>OY735206.1:50086533-50206533 GCA_963457665.1 Thysanoteuthis rhombus
CCACCACTGTACTAACTGAGACATCCCATGACGTTAGAAAAGGATTTACTGAACGAATTTAAACTAACAGAAGGGGAATCTAGGACCCTCTAGGAGCATAAAGATAATAAACTTTTGACGTACATCGTGGAGTGTTTTTGTTTTGCTGGCAAAAAACGTACTACGGTTGATGTCCGCGTTGGAAACCAGTTACGATTGGTATTCCCCACCAAATATTAATACATCTTACATTCTAAAGCGTATTTTTATCAAACAATTTATAGTAACTTTAATATGCATCTATTCATTGATTTATCTTGAAACTGTACCGTTTATTACAAGTTGGAACCAGGCATTTTCATCTGAGTAATATACTTTTTAATCATGAGTACTTACCAAGCTTGGCTTAGCCTGGTGCAGGAGTACAAGCCGTGACCACCGAATGAGGATCGCAGCTACCACAGGAGTAATCATCATCATCATCATCATCATCAGCATCATCAGTCTTTTAACGTCCGCCGTTGGATATAGACCTTCCCCAGGATTTGTCACACTTCTCTATCGTGGGCGGTGCGGAACCAGTATTTTCTAAATTTTTTAGTTCATCTCTCCATCTCGTATTCTGTTGGCCTCCGTTTCGCATGCAGTCTCAGGGGATCCATGTTGTGAGCCGTGAATGTTCTACAAAATTTAACTTGGTCAACATCATTTCACAATGACGTACCTTTTATAGAACTAGGCTTAGTCTGGAACAAAGTCGCCGTCGTGTAGTATTCAGTAAGTATCAAACTCTGTTTTTGCGAAATAGTGTGCTAACCATATCGCTTCAGTAGGTACCCAAATGATACTTACCAAGTTTGGGTACAAGTCGTTCACTGAATATTGAACTTACTACAATAGTATTGTCTACAAAACTAGCTTGCTAACGACAACTTAACGACGGAGCGGACACACATGTTTGATTTATGCGTGTAAGATCTAAACAGATTATCTGCAATAGACCATATTACGAATCTTATGAAAAAATCCATTATCCATCTCTTTTGAGAACTCATACGGAAGACAAGATTTTAAAAAAAATGTTTTCCTCATTTGTCTTATCTCACTTCTCTACCCTATTCCGTTAATTTGACACTTGTATTACAAGTAAATGCGAATAAATTTCAACATTCAAGCAACTCAAATGTTATTATCTGATAACAATCAGAGGTTAAAGTTACATTTAACTCTTTTATTTACTTTAATTTTGCAAACGAAAATACGATGAACTGTAATGGCGATAATTGTATAGTATTGGGGGGGACCAGTAGAATAAGATGTAGAATAATGCATGCATCTGTAAATAGTAAGGTAATTTTTGCAAAAGAGGGAAGATGTTTTATAGGGAAAGTGTTTGACTACTTGAAATAAGATTATTCTGACTGTTCTTTTTATTCCACTTAGAATATATCCATCGGCAGATATGTTCATGTTTGACTGAGAAAATGCGACCGGGAAATATTGTTGATGGGTTACTTGTTTTACCTGGGAAATTATGGGTGGGATATTATTGGCGGTAGAGTGCAGTCTGGAAAATGCAGTCTGGAGAATACAGTCTGGAAAAAGTCGTTTCACCACGCTGATTTCTGTTTTTTTTTTCCATCAAAAGGGAACTTTTGGAAAGCGGAGCGATATCCACGTATCGTATGGAAAGGACATTACATTATAAACTGAGGTGTTCAAGAGGGAAATTTTTTCAGAAATTTTGTTTGAAAAAATTAATCAAATGTCCATTACAACAAAGAATAATAAATGCATCCTTCCGATAGTCACTTATGGAGCCAAAACATGGAACCTAACAAAGAGACAGATCTGCAAATTGAGAACTATGCAACGTGCACATGAAGGAACCGAGGCCGGCAGAATATTAGATGGAGAGACGAGCTAGACAAATTCAGGAAGTACTGGCTCTGCGACGCCCATGATAGAGAATTGTGGCGAATCTTTAGGAAGGTCTATGTCCAACGACAGACCTTGAAAGACTGATGATGATCATGATCATGAAGACAAAGAATGAACTAAATCTCACTTGGGTTGCTCGTCGAGGTGTAATCGTTAGCAAACTTATTTTGCGAAACATTACTACTGAGAAGTGAAATACGTCCTTACTGGGTTCCTTGTACTAGCGGCCTTGTGCGAAAGCTGGGCAACACTTGATAAATGATAAATCATTAAACCGAAAGGGGACCTAGTACGGACGGGGAAGGCCATCCTATTTTTGATCATCTAAACAATTTCCCTTTTGAGTTATGATAAAGATATATAATGAAAACTAAGGGCACGAACTTGTCATGTGGAAGACGCAATAGTCTGAAGTTGTCTTAATTCTTAGATAAAGCATTTGTCATAGTAAACTCCTTTGACTAGTTTTGTCCTTCATCTCGTCTTTATTGCTTTTTTATCACAAAGTCGAAAAGAAAAACAAGTCTGGTTAGTCACTCGGTAGAAACCAACGTAATTTGGCAGCATACCACGTTGGGGATGAACAATTGGAAGAATCGGAAAAATGGGTGTTCAATGACCGAGTCACTTTTCACGCCATTTGCCGAGCAGTGATCATTAGAACTTTTGAATTGAAAACTCACAAACTATCGGATCAGTTGAGCATTAACTTGAATAGTAAAGTGAATCCCCAAAACTCTAATAAGAGCGTACTTTCAGGGATGAATTAAAAAAAACACAACAAAAAACGTGTTTTTTAGACACAAAAAAGAGTAAATGCTTAAATTTTCAGCCCTTTAACAACATATGTAGCCAGCCAACTATACGAACTCAAAGAGTGGAGAAACCAATGTTGACAGTTTGGGCGACAGTCTTGGTTGATTGTTTCTAATACTTCATCTCATTCGGACAACTTGAGACTATTATCTCTATTTTTTCTTCCTTTCTTTTATCTTCCACGTGATCTGCCGGTTGTCGTGGGGAGTTGAAGATGTCTTGATGGGTGGCCTCTGTGACGGATAGGCCACGCAGGGGACTTGAGTATTCCTGCCACGCCTTAGATCCCATGCCTGCGAGGACAAGATATATTTGAGGTTTTGAGATATTACCACAACGACTATTTCAGTCATTCTTATATTATTTACTAGTTTTCCTTCTCTTATTTTCGTTACTTTTTATTACAACGCCCAGGTCGTTTTATGTTCTACAACCGTTGAGCAAACAGCATGGGAGAGAAATAACGAATAAGCTACCAGCGATATATATCGTCAGGAGCTCGCTGTCATATAGAAATTGCAAATTTCACAAGTAATAGACAGTGTGGTCCTGTCTTTTTATTCATGCAATAGAAATAAACAAACCCAAATTGCATATGACTTTGTATGGAAACTGAACTTCATATGGTTATATTTCACTTTGCATGTTTGTTGTACATGACCTTTGTTACGCTGAAGCTAAGGTATGTACTACAACAAATATGTCGAAGATAAACGCACAACAATCAAAATCGAAAACGCAGAGCTGGAGAAAGTAGACCATTACATCTACCCTAGAACAATGAATGTCCATTTATCTTTAAAAAAATAAGGGTATACAACCTATGCACTCTCTCAGCTGTCACATACGGAGCTGAAACATGGAACCCTTTCCAAGAGACTAAGCCTCAAACTGAGAACTAATCATGCTCAGCATCACACAGAGAGATCAGAACGTACAAGGTCCGTGACGTCCTCAATAAAGACGTCAGGCGAATCTTGGGGAAAATGAATGTCCAACGCTAGGGAAAAACGGGAGTCTGAGACATCGTAGAATCCATTATGAAACTCAAATGACAATGGGCTGGTCATGTTGCAATAATGACAGACAACTGCTGGACATCTGGGCTCCCAACGTGGATCCCCAGAGATCATATGCAAACGCAGCCAGCAGAATATAAGACGGCGAGACAAACTATACAAGTTCATAAAGTATTGGCTCCGCGAAGACCATAATAGAGAGGTGTGATGGATCCTAGGTAAAGTCCATGTCGATCAACGGGCAATAGAAGACTGATGATGATTTCTTTTTACGCTCTACACTAACGGTTAGAATGTCGAGCATCTAAATGAATACACTGTAGGTCTAGCAAATAATCCAGTCCTATCGTTTATTCTTTCAAGTAAGTATGAATATTATCGCAAACGGCATCAAAAATATAACTTGGAATTTCACAATGTTTGGCCGTACAACTGGAGTCTGTCTTTAAGAATATATTGATATATTTATTAGATAGTTTGAAGATTATTTAGTGGTTTGTGTAGATATATTGAACCCTTTAATTTTCAGTCTAACATTGTAATACCTGAGCTTATATATATATATATATATATATATATATATATATATATATATCCGCAGACAACTGTTTCGTTGTATCCGCAGACAACTGTTTCGTTGTATTAAAACTCTTCATGGACTATCAGTTATCCCATCCAGTAACACGAGGCAGGATTGAAACCTTCGCTTCAGACCCGGAGGCCAATATCCCACCTCTGCCCTAGGGAACTGGACGGTCAGGAATGCTGAAGTTAAGCGATACATTTATTTAGCTTTAATTCCCCATCCACCAAAATGCTCTACTCCTATGGAAGATCATTATATATATATATATATATATATATATATATATATATATATATATATATAATCAAGTGAGGATTCGCTTCACAAACACATCGGATATTATATCATATCATGTTACATTATATTTATACACATATATATATTATCTCAATACAAATCAGGAATACAATATAATGTAACATGATATGATATAATATCCGAGAACAATAATAAATATACAACAAGTGCGTGCATATATATCGAAGAATTAAGCAGATCTCCGAGAAAGTGTTTGTTAGCACCGGTTTTGCTTCACTTGAAAATTTTCGTTTCATCCGAATTTGTGCAATGAACCATTGAGAAAATATTTATTCATTATATATATATATATATATATATATATATATATATATATATATATGTATGAAAGAGTGTGTTTGCGTGCATGCATGTGTGTGTGTGCTTGCGCATGTCATTGCTCTGTTAGAAGCTTATTTTCTTGTTTATTTCCCTAGCTTCCAAAAATGTTGACGATTACAAATAGCGCATGCAAGAAATACCGACGGCAAGCAAAAGTCAGATTTAAATATCGTGGCACTGACGACAGTGCCCGGCATAGGGTAATAAGTAGCATCAAAGAAATCCAAAGTGTTTTGTGTTTTCATCGTCCGAATCCATCGTAAAAAGGAATTCTACCAAGTAGTAATAACAAATGATGTTAAGAAACATTCCGGCGCCCCAAGAGCTTCTGAACGGAAAGTTGGCAGCTGCTCCAATGGATAAAGAGATCTTTTTTTCTCAATTCATAAAATGCATAGGGCGCCTTCACTGAGTTGTTTACAAATAGCAGACAACGGTAAGGAGTTGAATACATTGATAATCTTCCGCCAAGATGTGGAATATTTTTTAAGTAAGAGAGTCAGAAAAAAATTCAGATATTGAAACAAATGACAGTAAATGATTTTTACCAAAAATTAGACACAAAGTGTGTAAAGATCAATGTTCCCCTTGGCGCAGAGCTATGGTTAGCAAGCTTGCTCAGCTAACAACCACTTCAGAAGTTTTTTTCTCAAACTTTTTACTGAAGAGGAACCATAAAAATAACTTTTATATCTTGAGAAGACCTCCTGCATAAAAATGGTATATGTACAACAAACGACATATGAGCGTTTCAAAAATGTATCTGTATTGTATATGTTGTATAATATTATAAACTGCCGACTCTATAACTCGACGAAAATCCATAAATACCGAAAATCTGATTAAAAGTACAATTATAGGTATTTTATTAAATCATTTTAGATTGAAGCTTTCCAGTAATCTTTCCTTAAAAACTGAAATGTATAACAACTGTAAAAAAAATGGCAGCCGCTGTTTTTTTTTTTCTTCGGTTAAGAATGGCAGACAGTTGTGATATCCATCGGTTTTCTGACATTCTTGCAACATAGCCTGCCAATTGTCATTTGAGGGGAGCAGGCCATGCTGCCATTCTTGTAACATGACCTGCCCCCCTCTTAAATGGCAATGGGCAGGCCATGTTGCAAGAATACCCGACAACCGATGGATATCACGACTCACAACGTGGATCCCCAGAGATCACATGATAAACCGAGGACGACAGAATTCGAAATGGAGAGATGAACTGGACAAATTCGGAAAATACTGACTCTGCGACGCTCATGATAGAAAATTGTGGCGGATCCTGGGGAAGTTCTGTGTCCAACGACGGACTATAAAAGACTTATGGTGATGATGAAACATTCTCGCTCTTTTTGCACCAAATATCAAGACATGGTCGCAACTAGATTGGAAAACACACCCTCAAATGAAGCAAAAGTCAGTTGCTGTTTTCATGCATGTTCAAAACTGTACTCTTAACCACCTCTCGGGGAACTTTTGGGTTTGGTGGAATCCGAGTTGAGAGAGAATCCTCAACCAACATGAAGTTAAAGGAAAGAAACTCTCGGACATAAAGCCGCACTGTAGGCGACACGCTACACCACCTGCAAAATGTTACCGGGCATAAAGTCATATATATTTTTTATCTAATTGGTTCTAATACAGTGACGTAATGATTTTATCGAGGAGTTTGAACGAAAAAAAGTGGTTTTGTGATTTATTTTCACTTATCTACTATGCTTTGTTATGCTTTGAAAAAAACTTTTTTGCTGATAATATAAAGCCCGAGGACTTTATGTCCGGTTACTTTTTGTGAGTGGTGCTGCGTGCCAACTACTTTGTGACTTTACGCCTGTGACTTTATGCCCTGTGACCTCATGTCCAGTCACCTTTAGAAACGCTATGCTAGATTAAATTAAGCTTGTTAAATAATAAGGACTTTGAGCTGAACTGTGCCATATTTACTAGATATTAAAAACAATGCTAACCATTATTCATAGTACATCATTTCCTCACATTTTACTGTTAGAATTTATAGCCTGATGCTAAATAGATACTATCAATGACAAAAGATATTCACATTTCTTTTATTTTAAATAATTCATTCTTTGGTTATAAAGCGTCACTAAGAGAGAACCTGTAGCCGTAAGATCACAAGTTATAACGTGCCGCTTTACTAACACCCGGCATCTCACGCTTGTCTAGACATCTGTTCATGCAATCATTGCCGGAATAAAGCATGATCTTTATGGGCTACAGTTCAATGGCCTCCATCCGCTGGAGGGGTCCCCAGAGAATAAGTGGAGAGTTATTTCATTTGTGAATGCTGAATCAAAGTGTAATTTCTCTAAACTATATATTTCAGGTGGATTCAATAATCATATTGTATATGTACTTATAGTAAGCATACTATGGCAAAAAGGAACGCTGTACTGCTTACATATATATCGTATGACGGTTTATTTTTTATAACAGCTCTAGGATCGTTTCTACATTCTTGCTTATCAAGGGACGTGAATTCAAATCTCTATGCAAGCTTATTCATTATTCGGTACATGGCACTTACTAAAGGTAATGATAATCTGAGAGTTGCGATAAAAAGTAACATAATAAGGTGCAGAGTCAATACTTGACAGTAATAATAAATGAGCTTCATTTAATTGTTTCGAAGAATATTACAAACTTGAATATAGTTGCGTAAATATATATAGAAGTGCATAATTTCCTTTAAAAATAAAAAAAAATTGCTCCGTAACAAAAATTAAACAATAAAATTAAAATCATGAAAAGTCTCCAAATTTACATTCCTGACTAAAGTGCTAAAATTTGGCTTCGTATAAAGATTTAATGACGAATGGTCGAGTATTCCATGAACTTCCTGTCAACAAAAACTGAGCGCGATCCTCAAGAAGAAAAACATGTGTGCGTGAACAAGCGTGCATATTCAAATCTATGATCATGTTTACTTAGAGAGAGAAGGAATGTCTACTGAGATATTCTGTGACCATATTTGGTGAACACTTCAATGACACTGACCGGTGTGTGCCAGTAGCTAAACAGTCCTTACATCTCCCCCAACCAAAGTGTACTTTCAGGTCATGTTCGAGCCGGAGAAACAAGTTTTTCAGCTTTGAACAGTCTCCTGTATATTACAGGATAGTCACCCCCCCCCCCCCGACACACACACGTGCACGCGCGCGAAGACATCATACAGGCTTATAGCTTCTCAGATTCTTCATATTGGAAGCGTTGGCACAAACATTTCTCTGAAAACCCAACGCATGATGCAGTCTGAACGAGCAAATATCAGACGTTCCTTCGGATTTCATCTCTGAGATATACAGTAATTATTTGATTGAGTGAAACCATTCCCAGAGAAAATCCAAGAATTAATTCACATTTTTTAGTCGTTCATTAATTAAAAATCTTAATGTTCACTGTACGGTAATGGCTAGTATGATAGTCCTTAAACCTATTTTAATTTTTCATTTGGATACCTACGATAGAGTGAAGGTTAGCAAGTTCGTCTTCGCAAACTATTGCTAGAATAGTAAATTCAATCCTTACTGGGCGCTCTATAATATTAGCCTTGTATCAGACTTCTTTAATTGTTTATTCGATTTACATTCTCTAGGCCAATTGACACATTCAACGTGTAATAACGGGATACCTATTCGAATAGATTTGTTTTTAATAAAAAAAAATGATGTTTTTAAATAACGCATACATAATTATTCCGTCGGATTATATACCAATTTCTTTATAGTATAATTGTGCACGTTGAGAAACGATAGAGCAGGTATGGACTGTGAATGAAAAGGCCAAATTTGGATATAAAGTGGTTATTTGTACCTCCGACTTAGAAGCTGGTTGTTTAGCTCAGTGGTAAGATCAGCGTGGCCATCTGTTGGGCTCAGGTTCGATTCGTAACACAGCCCATTTATTTAATTGTTTATGCTATTTATGCTGTCTTACCCAACTGACACATTCAACGTGTAAAATGTGTCAGTTCAAATAGAATTTTAATATAAAATGCATTTATAATTAGTTAATATCAATAACTTGATTTATATTTCATTTTTTTACATTCAGTGGTTAAAAATCTAGATAGTTCTTGCATTGTAATGATTAGCAAACCAGACCTGCAAGCTATTGTTATGAAGTTTGATCGTTACTGGATACTCAACATACTAGCTTTGTATCAGACTAAACTAAGCACAATAGTTATATATTTCTCAGTGGAGCCGTTAGAGATTTTAACCTTATAATCAACATTTACTACATTATTTATTACCTCTATCGACGAAGTTATAGCGGTATTTGCATTTGGAAACGTCTTTCCATCCTTCCGTCACTGACTGTCCACATGATATCTCAAAAAAGTAATGAATGAATTTCCTTGAAATATTGTGGGCAATGGTACAAGGATGAAAGGGTTAAATGAGATGGCCGTTGGGCAGATCCTGGAATTTATTTTTGATTGATATGTATTATTTTTCCATTTTTTGGGAGTTTTTTTTAATAAATTTTTCATACATTTATATATACGCTTATGTATGTCAACACTACATCTAAAAAAGTTCCCGACTAAATTTTGTAGATAATAGGCTATGAAGAAGTGATTAAATTTCGGGGCAATCCATACACAATTAATCATCATACATCGTATGTATCCACACCACGTAATATCGTCAAAACTTCATGTCTGTCCACACGATATTTCCAAAAGTTCTCCATGAATTTCAATAAAGTTTTGTGGACTGTTGAATACTAGTCTATGGGAGAAATGATTAAATTTTGGAGTGCTGTGATGGACGATTACTTCTTTTAAGTCGGAGTTATTTGCGAACACTACATGATATTGCCAAAAGTTCATGTCAACCCACTCAATATCTCCAAAGGTTTTGAACGAATTTCTATAAGGTTTTCGGTAAGGTAGGCTTTGGTCTATGAAATTAATAATAACATTTATTGGCAGATCCATGCACAATTCACTTCCTCTGACAATGCAAATAAACCAGATTATTTTCTCTTTACATTCTTTCGGTTAGTGCATTTTAGGAATATCGTTATTCAATACCTCTTGAAAAAATGCACCGTTTCGGCTAGTAAGGGTATACACACGGATAAACAAAATCAAAAAATAATTATAAGATCGATAGATAGATAGATAGATTGATAGATAGATAGATCTTCCCTAGACTTGGTTTTTTATGGGTGTGCGTGAACAATGATCACACTGTAGTTATTAAGTTACAAATCACCCACATTATTTTGCATTATTCAAGTTAACGCATCAAAGGGGTACCTTAATTCTAACTCTATACCGACTCAGGTACTTAAAGTTAATGATAATCAGATGAACAAAAAAAAAGTTTCACTCTGGATAACGCAGTGAACCCTTCGGTCACTATAAATGCAATTTGATGTTTAAATATATTTTTGCCTTGTCAAAGTTGGAGCGTTCTAGAGATACCCTGTATCCGTGGCTTCAATGCAACGTTTCGGATATTTAGAGGTCACATACGGATAAACACAATCAAGTTTTCAGTGGTAGTATGTAGACGTATATTTATTTCAGTGGAGTTCGAGCAGTTTCTTCTCATTCTATTAATTCAAGACTGAATATTTCAAATAAATACATCATCATCATCATCGTCATCATCATTCTTTTAACGTCCGTCGTTGGTTATAGACCTTCCCCAGGATTCACCACACCTCTCTATCGTGGGTGTCGCAGAGCCAGTACTTTCTGAATTTGTCAGTGCCATTCTCAATTTTAGATTTCCCCTGGCCTCTGTTACGCATTTGATCCCTGGGAATCCATGTTGTGAGTCGTGATGTCCATCAGTTGTCTGCAATTCTTGTAACATGCCATTTGAGTTTTCTAATAGATTCTATTAAGTCTCAGACTCCTGTTTTCTCCCTGAATTTCTCTTGATCCCAATCATTAAAAGTGGAGAAAACATCTTCCCTTTGATTCTGACCCCTAAAAGTAAACTCACCCCCATTTTGACATCCATAATCCCTTGGATTTCGTCCCCTAAAAATTGAAAAAAAAAACTTCCATTGATTTTGATTCCCGAAAGTGAAGAGAAATACCCCCTTCATTCGACCCCTCAAAGTAAAAATGAAAATTCCCTTTGATTTCGACCCCTTAAAGTGTGTGTGAGGGGTGTTCTACTCGGTTTAGACTTCTAAAAATGGAGAAAAGAAAAACTCGTTTCTGACGCCGAAAAGTGAAAAGAAATATTTATCACCCTCTTTTACGATTTTTCAATTGATCGCCCTCAACACAACATGCTGCCAAAAAACGTTGGTCATGTGACGGTTCCTATTGAAAGATTGACCAGACCTGTCCTGACACACTAAACTCACCTCGCTCAACCCTTTGAAGTTTGAACTATCCCTCTGCTATTTTTTTTTATCCACTTATTATAGCTCGTAAAATTACAGAGTCAGAACTAAGGCTGCACATAAAACCTATCTCTCGAACAAGATTACTTATATGGAACTTTTGTCTTTTATAACATCTCATTAAATCTGCATAATATTGGAGGCCACTTATCTCCTAATAGCTTTCTTATGGTAGTTGATAAAACTGCGGAATATATCATGTGTAAAAGAAGAACAACACTTGTAATGTTACTCAATCGAAGAAATCTAAATCTAGACGGAGACTTTATGTGCTGCAGATGAGGGGCAGACTAGGATAGTCTTACCCCGACGTATCAACTACAAAAGGCGCGGCCGATAGAAAATTTGAGTTTTTCTATCAGAAGGCATACGGAGGGTCAGGAGTTGGCGTCAAATAAGAACAGCGTCCATTTAACGCATCAGTTCATTTCCTGCTTGCTCGATGTAAATTTCAGCAACAATTTTAGCTTCATTCATCTTTTTATTCATTCCTTGTCAGATCAATTTTTCCATATGCGATGAATCTTCCTATGCTTTTTTCTGCTATTATATGTGGGCAAAAGCTTCCAGCATCCCCCGGTTGACTACCGATTTTCCGTTGGAACCTTTTGCACACACTCAATAAATGCTAATTCACGAATAAAAGAAGCGTTAAACAGTTGCATATTAGCACACTGGCTATTGAGCAAATTAAGCAAGGTCATTCATGGTTAGAAAGGGCAGTGGACTTTTTGAGAATATTAATTGCTTGGAATGGAAACCAGTTTATCTCCGAAAAAAAAACCAGGCTAGAACAGAATCTTATTTTGTAAGTCTTCATTTCTCGAACAGCCAAGTGTAAATTCAAGACAGAAAGCAGGCATCTAGTCATATATAATTCAATTGTCAAGATCGTCAAATTCATTATTTGATAAATTGTTTTTAAATTGTTATTTTAATCAATCAAGAGGATTGAAAGCTGCAACAAAACTAGTCTCTAAAAGTTTCGTAAGAGCCACAGCTTGTTTGCTCAATTACTTGCATCAAATTTGCATCCAAACAGACATGGTTATTGGCGCTGGAAAATTGATTAATCGTTTTATGCTTTTGCTTTCATTTCCGAGTAACAATTGTATGTTTTGTTGATCACCACCAAAGCACTGAGAGTACGACGCCCGGACAGTGCGTTTCTACCACTCAAAAAAGTCAGGGGAATCTATACCAATATATACCTGACATGGATTAAGTTAGATAACGATACCTTTCAGTCTTTTTGGTAGTTTCTATTTCTTCTGCCCTGTACCTTTCTTTCTTTCTGATTCGTGTATCGTTGAATTTTCTTAACAGCATAAAAATATTTGCTTATTAAGAGAACACAAGACAGCACAGTATATAAGGAAGGAAACGGTTGTCCATGACATCACAGAAACTATTAAAAAAACTCAAATGGCAATGGGCTGGCCATGTTGCAAGGATGAAAGACAACCGATGAACATCACATCTCACAACATGGATACCCAGAGATCACATGCAAAACCGAGGCCGACAGAACATAAGATTGAGAGATGAACTGGACAGATTCAGGAAATACTGGCTCTACGACGCCCATGATAGAGGATTGTGGCGAATCCTGGGGAAGGTCTATGTCCAACGACGGACGTTAAAAGACTGATGATGATGATCATCATCATCATGATCATGATCATGATGATCATGATGATGACGATTCGATGCGGCCGACTCGACGTGAAAATAAGCCATGTTCGTAAATAAAAAGCACGAACCTCGTAAAATATTGATGTTTAAAAAAAACTAACAAAGATTGTGGCAACAGAAAGAAGAAAGACTGGAGAAAAAAAATGATGTGAACTACATAAACGGGATATATCTATGTTTGAAAACTTGTCTCACTTGGAACCGTAAGCCATCGTACAACGGATTTATGTGTAAATGCTGTTTTCGCAGTGTAAACAGAATTTTGAAATGATTAAATTTCTGGTTCTATAAAGTTTATTCAGATAAAGTTTATCGTATTTTCTTTGCTAATCCTCCCTCTCTCCAAAGACACAAACATCTACATTTTAAAAAGTTTTATGCATTTATTTACGAAAATACCAGCATACGGCTTGGGAAAATCTAGCGGCGGCTGAGGATTAAACAAAAGATCGCTCTGGAATATTTATTAGGAATAGTTCATTATTTTAAATAGATTAATTTCACTGTCAAAGTAACGCCTACTCATTATTCTTCTATTGAATATCTTTCTTTAATTGTCATTTAATGAATGCATAATAAATGTTGCATCGGGTGGTCCTGGTATTGGGTAGCCACTTCAACGTAGCGTTGCTCTTACCATTACAACGTAAATAGAATGGACAAATAAAGACAATGAGGCTGGCACAGGAATTGAATAGTTGTATCATAAAGTTGTGTAGAATGATAATAGTTTCTATAAAACACAATTTATAATCATTCTGTCGGATCATATATCCATTTCTTAATACATAACTGTCGCGCTGAAAGAAACGAAAAGAGCCGATATAGATTGAACTCGGTGTATAAACGAATTAGTTTGCAAGACGAGCTTGTTAACCAACGCTCTCAGTATAGGCACTTTTTACTTTTGTAATACTATTTGATATTTTCAATCAACAAACGTGTGTGCACACGTGGTAGTCGGTGGATGAAGAACTGCAAATATTATCCATGAGTGTGAGGCGCTTGCGAAATTGTATAAAAAACATAAAAGACATATCTATATAAGACATATTTTATAACAGACAGTATAGTAGTCTATAAAAGTATACACACGAGTAGCTAATTAATAAATTTTAACCTGGCTCTTGATGACAATGAGGGATCCCCTGGTGAGGATTGAACCAATGAGCAATGGCCAGCAAGATCACCACTTTATTTCTGACACCTTAGCGTGCATATGCAGGGTGAGAGAAATTTTGGAAATTGGTGATAACTTGGTTATCTATTGATCGATTGTAGTCAAACTAGTTTTACTTTGGAACATGCGATGGTACAATTTGCCTGCTGTGTTAACATTCAACGTAATCAACCAATTTCTCTGAGCGCTTCGCTATGGCCTCGATAGACCTTTACAGTAAGCGGTATGTTTGCCATAACATGTCGAATGCACTCCTCCAGTTGATCAAGAGTTTATGGTTTGGTGCGGCCCAAGTGCGTGAGGTCAGGGCTTCGTGCAAGTCGTTCATTTCTAATGGAGAGGCAATTCTCATCCATCCTGGACATGCATACAGTGGGAATCTATGGTCTTGTCATTTCTACTTTATGTGTATGTGCACAAGTAGATGAGTTGACGGACATTTTATTTGCAATCATCAAACTGGGTTTCTTGGAGAGTAGATGTACCTGCGAAATTTCAAGTTAGTATTTACCTGCTTTCTGGGCAAGATTTAGAAGAAGGCGATTATATTATAAAGGCTAGGAGTTACTAATCTCTTTTTAACAGTAGTCCCCAACCACCAGACTGGAGATCGGTACCGAGCCGTGAAACATGTGCTATCAGACTGCGAGGGAATCATATGATTTTGCAATATTTCTTTGTAAAATATAAGCAAATTAATTTCCTTGAATGTTAATATTTGTTAGATGAACTCTTTAAGAAATGAAAGCTAATGGGATTATTAGACCGAAATGATCTTCATATATTAGGTTGTTGAATTTGAAAGGTCGTTTTTTTTTAAATCATGAAGAATAATGCTGAAAGTAAAACATCCAATGTAATTGCATTTAAAAAAAAAGGTTTTATTTTGATTCGATGTTTACTGTTTTTTATTGATTATACCACCATTCATCTGACTATTTGAAAATTGACATTTCATATTTAATAACAATAGACACACTCAATACATTTTCTAGTGGATGAATAAAAGTGTAAAACTTTTTTTTCAACTTAGAATGGATTTTCATATTGAAAAGCTCATTTCCTAATCTGACTTTTTTTTCAATTTCTTCAAAAGTGCGATTCTTTAGAAAAAGAAGTACATATGTCTTAAACCTTTGCTTCATACGAGTCATTATAATATCCAGGAAGGTCTGTCTGTTGCTAGTTCTCTCCATAGGTTCACAGGATCTTATAGATTTTATATTGTCCACTAATACTTACACATTTTTCTGGTGGCGCCAAAGTATCTACGTTTTTCAGTCAGATGGTTAGTCCTAAAAGTGCCGTTTTTAAGACCATTTAACCCAAAATGCTTATATATATATATATATATATATATATATATATATATATATATATATATATATATAACCATCATTGAACACAACGACGATCCTATAGCAATATTTTCTCCCAGTATATATACGTCAAAACTCAATTAAAAGTATGCTGTTTGTAAGAAGAATATTAGCAATTTCATTAGGTTGCCTATCGGGGATACTGATACGTCTGTCAAATGTTGGATTCCAGTTTATCTCAAACCTCTGACAGACTCTCCATTTGGAACTTTTGGGCACAAACCCATAAACGACTTGGGTTCCTTTATCACCATTTGGTCGATGTTAATTAGCATCACTCTGATCTGATGCCATAACCAGAAATACTGTTTGACTACACACGCAAGAAAAAAATCAGTTCCAAGGCTTTATCGTGTAGCAAGTGTCCAAAAGATTGAATACAATAAAACTGTTTACTGCGGACGACAAGTAGAAATAAACGGATACTTGTCTTTTTTATGACATTTCTTCATGTTTCTACTTACTAGGCTATCGTAATTCATTATCATTGTCTACCGCCATAAATATACTACAGATCCCAGTGTATGTTGTTTTACTATCCAGAAAATAGGACAAGTTCCCCAAGAATCGAGAAAGAAATAGATAAAACTAAATCTAGTGCAAATGATCATAACAGCAACAACAACTATAAATACTAATTTTAAGTCTTAGCTTAGAGGTTGGATCACCGAAGAGTTGCGTAAAAAGCCTGATGTCTACGAGTTTATATATATAAAAAAAAACAAGTTTAAAACTTGAATGAATCACCTTTCCTTGATGAGGTCAACGCAGTATTTAAACAATTAGTACAATCCATCGTGTTAAATGCAAATGACTCATTTCAAGTTCGAAGCACTATAAATATCGGATGGTATTTGGTTTTTAAATAGTTCAAAACTCAAGAAGCAGTTTACAGATTACTTTCAGTGACCAACTGTTAAAACAAAGGACAGGGGAAAAGATAGATTGATAGCATAAAAGAAAGATTCTGCACTCTAGAAAAAAGCGCCTCCCCCACCCCCCCAAAAACGCTCTAAATAGGGATCTAAATAAACCAAATCACTAGTTTGAAGAAACCCAAACAGGACAGAAACATTAATGCGCTAATATAGCGAATCTTTTAATTCAACATATATATATATCCCATTATATATATATATATATATATGTATATATATATATATATCACATATATTTGTTTTGTGGATGTTGATGAAAATGACAATTGGAAGGTGAAGAGAAAAATCAAAAGAAAAGGAAGTGTTGCGCCTCGAATTTTCACTCCTACTGAACAATCCACAACACAGAAATATACCCATTTCTGTACTCTATCTCAAACATGTAAGCAGCACACAATTTTCTTTGCACTGCT
This sequence comes from Thysanoteuthis rhombus, assembly GCA_963457665.1. Lineage (NCBI taxonomy): Eukaryota > Metazoa > Mollusca > Cephalopoda > Oegopsida > Thysanoteuthidae > Thysanoteuthis > Thysanoteuthis major. The sequence goes on from OY735206.1 coordinate 50,103,515, forward strand.
GCGAACTGCTCTGAGAAAAATGACTGGCCACCATTGAAATGCATCGAAACATGACCACATGATAATAGAATTTTCTGGGATATAACAATTGTCACTATTACCAACATATATATATGTATCATATATATGTATCAACATATATATATATATATATATATATATATATATATATATATATATATATGTATATATATATACATATATATATATACACATATATATGTATATATATATACATATATATATATATATACATATATATATATACATATATATATATACATATATATACATATATATATATACATATATATATATACATATATATATATACATACATATATATACATATATATATATACATATATATATATACATATATATATATACATACATATATATACATATATATATACATATATATATATACATATATATATAAACATATATATATGTATAAACATATATATATATATAAACATATATATATATATAAACATATATATATACATATATATATATACATATATATATACATATATATATATATACATATATATACATATACATATATATACATATACATATATATACATAAATATACATATACATATATATACATATACATATGTATGTATGTATATATGTACATATATATATACATATATATATACATATACATATATATATATACATATATATACATATACATATATATATACATATACATATATATATATACATATATATATATACATATATATATATACATATATATATATGTATATATATATATATACATACATATATATACATATATATATACATATATATATATACATATATATATATATACATATATATATATATATAAACATATATATATGTATAAACATATATATATATAAACATATATATATATACATATATTCTTACATTCAGCAGGAGGCATCTAGTAGCCCTGACAACAAAACTTACCCACAATGCATAGTCCCTGGCAGTGGACTCTGGTTCCACATGGTACATTTTAATCCACACTCACACAACACGCACCGCTGATGATGGGAGAAATCCCGAAACATGTATGGACTATTGACATATAAGGATTAATAAACCTTACCACCAAAAACTTCACTCCCGAGTCTGTCTCACTCTATAAAGTACACATTATATATATATACATATATATGTATATATATACATATATATATATATATATATATATATATATATATATATATATATATACATATACATATATATATACATATATATATACATATACATATATATATATACATATACATATATATATATACATATATATATATACATATATATATATATATATATATACTGATGTGGAGGTACATAGTTGTAATGAATCTAATTTGCCCCAAAATGACATTTTATTGCTGTTACTCTTCATTTTCAAAAGCACAAAGATAACTAAGTAAAAAATAATGAAATATGTATTGTAAACTCTGCACGATAATCAAAGAATGTTTCATCGGCGATGGCACCATCTACGGACTGGCACAATCAGAAATCAAGCAGACGTCTCTGTCGAGCAGATACCGAGATATTTTCAAGGAAATCATCCCTTAGCTCATTATAGGCCTTTTCCATTTTTCAGAAGATTACAAGACAAGAAAGATTAAACAGCATCGACTTATTATTTATTTGCCAACATTTTCACACGTGCAGGTTGGAAAAAAAGCCTTCAGGGAAGCTTATCAACAAATCTCGGTTGCATTCCGAAGATAACCGGCTTTTCAAGGTAAATCTGGTGTGTGTTGGGTTTGTACGCACTCGAAGTGGGTTTTTCAACTCTATTCTTGAAAATCTGCAAACAGGTTTTTTGAGCTCTTCTGGTAAGATAATTAGTTTTTATTATTATTATTATTATTATTATTATTATTATTATTATCATTATTATTATTATTATTATTATTATTATTATTATTATTATTATTTACCATGTCACTATAAGATATTTTAATTTTTCTATAATATTTGGCCGGACACCTATGTTCAAGATAGTTTTCCTCAATCGAAGCGCCTTCACATCCAACTTCTTTTTGCACCTGTAACACTTGTGAAACCTAGTGTTGTGAATATATATATACTAGTTACAGATGAGATGCTATTGTTGATTCCATAGCTCATTTCAATTGATATATAACCGTAATACTAGTCTTTCAAGCAGTGCCGGAGTTGAACGTTCAAACCGTCCGGGCAAACATCCGAAGTGTTGAGAATAGTAGAGTTAAATATCAAGGATACGTGATCGTTGTCCGTATAACATGCTGATCAAATTAAGCTGGTTTAACCCTTTGAAAATTTAGTCATGGCCCTCTTTTGTCCTACAGATGTAAAATATGGTAGTTAAACACAGCATATAAAAACCCCAGAAGTCATTCAAAGTCTCCAAAAAGTATCCCTATATAAAAACTAATGACTTTTAACTCCATTATTTTGTTGACATTTGATCAATACATTTTATAGTTATATTTTGGAGAATTCGGATGACTTTTGGGGATCTTTGTTTGCTGTGTTCAAATACCATATTTCACTTTTGTAAAATCAAAGATTACCACTCTATAAACTGGAATGATACCACAAAGTCTAGGGATAAAACCAATAGATTAGCAACCCTGTGGTGGAAGTGGGACACACGTAAAATAGGTACAGGAAATGTTCGAGATACGTATAACTATGTTTGGAAATTTGATGCAGCACTCTTGGGAGATAGTTGCAGCACACTATCGTACCGCAGCACACAGTTTGAGAACCAATAACCTACTGACCAGCCCACCATTATTTTGCCTGGTTGCCTGGCGACTCGATCTGGTATAAGTATAAAATCACTGATAAGAAATTTGCTTAGTTTACCAGCCTAATAACTCGTAACTGATAACAGAATTGTAAATTTCTGATGGGATGACGAAAGAAATTACGAGAAAATGATAATCGGTTTAAAAGTTTCACGATTCAAAAAATGTGTCAGACTTATCGCTCGAAAATGTGTATTTGTAGCAACGAAAATAGCAAATTCAGCAGGTGAAATAAGACCTCTAATCTCCAGTAACATTTTTGCTGGTCTAACACTGTTATACCAGCAAGACTGCCAAGTGTGGAAAACTGGTTTGTGCTCCATCTCGTTTGTATCAGTCATACGTTAAGAATTCACTCTATGTTCATGGGAAATGCTTACACCAGCTATATTAGACTAGTGCAAAAATAATTGCAGTTTTTGTCATTTTGAGCTATTATTCAACTAAGTTCAAGGAATAAATCATTTTGAAGCATGAATTACTCTTTATATATTTAGGCTAAATGTTTTCTTATCACTATTTATCGTGGTTTATTTGAGGCTCTCAAATCAAATATGGAAAAAAGCTAATTCATGCAATTTTGTTGTATTAGTTCAAAATTGGACGTAAAACAGAGGAAACTACTCGTAATACGAACTATGTATTTTGCCAGGGGACTCACAACCACTTTGCAGCTCAACATAGATTCCGAAAATTTCAATACGGACACGAGAGACTTAAAGATGGGAAGTGTCGTGGACGTCCTTCTGTGATTGAGGAACGACATCCAGTTGAGGCCCATTATCGAGGTGGACCCTGGATGGACTTCTAGAGAGGAACTAAACGCTAACCATCAAATAGTTCAACATTTGGGCCAAATCGGGAAAGCAAAAAAGCCCGACAAATGGATGCCGGACGAGCTGAACAAATCTTTTCAAATTCGCTGTTACGAAGTCTTCTCTCCGTTCCTTTCGCAACGAACCATTTCTCCATCAAATTGTGGCATGTGACGAAAAAATGTATTCTGTACAACAATCGACGACGTTCTGCACAGTATCTAAGAATCAGAATACTTCCCCGAATCAAGCCTGCGTCAGAAGAAGATTATGGTCATTGTTTGGAAGTCGGCAAGTAGAATTAACCGCGATAACTTCAGAATTCCTGGCGAAATCATTACAGCAAAATGAATTGTCTGGGAATCGACAAAATGCAGAGTGAACTATAAGGTTCAAGTTCAATCGAAAAGGATCAGTTCTTCTCCATGACAATGCTCGATCACTTTTTGCACGAATGACCCAGTAAGAATTGAACGAACAAGGTTATTAAACTCTACCTCACCCAGCTTAATCACCATACTTTTCTTCGACCGAATACTACTTTTTCAAACACTTTGACGAACCAAGCACCAGCTCGAAACGCCTGCGAAGAATTAATTCCTGAATCCTATGCGACCGGAATAAAAGGACTTGTTTCTAGTTGGCAAAAATCAGCTAAATCTGAAGATTCTGAATTCGATTGACTTTTCCTGCAACCTGATATATACTGCTTTGAAATCGATGATTTTTGTACCAGTATAACAGCTTGCACAATGAAAACTGTTGTATACAAATATCACCAAACTGTACGCGTGCTTTGTCTCAGAATGAGTTTGTTGATGAATTTACCTAAATTCGAAAAATTCAATGCTGAATTTCAGGAGAGACCCTGGAAAATTAAGACAACAATATTTAAGGATTTGGGAGCCTGTGGTCTTTCTGGTTATTCTCCACAGCACTAAATAATTATAGCTATTTTTGCAGACAGTATTTTTGTTTGTAATAAGTGTGAATAATCGCGGAGACGCACCAGTTCGTCACGTTATCTTATTTTTTGCTGTTCACAATTTTGCACATGATATCTGGGAAGTTGTGATGTTCAGCGGTTGTCTGACATTCCTGCAACCAGCTCATTGCTAATAGTATCTGTGATATTTCTGACCCCTGTTTGTTTTCTAATCTAATGAGCTGTCTTGTGATCTTTCCATGTTTCCTTGCTAACAAGCACTTTACGGCAGTAGCACTGACTGTTTAGTTGAGTGGCGGGAGGTCTTCCAATAAGCGTTTTAGAAAAAAAATTTTCGTAGAAATACGACCGAGGCTAGAATACTTGAAACTCAAGTACCCTTGAAATTTGAATATGATTGTACATCTGATCAGATAACGCCTTCACACTTTGCTTTTATAGTGAGAATTTTTAATCAAGATCTTTGCTGTGGATATTTGCTCAATTTGGCTCCAGGCCAAATGATAAAAAAAATGGGAGATGGAAAGATTGGTGCAGTACAATCTTCCATGTGGGGAGGTCCCACCAGTCTTGGGACCCAGCATTCGATATACTGGCTTTTTAACTGTGTCCAAACATTGATAACTTCTACGAGAGGAAAGAACCAATACAAATGATCGTTTATAAATCTGTACAGGTATCCCCACTTTTCGAAAAAAAAATGTGAAGAGTGAAAAGAGCATTCAGTGTTTGTTTTGCAGTGAGTCATCAAAGAGGCTTGGCGCACCCATCTCCTATTCTCCTACAAACAGTCTCCTACAATCCCAACACCCTAATGGCCGACAACTCAGTATAAGATACTGTCATAACGATTGTTCTGGTCTGTGAACACATAAAAATTTCCCCGATGAAAATTTATGAAAATAGTTTGTTCGACCCACGCCATTTCGCCCTATGTAGGCTTTTTTTTCTTCTTCTTTTAGGACATACTAGGACATAACAGGGGGAAACCAGTGTCATTTCACTGTATTTATACTTCACTTGAAATGATAATTACTCAATACTTGATGAAGGCGTTTTATGACGCGGTCGAGTTTCTTCGACCCTAACAACCACTTCATGACGGGAGAGATCTGTATATCGGATCATAGTTCATACCACAGAGTTATTCTTCCACACGTTTCTTAGTATGGATCAATTATTGTGTATGATATTGTGTATGATATGGCCAAACAATGTTTCTTGTCTATAGGTTCATTTTTTCACAAAGTTCCGGCCATGTATTCTCAAGCTTTCGTTGGGTGTGTTTGATTCTAGAATGTGGAATAAATGAACATAGAGACAAGAAGAATAGTCCGATCATATCATACACAGTGATTAATAGCAAAATTCTGACTGGCATGAATTTAAAAACCTGTTTATCAACTTTTTTTCAATTCTTCTGACGCTTTCTTGCGTTACCGGTGGAAATGATCATCTGACGAAGGTCAAAATTTGACCACTTCAGGCGTATGACTTTTTGAGGGGGATTGTTTCGTTCTACTTTTTTTTGTTATCTCTAAAAAAAAAAAAAAACTTTTGATCTTGTCATTCATCAAAAGAATCGTGCTTTTTCATTCTCCTCTTTTAAATTGGTTTCAGTTTGAAGTGAAAATTTGAATCAACTTTTTCTTCAAGGACCACAACGTCGGTAATGTTGAAACATATGAAACCTAAATGTTTTATAATAGGACTTTCATTGTACCAGGAAAAGAAAATGATGATATTTTTTAGGTGTTTTGTGCGTATTTTTTTAGAAACTGTTTAATTTGGCTAGAAATGATCTCTGGTGACTCTGAATAGCCTCTGGGGTCAATTTCACATTATTTATGAGACAGCTGGATGTCTTGTGAGTCTTTGGGGCAAAAAATTAGGTTAATGATCCTGTTCGTTTTAACGAGATATTGGCAATAACAAAACTATTAGTAAAGATTTAGACTGAACGTTCATCATGGAATGAAAATGGCACAACTTTTTGATCAGCTATGTCCCTTTTTAAATTAAAGCTGTCGAAGCTGACTCTGGGACAATTTGGGTTTTTGCATTTTCATATTTCATCAAAGTTGATTTGGTATGAAAAAATGAAATCGAATAGAATATTGAGGGTTTTGCTTCCTTTGGGTGTCCATTCTGAGTAATACAGTAATAACTCTTCTGGATTTAACTTTTTTACTTTCAAGAAAAAGGTGAAAGGCGAATTACCATTGAACTTTTTTTTTTAAACGAGCTATTATAAATTGGAGTGGATGGTGTGGGTGAGATCATGGGCGGACAATAATAAGCGGAAAACATCGTGTATTGTCCAAAAAGTAAGTGAAATTTGAATAAATTCTCTAATGATTTTTTAATAGTACCACTGAAATAACCATAGTATGTTACAGAGTTTACAATAGATCAAATTTCAGTAAAGGGAAAATAATCGCATATTTATGTCAATGACTTAACGCTTAGACACAAATTCACAATACATAACAAGTTTTTAAACATTTTTAAATGATTTGTTACCTTGAACTGGAACATGTAAGTAAATAAAATCTCGTTCAAAAGTTGAGTCTGGAGAAGAGGATTTGACAAAAAAAACTGTTCCACAAAATATCAATAAGTTAAGCTATAAAGTAGCGATGCCAATCATTATAAATACTAAAAGACATTCTGGAACGCCCCAAACGTTAATATGAACCAGAGGCTGTCGCCAAAATAATGAATGCAGTAACGGTTCACTATAACACCGGGAATCATCATGAGTTTGCCGCGTAAAGGAGTGACCAGATTGACTAGATTTAATGCCCCCAGGACAACGAAACTAGAGTTAATGCTTACCAGACCACAATAGTTAATAGGCATGGATCAAAACGGCGTAAGAACAGAACAAAAATTTAAAGCCAGGATCTAGGTAATGTAAGCTAAGCCGGAGGAAAAAAATATGAAAAGAATATTCCAAAGACGATTAATTCAAAACAGTTACTGCTTTATCAGATGATTTCATTTATTAACATCAGAGGTAAAATCTTATATTCACGCCTTATTTTATCAAACGCTCATTTTCAAACGCTTTACTTGAAATGAATTTTTAAAAAAATCATATATAAAATCAGTAAATTCCATATTAATTTTTCATATTGTTGAGTTGAAATAACAAAATAATAAATTCATAACCATGAATGTAAATTGTTTCAATATGTATATCCATTGCTCTTATAATCAGTCGGTCATTATTTTCGGAAAGACCCTGTCCCAAAGTGATCCCAATAAGCAGCCCCTTTTGAAAAAAGAATGCACAACTTGATATGATTAAGTAGCGAATGCATGGAGAAAATATCACAGCAATATTCTAGAATGCCTCGAACCTGAAACGATGATTTGAGAGAGATTTGAAATGCAAAAAGAAGCAAGACCCAGGAGTTCCACTTGAGGTCCTGTTCTGCATAGGGCAACAGCGTGAGGTTTTTCTGGGGCCAGGTAAAAAATAAGGAACCTTGTGAGTATTTACTTTCAGCGTTCACGAACAGTAAGTGCCTCACTTCATGGCAAATTCAGAGGGCGACATAATGATGGGTTGTGTCATATCATTTGTTCAAGTGTTGATAACTGTAGATTAAAAGGAATACAACAGTACCTGCCATAAAAGCATTCATAGATGATATGGCAAATATTGCAGGGTCTAAAGTGGATATGGAATATCAACTGGATCAATTCCATGAACTTTTCAGAAGGGGGGGGGCGAACGACGGAAAAGAGGTACAATTCTCTTTTAACTCGGTTACAAGATTATGAAAAAAATCTGTGAAAATTCTTGTTCACTGCCAGTCTATTCAACTCATGGATCGTTTTCGGTGGATGGATATAATAAATCAACTCAAGAAGGGTATATGTTCTATTGATATATGTTGTTGGGTTGCACTATGTAAACATATGGTTCATGAATTGGGAAACGTACCAAATTCATTTGGTTTATTAAAATTTTTCCTTTCAAATTTTCAACAATAATTTTATCGAACAATGTATTATTATTATTACTACTACTACTACTACTACTACTACTACTACTACTATTATTATTATTATTATTACTACTACTACTACTACTACTACTACTACTACTACTACTATTATTATTATTATTATTACTACTACTACTACTACTACTACTACTACTACTACTACTATCATTATTATTATCATCATTATTATTATTATTTGGAATCTCACACCAGTTGCCTGGTGGTAACCGCTGGAATTTGAGTGACAGCAAGTCTCCAGCCCTCCTCTCCTAGTACTCATAGGTCGCAGTAATTCTGCGATTTACAGTTTCACACCGGTTGCCCAGTGGTTATCACTGAAGGCTGAGTGACAATAAGTCTCCTCAGGTCTTCAGCTAACGTCTCCTCTCTCTTTCACCTATCATGTCATGGCTAAAATTCGTTGCAGTCCTTATATCTCTCGCACCTTCCTCAGTATCCGTGCAGTTCCCAGTAGTGCTGTGGTCTGTACGGTCTCAATCCTTCCCCTAATCCTGATCTCCTCCAGTCTCACCCTCAGCGTTTTTGGGACAGTTCCTAGTGCGCCCACTATGACCATTACTACCCTGGTTTTCATGTTCCACATCTTCCTTAATTCTCTTGCTAGATCCTTGTATTTTTCCCGTTTTTCACTCTCGTTCTACAGCCACGTCTACAATTTGGCAGGCCTTCTTTTTTTTGTCTACTATTACCAAATCCGATCTCCTTGCCTAGATGAGGTGGTCAGTTTGGATGTCAAAGTCCCAGAGTAGTTTGTGGTTGTCATTCTCCAAAACTGCCTCTGGCTTGTGCTGATACCACAAAACAGAACGAACCTTTCGGCCGACCCAATAGTTCGGATTATTTCTCAAACTGCTCCAGTGATTGCAGATGTTAACACAGTTGAAATTTCAACAAAATAAAGGTTGTGCTCGCTCTTTGGGGACGAATATAAAGTCAGTAAAGCATGATTATTTCTACCTTCGACAGAATAGTTACAGGTTTAGCTATCTGATCTCATGTGTCACAAAGCTTCGTCTTTGTTTTACAGAGTTTTCGACGGATTAGGAACACTTTGAGCTAACTGCTTCAATGTGGCACAGGGCTTTGACGTAATGTGGACAGTCTAATCATCTGCTTTAATATGTTACATGGTTTCGACTGACTAGGGACACGTTTAGCTATCTAGGATTAGTTCTATCCCTGGAACCATGCTTCCATGATCGAATGATATAGAAATGTATGTTGTACGAAAATCCAAATTTGCCAGTAGATATTTACCAATCTCTTCTTGATCAGTATTTCTAGTTTTTCTTTCATCCCGATTTTAGTTTTTCATCACACTGCAACTTCTCAGGTGGCCATCAGTGAACGGTGCAGATCGGAAATCAAGGATTAGCTGTTGATGAGATTCGAACCCACTTCGATTTTGCCTCGGGAAGCCTGGGTATCCCCTCAGTTGATTTACCACTTGAGCTACGAGAAGACTTCAACTGGCATAAGATCAGATTTAATTATCTTCGCCCTTCATTTTCCCCCTGATCGCTTAGCACGATATCATTCACTGTTTTTATTTACACAAGTAGTTTTAGCAGTAGAAATATTATCCTTCTTTCATTTTATAGATGAAGCATCTTCAACCATCCTTAACTTTCTAAGTTCTGGTAGTTTGACACAGAGCCTTAACAGCGAGACATCCAGAGAAGACAGAACTTTCTATACTAGCGAATAGTCTGTGAGTCTATATTGGTAATCACCGCTGTAAGGCAGACGTCCACCAGTATATATATGTATGTATACATATTTGTGTATGTGCATGTGTATGCGTGTATGTTTCTGTGTATGTTTTTCGGGTCTCAAAATTGATTTCAAACAAACCAAAAGCATAATTTACACTTTATCTAATTTTTTTCAGGCTGGTAAAGACTTCATTTCTCTATCCCCACACTCATATAATTCATACATACTGTTATATGGTGACTATTGGTGAAATTTCGTCGCAAGGATTCTTTTCTGGATTTGTAGCGGAACTACAATAGCTCCAAGACCTTAGAAATTACTATATTAAATCTGTATTAACTTGTTCTTAAAATATCATCCATAAAATATCTTTGAAATGAAACATTTTCTAGAACTATTTTGATGTCCAAATAAGATGGAATTAATAGTCTCTTAATATTGAAATTCCATGGAAAAAGTACTTTGTTTTTTTCGGGGGGGGGGATTTTGATACGTAAAAAATAAATAAAATTCTGGATGAAGTGGACAGGAATACTAATTGTACAGAGGTTCTTAATTCCCAAGTTCAACAGTGTTGTAAAAAATGACTGCATGCTTGAAATATATGAATACAAATTACATTTTCTATACGTAGATAATAGAGATTTGCATTACATTGGGCTTGGATAATAGTCCTATTAAACACAAATGGATTTTTTTAAAAAGTTGTTTACTTTTTGTTTGTTTTTTTATTCTATGCATTCAGCATTTTTACAACATCATCAGAACCTAAAATTCTATTTTTGGTGTATGAGTTGTGTCCTTTATCGTGGCAGAGTACGCACATTGCTAAAACATTATATGAGTAGATTATTTTATACTTTCGGCTGAAAACATTTGTCTACACTACGAAGTGTGCCTTTGCATTCTTGTTCTAACTTTGTATGCTTTGCCCTCTTAAGTAGGAATCTAGGACGCTTTCCCAAGATTGACACTCTTACATAAAACAAGTCATAACAGGAAAGGGCTTTTGCAATTATTCATTTTTTTTCTGGCAACCTCCCATGAAGTGTAAGTTTCTTTAATGCATTATAAGCATGTGTACTTACTCAATCTTGCACATAATGTTTAATATAGAATTTCAGGGGGTTTGGTTTGATCATTTCATGCTATATGAGATCGTTCACAAAGACTATTTTTTTTACTAAAAAGCATTTCATATTGGCCGTTAAACAAAAGTTTTTTTTACTTCATATGTGCAACTAAATCCTTAATCGTGCATGGCAGCAGTTTTTATGTTTTCAGCGAAAACGAAAGAAGTTTTCTTTTTTATGAATCATTCAATACAACATTTATTTCCTGTTGTCAAACAAATGGATCTTTTGGACTAGTCTGTGCTGTTTTCATCACAATGTTTCAACGACTCTGCCCTGCAGTCTTCCCCACGTTGGGATAACAATAACAAAGACAAGGAAACTTGTCCCAACGAACCGATATCCAGGTTTCCTTCGCTATCCGACAGTGGAGCGAGTGTCGTAAGTCGAAATGGTAATATGAACTCCGTGTCATTTTTTTTCTCTCATTCCCGAAACCGTCGTGATACACTAGAATTATTAACTTCACCTAATTTTGAGGCGCAGTTTATGAGCTGACATAAGCTGCTTCGATCTGATAAATTTTGATCGAATTCGCGCATGAATAATTGATAATTCCAGAGAATCTATGCTTATTTACTGACAGAAACTGTGTGAATTGTTTGGAATTTGTATCAGCAGCAGCAGCAGCAGTAGCAGCAGCTTTTTAGCGTCCGTCGTTGGACATAGACCTTCCCAATCATGGGCGTCACAGAGCCAATACTTTCTGAACTTATCCACGTCATCTTATATTTTGCAGGCCGTAGTTTCGCATATAATGTCTGGGGATACACGTTTTGAGTCTTGATGTCGATTGATTGTTTGCCATTCCTGCAACATGACTAGCCCATTGCCATTTGATTTTTTTTTTGTTAATGAATTCTATGATATCCCTCATGTTTTTTCTCCTGATATACTGCGCTGTCTTGTGATTTCTCCATGTGATATTGAGCATGATTCTCGCTTATGCACGTTGCATGATTCTCAGTTTGAGGGTTAATCTTTTGGTTAGATTTGATGTTCCAGCTTTATAGGTGACTATCGGCTGGGTGTATCGGTTGAAGACCTTTCTTTGTGTAAAATATAATTGATTGAATATCTCGAGGAAGAGACCATTACTTTTGATTGCTAGATGAGAAGAGAGACATTTATTCAGCTTTGCTAAATACAGTACAAGGGGAAATGAGATCGGAATTGGGGTCGTAAAATTATGTTACGCCATTCTACCATGTGGGGAGATTCCGCCTGCCGAGGAAAATTGTTCGGGTAATCTGAAAGGAGTGCTCCCTTGGAAATCTGCCGTAAAACGAAGTGGCGTAAAGCTAAGAAACAATTACCATCAATTAATGAGGGTAAAAATGCTGAATGTTTCCACCCACCCCAAATAGTGATGACAGTATATTAGGCTAAATTGTTCGAGTTTTTTTTTGGGGGGGGGGGAGAGAAGAGGATACCCGCTGCTTCTATAACGAATTGCTGTAAAACAAACGCTGAATGCTATTTTCACTTCTGACCTTTTTTTTTTTTTTTCGTAAACGTTAAAAAGTGCTGTGGAGAATTGAAGGAATCTATGCTGATAGTTTTTGTTGACAGTTTCCAGGAGTATAAAAACAATTTAGATCGATTCAAGCAACCCCTCCCAGGGAATGAACAGCTATAGCCGTCAAATATAGCGAAGGTTTTTTTGTTTGTTTTTTTTTTACATTTTTTTCAAATATCTGTGAGTGTTTGTGTTCGTAATTGTGTGTCAGTCTACAGATTTGAAAATCTACACTAGACTCCCTTTAAAATTCCTTATTTTTAGTTCGAGAAAAAAAATCTTTTTTGACTTTTGGGGACTCAATTCGACGGATTTATTATCTAGATGTTTTTTAAAACTCAATTTTAGATATTTTCACATGGAAAAAACTGATAGTGTTATAAATAAAAAGTATTTTGATAAATCTATCCTTTGATGGAATCCTTTTTTTATGACTTCAAGTTTTGACGCTACAATTGTTCACTTATTGACTGTGATCTTTTATCTTTTTTTTTCATTTTTCAATTAAAATCAACGCATTCTAGGCAAAGAGTTTGATTCACATAAATTTCTCTTCCAACGCTGACTTGTATGGCACTAAACTAAGCTACCACAGGCACTTTGAATTTAAATTAACCCGATAGAAGGAAGTTAACCACATCATAAATCCAAACCTTTGAAACCAAAGCCAGCATCTATTTCTCTATCAGCAACTGTTTCTTAATCTCTCCAAATAGGTATATTTACCTGTGTTTAAAATTACATTCGTAATGGGCAAACGCATGCGTGTATCAATGCACTCGGAGATAAGTATTAAAACAGATGTGTGTTCAGGGCGTATATTTGAACTGTAAGCCGATGTGTGAGAAATATATTGGGAAATGTAAATGAAATACCACCCAAATGTGTATATTTATTTAGGGTAGATGTCCGTTAGGCTTTGGTTTCTACATTTTCATCATATCCACAAATGAGAAGAAATATAATTGTTCTATTATTAGATTTACGTGAGCTTATATCCTTTAATTTTATTTTGTGCGCACCTGTATAGCTGCTTGTCGTAATGTGAGTTTATTTCAGAGGTAAGAGCATGGGCTAGCACATCATCATCATCATCATCATCATCAACATCATCATCGTCATGTCATTCTAGGTCCAATGTTGAACGAAGACCTTTCCTTGCTCCTCCAATGCTGACTGTGATTGTCCTAACTTATTCCATGTCTTAGCAGCAAACCATTCTATCTCATCTTTCCGTCTTTTGGTTTGTCTTCTCTTGCTATATATCATGCCCGTTTTTGCTTGATCACTTCTATGATTTTTTTTTTGCCTTGCTCTGCTCTCTGATTCCTGTTGCTCGCGTTCTATCTCTTGAATTCATTTCCAACATTGCTCTTTCCATTGATATTTGCGGGACTTAATTTTTCTCCGAGGTTCGCTACCTTCTGTTTCACGTCATAGCTGGTCTGGTGATTGTACGGTTTATGTTTTTTGGCATATCCACAAGATATCTCCATAAGTATTCAACGAAATTTTGTGGGTAGATAGACAATGGGGTATGAAAGAGTTTGTTACATCTATACACAATTACCTCCCATAACAATGACATTGGTAGAAATATGTGCACTCTGAGTGTTCTCTAGGTACTCAACGCTTCCCAACTAACCGATATACGTTTATTTCACTTTTATAGTCTCTCTCTAAATCTATCATCTGTCCTAAGTAGATGTATGTTTCCAGATCTTTATCCTCTATTCTTATGGTCGCCAGATCGTTACTATCGATCGTTACTTGTGGTTTTATTCTGATCATATTTAATCCTTGTTTAGGCTTTTAATATTTAGATCAATTAACATGTTTTGAATATCATTTGTTTATTTTCATACCTTAACCGTCGTTTCCTGGAGGATGCTCACCAAGCTTGTTGTATACTGATTAGGTGAAATCCCCTTGTCTCACTCTTTTTCCAATTTTTACCTTTTTTTTTTGTGTACCTTTATTCAGTTGAATTATTGCAGTGATATTTTCATGCATATTCTCAACCACGTTCATATAATTTTCGTTAATACCTTGCCCTCCAATTGAGTTGAAGACTGCCGTATGTTCAACTGAGTCAAATGCCTTTTCATAATAAACAAAAACCAGGAAAGTGTTGTTTTTTGGGTTTTTTTTTTGTTTTTTTTTAATCAGCGAATAGACTGTACGTAGATGGTCTATTGTTGGAAAACCACCCCTAAAACCTTCCTGTCTACGTGGTCGTACGTACTTATCTAAATGCATTAACGCGTTGATGCACATTCCAAAACATAACAGGTCCGGTTAGTCACCCAAGAGAATCTGTCACATGACCAACACTTTTTGGCAGCATGCTGTGTTGGAGGTGATCAATTTGAAATCGGAGAGAGGGGTGATCAATGAATGATGCACTTCTTTCGCCTTTTTGTTGGGTCATGATCATTGAAGAAATGCAAATTTTCATAAAAAACGCGCGTGAATGCAACTGGACACAAACTATAGGGCCAATTTAGCGTTAACTTACATTGTATATTGACACCCTATCAATTTTCAGCCCCCTACTGCCATCCATTCGACCTGTATGCGCAACACAACCATGCATAGATAGCTAGCCAGCAAGGCAGACCATCTTAAAAACTGAAGAAACCTATGTTGACAGTTTTGTTGACAGTTTTGGTTGATAATGTCTTATATGCAGAAAATATACATTGCTACACACTGGTACATATATGCTGTGTGTCCGGAAAGCATTCATCCATTTTTGATACCTCGATAACAGGTCGCGTGGCTTTGATGTAACTAATCAAAGGGCGCGTCACTGTCTATTCTACGTTAAACCAACATTCCCATGTGGTATTACCCAATGGGACGCAATTAAGTAAGCTGAGGAAGTCCGGGACGGGTCAAAATTACGTAAGCTATTACAATCATTAATAACAAAAAAAACCCCCCACTGAGATGTACTAAGTAGTCTCAAAATTTCCACAGCATTCTGTTGCATCTACATTGTTTCTCCTTACACACACACACACACACACACACACACGCACGCACGCATATGTACATGATTATGAGTCGCCTTATATTATATAGAAACTCTTATTTGAAATGATCTCCCGTCTTTAAATCATTTCAGATAAGAGTCTCTGTATGACATAACGCAATTTATAATAATTTTGTCGGATCATATATATCTTTTTCCTAATACATACACACCACTTACACACACACACATATATATACACACACACACATATACATATATATATATATATATATATATATATATATATATGTATATATATAAAGAAACAAAATGATTCAGTCAGAGCAAAATTTAGTACCTAAACTGTTTTTCCTTAATCACATAGTCGGATACTACTATCCATAATCCTGTCTGATGTCATACTTTCTGAACCCTCATCGTTGAATATGTTTTTAAGTAACATTCGTAAGTAAGGTTTGTTTTGAAAAATTAAATCTGTTGTATGAAATAACATCAATATCAGGATCACATAAATGAATAGATATTAAAATTTGTGTTGCTACTGGTCAGTTTTACGCATCTATGCATATATATATATATGCATATATGTATATATATGCATATATATATATGCATATATATATATATGCATATATATATGCATATATGTATTTATATGCATATATATATATATGCATACATATATATGCATATATATATATGCATATATGTATATATATATATATGCATATATATATATGCATATATACATATATATGCATATATATATATGCATATATATATATATATATATATATATATATATATATATATATATATATATATATATATATATGCTCCTCTATTCAGGGTTGAGCACTCTTTAAGTGAGGTAACTCATCCATTGTAATGCTCTTCCATAGGAATAGAGCATTGGTGGATTGGGAATTTCTGTGTAAATAAATATATCACTTAAATTCAGTTTTACAGACCGTCCAGTTCCGTAGCCCAGAGGTAGGATATCGGTCTCTGGATTTCAAGCGAAGGTTTCAATCCTGCCTCGCAGTACTAGATGGGAAAGTCTATAGCCACACTGAACAGATGTGATACATCGGAACAGCTGTCTACGGATGACACAATTATATATATATATATATATATATATATACAAATACTCATATGATTTGCATCACTATATATGTGTATTTGCAATGATGTATAAACTTGCGACTGCAGTTTCAAATTTCGGACCACCTCGAAGCCCAACTGACCCGGGCCATTTCACACTCATATTAGAAACCCCCTTCTTCACCGTCTTGAATCATCTCTAATTAGACATTCACTGGCTGTGAGACCAATTAATTTTTTACTTTCTTTTTCAAGTATATCCAGAATATCTTGGGGAAAAAAAACTCTTGTTTTGCCTCTTTCGTTTTCTGGCTAAGATAAATACGTAACACATGCCATTTGCTATGATGATTTTCTTTCAGTATTTTTTCTTCATTTACAATAATTGAAAACGTCTTTGCAGATGCAAATTTTTCGCATGGTTGAATAAAGCACAAAATCATTATCATGAAAAAAAAATATGATAAGGACGATAAAAACTCTGAAATGAAATGTTGAAGAAGTTTTGGCTCGTGGCAAACAAGATTGACCTTCCAATTCTAAGGACTTTATCAAGTTTTGTATAAAGCACATTACAATTTATGATACGTAGGGTGCAATGAATACATGTACTCGTGCAAACAAATATACTTTTTTTTTGTTAAAATGAGGGAATATACAAGTATCATCATCATCATCATCATCATCATCAGTCTTCTAACATCTGTCGTTGGACATGGACCTTCCCAAGGATTCACCACAATTCTCAATCATGGGCGTTGCAGAGCCAGTATTTCCTGAATCTGTCCAGTTCATCTCTCCATCTTGTGTTTTGTCGGCCTCAGTTTCTCATGTGATCTCCGGGGATCCATGTTATGAGACGTGATGTCCATCAGTTATCCTTTATTCTTGCAACATGGCCTGCCCATTGCCATTTGAGTTTTTTTAATAGTTTCTATGATGTCACGGACACCCGTTTTCTTCCTAATATACTATACTGTCTTGTGATCTCTCCATGTGAGGTTGAGCATGATTCTCTCATGTGCAGGTTGCATACTTCTCAGTTTGCAGGTCTGTCTCTTGGTCAGGTTCCATGTTTCAGCTCCATAAGTGACTATCGGGAGACTGCATTGGTTGTATACTCTTCTTTTCAGGATTATTGGGATCGTCTGGTTCTTGAAAGTTGAGCTTGCTCTGCCAAAGGCTTGCCATCCCAAAGTGATTCTTAGCTTGATTTGCTCCTCTTTTGAGGGACTCATGGAGATTTGTTGTCCTAGGTAGATGTAGTGATTCACCTTGCCGAGTTTTGCATCTTCTATCTTGACAGTTATAACAAACAAGTATCAGTATTGTACAAATATGTAGTTGCATATTTAAATAACTACAAACTTACACCAACACACACGCACATGCGCATGCACACACCAACTTCACTTCAAACTTATTCAGACAAAAATTACACGTGCTTTTGTAGAGCAATGATTTAGTGGACGACTATCACAAACCGTGCGAACAAATTCGATCCCGTATGGCCTTGCTGGACTGAGCAAACTTCAGTTAATATATACAGTTGCAAAGGATTCAGACTTAATCAAATTTGCTTCACAATGATTTATAACCCAGCAAAATGGACCATCCCTGACAATTAAACGTTTGACGATGTTGACCTTTATCTCGTGTGAAATTACTGTTATGTGCTATGCACTAACAGATAGAGCCATGTTGTATGATCATTGGACTGTTGGTTGGGTGGTCCAGGGTTCTATTTCTGTTTCCTAGCATTCGACCTTTGTTACAAGACATTCATCTGAAGAAATGAGAATTATATGAAAATAGATTTTACAAGGAGTTGACTGATCTGTAGAGCTCTTGGCATGGTTCTAAATCAGTTATGCTTTTCCATAGAAAAGTGAATGGAAACGTGATTCATCTATCAGATCTGTTTTGCCTTCCTGCTTTATCCTTTGGTGGTCAGAGAGGCTATCTTGTTAGATTTGGGAGACTGCTGGTTAATCTTCGTAGCTTAATCGGTATGGCAGCTGCCCAAGGCTAAGGGATGCATGTTCGTCTCGTCGGACGTTAATGCTTTACTTTTATCAGTGCAGTTTACTGACTATCGTAGAATGACGACCTGAGATTTGCAATAAAATGCAACAGAAATTCACATGAAAGAAATACAATACAAAAATGAATCATAATAGGTCTGATTAGTCACTAGTAAGAAACCGTCAAGAATTCAACGTCTTTTGGCCGGATGCCAATTCATTTTGTTCGCTTTCTGTTTGGCAGGGATCACTAAAATGTCTGAATTTGTAAAAAGCCAGACTGAATGCTGCCAGACAGAGATTGGGGGGTCGAATTTGAACCCCTTCCTAAAATCTACTTGGGCGCAGAGATGGAGAAAACAATTTTTTTCTCGGACATAATTAGGAGTAAATGTCCAAATTTTCCCTTTCCCTAGCTCCATTGGTGTGACCTGTATGCATGATAGATGCATAGCCAGTCAGCCAGACCAACTTGAAAACTGAATAAACCTATCTTGATAGTCTTCGTGACAGATTTTTTGTTTTGTTTTTTTTTTCGCTGAGGGTCTCTAATTGGCAATGCCCCATCGAAAAAATCAATATACTATAGCTGAAAAAAAATTTGTGGATAATTTTTGTTCTTTTTATTTTGTTATTTTGAACTTATTACAGAAATGTTCCAGGTCCTTTAGTTTTGTTTTCTCTTTGAGTGCGATCATCCTTTTTATTCATTCTGCTACGACGAGGGAATTGTGACACAAGGTCTAGTTTAACTTGGGATGTACAACCCTCAAAAATAGCTCCAGCTGATGCAACCGAAGTCGCGGAAGCGTTAGGACTCACCCGACCTGTCCCTCTCAGTGCATCTATTCACTCTCCCACCAGAGCATAATGCGACACATGGTCAAGCTTAACGTGGGAAAAAATGAAGCAACCCATCAAAAATAGCTCCAGCCGACGCGACTTCGGTTGCTTAAGTAACCGCAGTCACGAAAGCGTCAGGACGAACCCGACCTGTCCCACTTAGAGGCGAACTGCTTCCCTGCAGCTGGGCCAAGTAATAGAAAGAGAACCTAAGGTTAACAATGCACAGCCTCAGTGTCCCCTCATTGGTTGACGCATTGCACCTGCGTACTCGGTCTTATGTTCACCACAACACCATCTCCGGACCATTCGGCAGGCAAACTTCAGTACCGGCGCCTCGGGCTATGCTGCTGAACAGATACTATAACTTAATTCCATACCAAAAGACCAGAAAAAATCAATTAATGGCTAAACGAAAGTACCAAAAGTCGAATGATATGCATTATCGCTCCTTCCCGACTCTATAGAAATGGGAAAATATTTCATAAAATGCAAACTCCGAGAGAAAAGTTTATAATTAATTGTCGTCGTGAAGAGACTCAACGCTTTTTTCTTACACCTGTTGCAAATTTAAATGCATACAAAATAATTTCAAAAAGAGTATCCATATAAGGGCACACGGTAAGCCCAGTTCATCATTTTTAAGAACGAAGCTGCAAGAGTCTTAATTAACGGCAGTGAATAATTGCAACACTCTTCATTTTTTCACTCTCACCGCGGGGAATTTTCTCTGCAACTTCTGTAGCAAAGGACGTTCTATTTTTTTTTATCCAAAAAAGTCCCTTAAACACTAAAGTAAACATGACCTGAAGAATTTACGTATTTTCTTTTGAATATTTTCTTTCCCACGTTAAAATTCTGCAATGTTGCACATTTGTCGGCATGGAAAATGCATATGTATTCGTTTTTCTCAGATTCTGTTGTATCCTATTATTTTTTTTTTATCTCTCATCACAAAAAAATGACATTGATGGAAAAGCTTAGTTTGCCGAATAAACTATATCTCAGTGACAAACCATGGTTTATCTTACCTATTATATTTTGGATAATCTTCAGTCATAAAGATTTGCAGATGCTTATAAATATCAAAATAAAAAATACCCTATGAATAACTTTTTTTAGATGAGTCATTAACATTCTGAGCTTTTACTATTTTCGGGCTCAATCTTGTCAAGGAAAAAAAGAGACACCTCTCTTTCCTTGAAAATTCTACACCTGAAGATCAGGCGATATATTGTAATGACATTTACTGAACAAAAAGGGAATTCAATTGTTCAAACATAGCTTGAAATAAAAATGGGTTCCTTATTTGTGCATTTAAAAAAAAAATTCTTTAATTTTTGCACTTACTCCTTTTTGTTCCGTTTTATAATTGTCAATTTCGTTTTGTAATTGTTCGTTTCATATCAGTATTTACAAAGTTCAATCCAATACAAGAGCGTAATAGTTAGGTAGGTGTGTGGGATCGAACTCATTAGCAATGGTTTAGCGAAACTAGCTGGCTAATAATCGTTCTACGTAAAAGTTTGAATTTCCTTAGTACAAGTTATTCAGGGACAGGCTCTTAGCAGTTTAACTTTCAGTAATGAACGAACTATTAAGCTACAATCACTTACCAGGACAGACCCTCTCTGTTACATCATACAAAACTATCAGTTATAAAAGAAAAAAATGATGAGGCAAAAAATGCTGCCAACAGAATTGGTTTGCCGTCATACACATGATACAGATATATTTGACTTTCTATCAGGTGAGTTTTTTTCCCAGAAAAGAAACTCCTCAATCAATTCCTTTAAGCGGAGTAGTTCATAGTTTCAAATGGTGGTTAAGAGATATTCTTGCCAGCAATTTTTTTTCTTACTTCAAGTTGAAGAGCCCATTGTTACTGACAGAGAGCCGAACAAAAAAGTCACACCTATCATTACATAGAATCAACAGCAGAAATAGTAGCCATTCCAGGCCAACTGCTCGGGAAAGGCCTTTCCCAACTCCTCCGATGAAGATCGTACGGTGATATTAGTTGGGGGGGGGGGGTAATGGCCAATTCATCTTACACGTCGCCACTATTTTGTGGTGAGCTGGTTTTTAAATTATCCTTTTTTTTGTATCATGTAGATAGAGTGTCATATATCATGTTGAAGTGGTGTTTTCTCTTGTTCCCCAGATTAATATTACTATTCTTATATTTAACAATCTTTAGAGATTCAAGACAGCGAAGATAGGCCATTTATCTGCAGTTTTAAATGAAATATTCGTATTTCATTCACTTAATTGTGGTTCAAGCCTTGCCCACAAAGATTCGATCGTCATGCCTTTAGTTCAATGTTCTACCAACTGCCTTTTCTTTCTTCGTGTTAAACCTTAACCTAGAGCTTTGTATCATATCGTAATAATCACTCTAAGCATATGGCGAAGTGAAACGGTAGGTTCACGCTTCCCGGAAAAGAGTAATACTTATTTCCTATAACGAAGTGTTTATTAATGTCGACAAAGTGTGAACATTTTTTTTCAATAAAACAGGGAATTACATAAAGATAAAGAAAGTTAACAGCAAATATTTGATGTTCAAATGTCTGTGAAGAACTTATAGAATATTGAATGTGCATATGAGAAGAATTTCTTCATCTCTCGTCATTCATACACACTTTTGTTTTTTCGTGTTCGCCTGACTCTTGATCTTCAGCAAGATCCACAACAGACTACTCGTGTGAAAACACAATAATAATAAATTCAAGAAACCCTTCTGGTGTAAGTATGGGAATAGCATCCTAATCCACGAAGTTTATAACTCAGAAACAACTCTGCCAATCCGAACTAAACTTTGCGAGGACACTAAGTATTAGGCGGGATCTCAAATAGAGATTTTGCAGTGAATCCATGTAGGATTACTTTCCCTGCATCGTAGTTATATTTACCTACCACACAATATCTATAATAATTGAGAATGGATATTAATGACAATGTTGTGGAAAGGTAGCCAATGAGCTAGAAGAAGTGATTGGATTTGTGGCAGATCCACGAGATTTCGAGGGTTGTCTTCCCTGCATCGATGCTGTATGTCCACAAAATATCACCAAATATCTGCAATGGATCCATGTACAGTTACCCCATCCCCCACCCGTGTACTGTTGCTATATGCCCACAGTATACCACTCAATATCTCCAAGAGTTTGGAATGAATATCAATGAAAACCATAAAATATTTAGTAAAAGTAAATGAAATGGCAGTTCGAACATATTAAAAATAATACCGTATGGCATTCGTTACTCACGTATCTATAGGTAAAAGAAACCTGAGGTGACAATTTAGGAAAAGAAAGACAGGTTGATTCCTTTTATTATGTTTTATGTAACTTTTGTGATAACACCCAGAGAAAGATGTTGATAATACTGTCACTTCGGAGAGGAGGTCGATAATCGAAAGTACTATGATATACTATCTTCCCAGAATAAATACTCTTATCTTTGCTGCTATCAGAGGTCAAGGCCTACGGATGATATGATTCAATTTTTGGGTAAATTCTGGAATAATTTCTCGATCAAGGCATATTTTGACGGTTTTGGGTTTTTTCCCCATTCATTTGACCACTACATCTACCTAGGACAACAAATCTCCATGAGATCCTCAAAAGAGGAGCAAATCTAGTGAAAAATCACTCTGGGATGGCAAGCCTTCGGCAGAGCAAGCTCAACTTTCAAAAAACCAGATGCAACCTCCCGATAGTCACTGGAGCTGAAACATGGAACCTAACTAAGAGACAGACCAGCAAACTGAGAAGCATGTAGTGTGCGCATGAGAGAATCATGCTCAACCTCACATGGAGAGACAGCACAGAACATAAGGAAGAAAACGGGAGACCGAGACATCATAGAAACTATTAAAAAACTAAAATGGCAATGGGTAGGCCATGTTGCAAGAATAAAGGATAACTGATGGACATCACGACTCACAACATGGATCCCCAGAGATCACATGAGAAACCGAGGACGATAGAACACAAGATGGGGAGATGAACTGGACAAATTCAGGAAATAGTGGCTCTGTAACGCCCATGATAAAGAATGTGGCGAAACCTGGGGAAGGTCCATGTCCAACGACGGACGTTAAAAGACTGATGATGATGATGATGCATTTCCTCGTGTTTTTGATAAGATATCTTCAAAATTTCTCGATTAATTCCAATGACATTTTCCAGAATGGTAGGACAGAAGTTGAGAAATGATCGAATCTGGGGGCTGACCCATGCACAGTTACCACCTGCCATCATAGCTATAAGTCCACGCTACGCCACGCTAAATATATCGAAAAGTTATCCATGAATTTCAATGAAATTTTGTAGTAGGGTGGGAAATGGACAACACAAGGTATGATTGAATTTAGATAAATGGATAAAAATATATTGTATCAATGAGAATAGATTTTTACATTGAAAAGAAAATATTATTCATACCAAGATATTTTGTAAACTAATTCAGCTTAGGGTATACATCTGCACGTGCACATGATTTTAAAACTGAAACATAGCTACGTTTCAAACTTGAATTAAAATAGACTACACTAAGCACAACTTTCCACTTTTGTCCCTGGTTAATAAGCGTTATTTCCTGATTAATTATGACAAAAAGTATAGAAAATGGCTATTATTCCATTCAAACTTTGCTTGTGTGATCAAAACTTTGGTATTTTTTAGTTTACCTATTATACCCCACGAAGTTTACGTGAGGTACTTTTAGAATGCGAAATCCTTATCTAGAGGCGTGACAAATTGTTTCATAAGGCCAAATTTTAAGTGTAGTTGTGGCAATAACACCTTTAGGGGGTCGACCTGTGGCTCTTATTGCGTGTTGCTCATTCCCACATAGAATCCGGTTAGCAGTGGTCTTTGATAGAATACCAAGGTGTCCGCTCTATTCTAAACAAAAAAGCAAGAAAAACCTTGTAAACCACCTTTTGAGACCCATCAGGAATGTCAACATTTTAAAGTCACCAATGATCTCCCAGCCATAAGGCGCCCAGAAAGGTCTTTCGCTGGTGATACTCAGAATGCATCTTGATCCTCCATAGGCATGTCAAAATATACCGTGTAGGCCTCTCAAATCTTAGCAGATGCTACTACGGAGTACTCTCTGAAGCAAAGATCAAAGCCGGTATTTTTGTTACAATAGTTACGGGATTTCAGGTTAATCAGAAGGCCAAGAACTATATAGAGCCCGTTGAGAATATGGTGAAGAACTACGGTAGAATGGACACCAGGCTGTCCCTTTAAGCCCATGTCTTTGACACCTATCTTGATATAAATTTAAGAAGAACATGGACTCATATTCGTAAGCGAATGCTTCCTTCAGGATATACTGCTACACATCGTCATCAATAAATATATAACGAGAACATAATGGGGCCAATTTTGTGAAAGTGAATCACAGTAAATTCGTAAATCTATAACGACTATTCGTCTCTAAAGCTTTTGTAATCACCTTTGTTTAACATTTGTGCAAATATATGTTAATTTACATTCATGTATTGTTACTTTTCTGAAAAAATATGTGAATAAAAATATTCAAATTCATCAGTTCTACCATTGAAGATAGGAAATTTAAAAATATCCCTATACTGATCGCAAAAGCTATTAGGGGAATAATAGCCATTTTCTATAATTTCCACAAATTTAACACTCAATACCCAGTAACTAAAATCATGTTGCATGATGTTATCTATCTTATGCTTTCTAAAGTTTTGACTTGCAAGTTAAAATTGTTGGATGTAATTTCAATTTAGCGAAAAAATTATTAAAAGCCGAAGATAAAAATCGGCGAATGAAACAGAGGATTTCAGGTTGGTGATTCAGACCTAAAATTAGCATTGATATTATGATATTCTGAATTGTCGATGGTTGGTGAGGGAGAGAGAGAGGAAGGGGGTGTGCACTGCTACTATAATGGCACTCTGCAAACGAACGCTGAAAGCCATTTCCACTTTTTGCCCTTTTCTCGTAAAAGCGAATAAATGTCGTAAAATGCAAAATTTCGAGACGCAGGGGACGCCTGTAGTTTCATGATTAGGTTTTGTGAATGAAAATTATTGTAGATTATT
This sequence comes from Thysanoteuthis rhombus, assembly GCA_963457665.1. Taxonomy (NCBI): domain Eukaryota; kingdom Metazoa; phylum Mollusca; class Cephalopoda; order Oegopsida; family Thysanoteuthidae; genus Thysanoteuthis; species Thysanoteuthis major. The sequence goes on from OY735206.1 coordinate 50,129,587, forward strand.
CCAATCTTTCGTAAAAGTGATCAGATGCAGAAGAGACAAACGGACAAACCAGAGAAATCTAGCCTGAAGATTTGGGTGATTTGCAAATAATTAAGTCAGTAGGCCTAAAAATAGTTACCCTGAACCAACAGAAAGCACTCAGAGACCGCATACCTCTGCCAACTCTATCGTCAAAGAGAGTAATTGTGCATTGATCCACCCAAAAATTTAATCACTTCTTCCATAATCTATTGTCCACCCTTGTCATCATTATCATCATCATCATCATCATCATCATCATCATCATCATCATCATCATCATCATCATCAGTCTTTTCACATCCTTCGTTGGACATACAACTTCCCCAGGATTCGCCACAATTCTCTATCATGAGCGTCACGGAGCCAGTATTTTCTGAATTTGTCTAGTTCATCTCTCCATCTTGTGTTCTTTCATCCTCGGTTTCCCATGTGATCTCAGGAGATCCATGTAGTGAGACGTGATGTCCAACAGTTGTCTTTCATTCTTGCAAAATGGACTGCCTATTGCCATTTTAGTTTTTTTACCAACATCTCATTAAAAATGATTGAGAACTTTTGGAGACATCGTATGAATAAGGAATTTCCGTAATATTATGTGGTTTGGACATATATCTACCGGACAGTGGAGGCAATGATGCATGGATCTGCTCCAAAATCTAATCAGTTCTCTCGAAACCTACTGAACACAATCCCACAGAATCTAATTAAATTCATTGAGAACTTTTAAAGATATTTTATGAAGAGTATGCATAAATGTATGAGGAAAAGCAAAAAATATTTCTCAATTTGGAAAAAAAAAAAAAATATTGGATTCACCCCTTAATTCAACCATATCGTCTTTATCCCATTTCGCAGACATTCTCTAAAAATCATTGAAATCCATCTGGTATTTTCGATGATGTCGTGTGGACAGACGTGACAGAACACACATAACTCTCCAACTTCGTTGACAGAGGTAAATAAGGCTTCTAAAAAACATGATTCTATTTGCAGTGTTATCAACATTTTTCTCCCGAATTCTTGGCAAAGAGAGAAACTTGGATGAAGCAAAAAAAAAAAAAAAAAGAAAATGAAAAAGAGAAAAAGGCAGACTTGCCTATTTATTTTTAGTTATTTTACTCACTTATACGTTATCAACAAGATAAAAATAAAACTTACTCCTTTTCTCTTTCTATTTCTTGTTTTTGCTTCCCTTTCCTCTCTTCACCACTTTTTTAGTGGGGTTGGGTGTGATAAAAAGCTCAAAGAAGAGAAGTGTTATCTGAATCTCCTCTTGTAGGCAATAACTTTCTCCTAGTGATAATAATATCGATAAGATAAATGTTAAGGAAAACTGTTTAAACAAGATATTTCGATCTTTGATGGCAGCAAAGATAAGAGTAATTTCTTGCAGGAAAAAGGCACATCACAATGCCTTCGATGTTCGACCTTCTCTTATGAGTGACAGTGTTATCAAAAATCGTTACATTAAAAGTAATAAAAGAAATCAACCCGTCTTTTCTTTCGTAGATTTCCGCCAGCAGGTTTCTCTTATCTGTAGATACTTGAATAACGTATGCCATATTGCATTTAAAAAAAAAAAGTTTTAACAGCCACTTCATTGACTTGCTATTTTGAGTAGGTATCCATGTAGATGTAAACATAAAGGTTATCCTCTTGAACTTACGAACTACGGACCTTACTCCTACTCGTGCTATCTCAGTGGACCATAGGATGCAAACCAATGGTTTGAAGGCGAGGTTGAATCGACTCTGCCTAAGCCTGCACTTCGCTTTAAAACTGCATCGCGCAAGCTGAAGAGTTATTCCCCACCGTCATTGTTCCTAGAAAGCCTACCAAAAATCTTTGTCCATAAAACCAGGCCATATATATATATATATATATATATATATATATATGATCAAATAATTGGGTCATTCAAAGACAACTGTTTCGTTCCATCAAAACTCTTCAGTGTGACTATAAACTATCTACTATCCATCCTGTACAACGAGGTAGGATCGAAACCATCGCTTCAGATCCTCTGCCCTACGCAGAACAGGACGGTCAATATGGCTCGAATTTATGTGATATATTTACTCACGCCCAATTCCCTATCCACCAGAGTGCTCTATTCCAGAGATAGAAGAGCATTGCCCCCATCTCTCTCTCTCTCTCTCTCTCTCTCTCTCTATATATATATATATATATATATATATATATATATATATATCAAGAAATTGACATATTCGGTCCGACGGAATGAATTATGAATTTTAAACTAGTCTCTCTCTCAACTTGATTAAGTTTTATTGGATTTCCTGGATTGGTGTTCAAGCAGCATAGATTGAGAATGAAAGTTAAGCCGTTAGAGAAATCTTCATCACTAAATGACGCTGCTTCCCTGACAGTCATAGAATAGCGACCTGGGAGTTGCGATAAAATTTAGCAGAAATAAGACGTCGTAAAGACCTGTCAAAAATGTATGAAAATTCACTGCTTACCTAACCGTCGTAGATTAACAATCCAAGAGTTGTGATAGAAAGCAACATATAAATGAAAAAAATAATAATATAAGCAATGATAATGATAAGCTGGATGCTTGCCATGCCTCTGTGAAATTTTGAGAAAACTTTATCTTAATCAAATGAAAATCAGACATTAAAGCAAGAGAAAATGTTCCCTTCTCAGCAAACTTTTAACGTCTAAATCTGCGATCCAATCATTATTTCAGACGGTTTCGCAGACCTATATCATCTAATGCAACATTATTAGTACAGCGAAGTACCTCTCATAAGAAGGAATTGATCAATTCCGTTAATAGAGATATTAATCCATTTCTCTTTCACGCCCCGATATGGGTAAAATAACTGGACGAACTGTTCCCTCTAGCCATGGTTGGCAACCTGTTTAGGAGAATTGAAACTCTGGATTCAAAGCTATGAATAGAATCCACCCCTCCCCCCAGCTTTATATAAATACCAATGAAGCGAAACATGAGAGGATGAAGCTGCACCCCAGCCCGTGAAAACACCCATTTGCCAGGGAAGATCGGGACGCAAGCTGATTGACTGCGTGGAACCAGGATCTCAATCTAACTCAAGCTAGACTTTCAAGAACAAGAAAATCACATTAGTCCTAAAAAGAAGGGTAAACAACCAATATATCCTACTGGTAGTCACCTACGGAGCTGGAACATGGAACCTAACCAAAAGATTACCTCTCAAACTGAGAACCATGCAACGTGCACATGAGAGAATGATGCTCAACCTCACACGGAGAGATCACAAGACAGCATCGTATATCATAGAAAATGCAGGAGCCTGAGATATCAAAGAAACTTTCAGAGAGCTGAAAGGGCAATGGGCTGGAGATGTTGCAAGAATATCAGACAACTGCTGGACAACACGACTCACAATGTGGATTCCCAGAGATCATACGCACAATTGTGGCCGATAGAAAGTAAGATGGTGTGATGAGCAAGATAAATTCAGAAAGTACTGACCCCACAATGCCCATGATAGAGATGACTAACAACAGACGCTACAGGACCGATGATGATGATGGCATTGGTGATAAGCTTTAGTAAGAAAATTTTCCTCCCAGCGACAAATTTTATGAAACTCGAAACATGGAGTCAAAACACAATTCTGATCAAAACCGTGAGAGGCAAATGCTGGCTGGCATGATCAGGACAAAAAAAGATCTCATGTACATATTACTACCGTAGTTACAAAGGAGGAGTATAGAATATAACTGACTGTAAAGAAATTTTTTTGAAAATAACAAGCCTGGCTGCTGCAGGATCAAAGTCCACTCTTATTTCTATTCCAACTGAAGATGATAACAGCAACTTTTGCATTGCATGTAAAAATAAATTCGTAGATATATAAGACTTTACAGTTTGTTTCAGTTAGTAAGCCACAAAAAAAAAAATCACTCAGTCGAAATTTCAAATCCCTGGAGGGAAATGTTAGTTGTATAAATCATCTGTTCATATCTATCCATCCATCCATTTATTTATCGATCTATCTATCTATCTATCCATCTATCTATCTATCTATCTATCTTAGTTCGTATTTATTTATTTCTCTGTATGTTTCTCTTTATCTATCGCTCTACCTATCACTCTATATCAGTAACGTCGTAACTATCTTTCTATCTTACATTTTGATTCAATGAAAATGACATGACTTGCATAACAGGATTATTTTGGATGTGATAATAATCTTTTTTTTCTCAAGTATTCGTTGCCTCCCCGCTACTTATCAAATTGAAGGATCTTACAAAACGGCAGCTCCATCGGGTATTGAAGAAAGATTCGCAAAGATTCTTCGGTCACAATAATATATATATATATATATATATATATATATATATATATATATATATATATATATATATATATGTGTATGTATATATATATATATATATATATATATATATATATGTATGTATATATATATATATGTATGTATATATATATATATATATATATATATATATATGTATGTATATATATATATATACATATGTATATATATGTGTGTATGCATGTATATATATATAAAATAAATAAAATACCAAGTAATGTTCATTAAAAACACCAATATCAAAAATGCGTATAAGCCTGAGGAAATATGATGAAATTAACTTTTGAAACCAGTCTTAAATCATTACCCAGTACATGGTTTAAATTTGTATTTAATTATTGGAATATATTTTCCAAAAATTGAAAGCTTGGATAATCTAATGCAAATAATTGAAATAAAATATCGTTATATCACAATCCAATGTCGTTATATCACAATCCAATGTCGTTATATCACAATCCAATGTCGTTATATCACAATCCAACAAAAACGTAAAAATAGGACAAACAAGGAAAGTAAAAGAATAAGTTACTGTAAAATGTTGACATCAGTTCTGGTACAAATTAGAATAATTTAAGACCAATAAAACAAAAACAATTACCAACAAAAAGATAATTGTTGCTTTAGTAGCAGATATAACAAACAACAACGGAAGAAGCTGGTATTTTCTCTTTCCCTCTTCAAAAAGAGAAAACAGAAATTTCTTGGAAAGGGAAACCTTGATGTTATAGTATCAAGAATCCATTTACTGATGCTGAGACGAAGAATAATAGATACTCTTCTCTTTGAAAAAAAATATCATTTCATGATTAAATACATTGAAAATTGAATAAGTACCAAAACTTATATTGAAATACGATAGTTATTTAAATTTTGTAGAATTTCAAAATCCATGTGTGTGTGTGTTAGTGTGTGTGTGTGTGTGTGTTAGTGTGTGTGTGTGCAAGTGTGTGTGCAAGTGTGTGTGCAAGTGTGTGTGTGTGCATTAGTGTGTGTGTGTGTGTGCATTAGTGTGTGTGTGTGTTAGAGTGTGTGTGTGAGTAATGGTTCGCTATCATCATGCTTGTGAAAATGATTCTTCGATTTTATTTCATATTGTTTTCTTTTGTTACACATATATCTATAAGATGAAAAAGGAACATGAATTTATTGATTGATTTGAAAGACCCCCACAAAATATTTTCTCAAACTCTTTGAAAATTCTCGAAGTGTTTATTTTTGCACGTCTTGGTCGAAATAAACCACGGTACTGACACCTTTGCAAAGTTTTAAATCCTCCCCTGGAATCCTCAATCCCCAAGTGGAACGGATCTACTGAGTTCAGTGGATTTGCTACTCGGTCATTTTTTTTTTCAGGTCTTTCATGAATCAAATATCATCCTGACTCTTCAATGTGTTTCCTTGTTTTGATTAATTCTCTCCTCTTACTTTATTTGTAAACACGTTTTGACCACAATACACTCCGACATTTTCAAGTGTGTGTGTGTGTGTTTCTTCAAAATTTTTGCATTGTTCTTGGGTGTGGGAGGTATATGCGTTCCTTCCCAAACAAATCATAATCAGTTCCTTTCTTGAAATTATGATCTAGCATTACTTTTCTGGTTAGTAGTTCTCATGTATCACTGATATCTACGCTTTGCCTGTTTTTAGGCACTGGTTGCATCGTTTTGGGGAAGGAACGCCTATGCAGTAACAGAACAATGTTCAACTTTTGGAGAATAACGTAGACACCGGATAAAGGCCGGAGTGTAAAGCCACTAAAACGTCGTTACAAGAAAGCAAAATAGAAATAGTCCAAACGAAGTAATACTATGATTATAACATCCCGTCAAAAATTTCAGCTTGCATTATCTGAGACAGCCCACGAAGTTTAGAGTGACCACTGGAAAGAGATGAAATCATTACCTTGGTAAGATTTATCGAAGATTTTTTTTCTAATTTGAGTTGAAAGTTGGTGATTGAGGTGTATAGCATGAACAAGCAATAAAAGAAGAAAAACTGGAAGTTTTTTCCCCGTGCTGAAAAAACAATAAAGAAAAAATACATAAGTGAAATTCCAAGTGATGTGGAAATTTAATCTTTATAAGGTCAGAAACATTGCCAAAGACGCTCTGACCTATACATTAAAAGTGGCAAAACTTGCTTAGTTTATAAACCATGACGATAATGATATTTGTGAGCTGCAAAGGATGAATAATTGTTCATACATGTTTTTTTGTCTTTGTTTTTCATAATATAATCATAAAATTCAAAAGAATCTTTCAAAATTATGACCAAGATACGTATGCAAATTTGCATTTAGGGAAGATAAAATGAAAGATAAAATGAGACAACCAAAATAGATACCAAGGGATGTATTTAACGATTTGACTATCTGGTCCAAACAGGGAGGACAAAATATCTGAAAATTTAGCTAATAACATCATAGCATCAGATCGCAGAGGGAACCTAGAGATCTTGTAGAATCCATGCCTGATCAGGTAAGAGCTGTTTTGTTGGTAAATCGAAGACAAACAACATCTTGTCATATGGTCATAATGTTTTGGCTCATCAGTACATATCGGTAGTACAACCAGCCTTTTTCAATTTTCAGAGTCCGAGACATCACAGAATCCATTAAAAAACTTAAATGGCAGTGGGCTGGTCATGTTGCAAGAATGAAAGACAACCAATGGACATCAAGACTCACAACATCGAACCCCTGAGATCACATACGAAACCAAGGCTGACAGAATACAAGATAGAGAGATGAACTATACAAATTCAGAAAATACTGGCTCTGCGATGCCCATGATAAAGAAATGTGGCAGATCATGCGGAAGGTCAATGTCCAATGACGAACGTTAAAAGACTGATGATGATGATGATGATGATGATGATGATGATGATGATGATGATGAAAACATTTATTTTGCACAACAAATATTTACTTTCCAACATAGTCTCCTCCCTTGTCAATACACTTAATTCAGTGGTGAATATTAATCTCATAGACCGAATATTATACAGCGAATATTTAAAACAGAAATTCATAAGAACGTTTCAAGCTACAGACCAAATTTATCCATATATATATATACACACATGTGGGAGCACTTGCCCAAGCACGATGGTTGGTTGTGAGTTTGCTAGGGTTGTGAGTCCGAGCCTCATAGATTTCCCATTATTGTTGCATTGAGTCAACTTAAGCTATGGTTTTTACATATTTTCTTTCATCTCATTTATTTTCTTTATTATTTGTGACGTCTTCGTATTTCGTCCGCTTCTTGGTGAATTTTCACTTTTATTGCTTTGTGTTTAGGCGGGAAGTTTTGGCAAACACAGATTCATGCATGAAACATTGGTTATTTTCCAAGAAAAAAAAGGAGGAAAATTCTGGTCCGAATTATCTGCAAATGTATTTGTGTAGCACTAGAAAAGTATTTGATTACACTCATTCGCTGTGATGATAATAAAAAAAAATATTGGGAACATTCTTTCTAAAAATGAACGGTTATGACTCAAGGAAATCAAGATATGGAATTGTGTTGATGGATAGCCAAATAATCTATTCTCCCTCTTATCTCAGACATCTTTTTCTACCTTTTGGGATTCCCGTTTATGCTTACATATACATCTCACACAAAGCAGCTATATCCTATTACAGAGAGCCCTCGATTATGAAACATCCATCCCTCCCCCTCCCTCTCTTTCTCTCTCTCTCTCTCTCTGTCTCTGTCTCTGTCTCTCTCTCTGTCTCTCTCTCTCTCTCTCTCTTGCATAAACATGCGTGTGAGTGTGTGTAAGAAAGAAAATTATGGATTGTTGATAATTCTTATGTATATTCGTTGAAGATTGCAACTGGAAAACTTCACATACACATATATATATTACTTGTAGAATATATATATATATATATATATATATATATATATATATATATATATATATATATATATATATATATATATTACTTGTATAATATATATATGTATCACTTGTACAATATATATATCACTTGTACAATATATATGTATATATATATATTACTTGTACAATATATATATATATATATATATATATATATATATATTACTTGTACAATATATATATATGTATATTATTTGTAAAATATATATATATATATATATATATATATATATATATATATATATATATATATATATATTACCTGTACAATATATATATTACTTGCACAATATATATATATATGTATATGTATATATATATATATATATATATATATATATATTGACGGCTTTGATCGGAAAAATTATGAAACGTACCTCAGGGTGCGTTTAATTGATATTCTTAATTCACTGCGTCGGATGCTACTATCTATCATTCGTCATACTGCCGACATGAGAATGAGCCCCATCTTCTTACAAAATGCCAAAAGTCTGTGTGTCTGTATGTACTCACCTAGCACAAGAACTACTTGATATTAATCCATAAATTTTTGCGATTGGTACGGATTTGATCCCCGGGGAGCGTTTTTAGCAAATTAGTTTTTAAAACTATCCCCAAAAATATGTTTTTAGCGGGTTTCAGATTGGGGGTGGGTGTATAAGATTATTCATTAATGGTGAAAATATTTTTGATGACAAAATAAAATGATATTTTTTATTCTTTCTTCTCCATTCAATCTTTGGAGGTAAAAAATTGACATAATGAAAAAAAAAGAGCTCTCCTTTCTCAAATCCCTCATCACTGAAAAAAATGCATTCTTTATTAGAAATAAAGCAGAAATATTTTTGGATATATCTTATATTGCGATGTTTATTTGCTGTAAATGGGTACCTTGAATAGTGGTGTTTTTATTGATGCATTTTTTTTAATGTAGTACGGTTAAGATACATTTTTTTTGCAAGATACGAACTTCGCAGAACGGAGGTTATGTCGATCACACGGAGGGAACTTTTATTTTTTCACTTCCAGGAGGCCAAATCTAGGAAAACCTTTTCATTTTGTCGGGGTCGAAATCGGAGAGAGTTCTCTCTCTCTCTCTCTCTCTCTTATTTTGAGGGGGGAGATTTTTTCACTATTAAAAAAAATTCGAAGATAAAGAGAAAGAAAGCGAAAGAGATAGGACAGGAGAGAGGGAGAGAGAGGAAGATAGAGACTGAAAGAAAGAAAAGGAAATAAAAAAAGAAAGAGAAAATGGAAAGCCAAGAGGTTGAGAGAGAGAGAGAGAGAGAGAGGAAGAGAGAGAGAGAGTGTGTATGTGTGTGTGTATGTCTGTGTGAGAGAATATATTTCTCACGTCATCAATAATTAACTGGTGTCGCTAATGATGATAAATTTATATCGATATATACATATATATATATATATATATAGAGAGAGAGAGAGAGAGAGAGAGAGAGAGAATTATCTAATTCATAATACGTATACAAAATAATTTTTACAATCACTATTTACCACATATATCGGTCAAAATCAAAAGAGAATTTTTTTTCCCAAATCGTAAGGTTCAAAATTGAAAGGGAATTCCTTCTTTTCACTTTTAGAACTGCAAATAGAGGTATCCCCCACCCATCCACACACTTTTAGGAGTCCAAATTGAGGAGCAGTTTTTTCTTCCACTTTTAGGGGTTGAAATGCAAGGGAATTTAATCTCCACTTTTAGGTGTCAAGATCAGTAGGAATCTTTTCTTCACTCTCACGGTTCAAAGTTGAGGGGAAGATTTTTTCCCCGCTTTTAGGGGTCGAAATCCAAGGGAATTCTTTCTTTTTTTTTACTTTCAAGGATCGAATTGAGGTAAGGGTTATTCTCAGTCGACAAATAGTGGGTGATTTTTTTTCCATTTTGAGGGGCGAAATCAAGGGGAAGATTTTTTTTCCCCACTTTTTATCGGTCCAAATTGAGGGGCGGTATTTTTCCCACTTGGGAGCCAATTTGATGGCGAGAACAAAGGTATTTTTGTACATTTAGGAGTCAGAATCGAGGGGGAAGATTTTTTTTTCACGTTCCAAATCAAAGGGAATATTTTTTACGACTTTGATCCTGCTAAAAAGGCCAGGAAAGGGGGGGCAGGATGGGGTGCTTATTCGCTGTCCCACTACAGCAAAATGTGGCACAAGGTCGAGGCTTAACGTGGGAAGAATAGGATCCATCCGTCCAAAAATGGCTTCAGCCGACGCGACTTTGATTGCCAAGCGACCGTAAAAGCTAAAACAACCTCCATCACAAGTGTCCACTTTGGGACCTGCTCTTCTAAGTGCAATGGAACAGTGCTGCCCCGGGGAAACGGATCTCCTGCAGCTGGGCCGAGTAATAATACGAGAGCCCAAGGACGAGTCTAAATGCATCCAATGCGCGTAGCAGTGCGTAACCTCAGTAAAACCTCATTGGCTGACGCACTGCACCGGCGCACTCGGTCTTGACACCATCCACAACCCAATCTCCGGCCCGTTCGACGGGCAAGTGTCAGTACCTGCGCCTCAGTCTCTGCTGTGGAACAAATATAACTCTTTGATCCTACCGAAAAGGCTAGAAAAAGGGGGAGGGATGGTATAACAGATAGTGTATAGCCACACTGAAGAGTTGTAATACAACAAAACAGCTGTCTGTAGATGGCACAATTATCTGATCATTATTTTATATATATATGTGTGTGTGTATGTGGACACGATCTTTCCGTCAATCGTATGAAACTACGGGTGCAAAATATTCTGATTAGTTCCTTTGACTTCATTTGAAGGGGCATTCTATATAAAATAAAAAAAATTCTCCTGAGCTGGGCTCCTTTTCCGTCCATCGCACCAAACTATGGCTTGAAAGAATCTTGATTTGCTATCTTTACTTTATTCCGTTTTGGATGAGGGTTCTTATTCACGATGTATATATATATATATATATATATATATATATATATATATATAAGAAATGGACATATTTGGTCCGACAGAATGAATTATGAATTGTGTTAAATTACATAGAAACTTATTTGAAACGATCTTCTGTCGTTACACGTTTAAGAGCATTGCCACGTCAAAGTGGCTACCCTATCAGTGGCAAGTTCAATTCCTGCTGCAGTCCTATTTTCTCTTATTGTTTATCTATTTCAAATGAATTTCTATATAATATAACGCAATACACCCCCCACACATATATATATATAGTACAATATCTGATACATGATGGATTTATTTCATATAGTGTTCGATACATTCAACTTTAAACTCCAAGTGTTAAGTTGGTTTAGAGTAGAGCTTGAAATATAGTCGAAAGTTGATTCGCTACACAAACACTTTTATGTTTCTGCCCTCTTTAGGCCCGTTCAGGTGAATGACTATGTGTGTTTTAGATTCCTGTTTGGGGAATTAGGGGAAAGTCTCGTGGGTGTTACTATGGCGAGAGGGGTTTTTATTTTTTGTTTTTATTGTTATTTATTTAGTATGTGTCTTTTACTGATGGTTATGAGTTACACCCTGGTGTGCCAAGGCGTGTGGATTTGCTGTTGAAGTTATCTATCAGTTGTTGCTGACTTGTGTTGTAAGGGATGTTTCGGTCATTAACTTAATTTTTACATCAAATTCATTGCCTATGTTAGTGTCCTTCATGACCATAGTGGATTGTATTATTCTTAATTTACCAAGACATGTGAGGGAGTAGATAATGTCGATTAGAAGTTTCTTCGAGATGATGATTATGTGGGTAAACAGTCTATGTTACTTTTAATGTATCAATGCATGGGTTGTTGGGTTATGTTTTTGAATAAGAATTTAGAGTGATGCCAACATTTTAGTGCTATTTCATTATATAGATGTATATATGTATACACACACACACACACACACACACATATATATGTATATATATATATATACATAGTGTGTGTGTGTGTGTGTGTGTGTGTGTGTGTCTGTGTCTGTGTGTGTCTGTGTGTTAGAAAAGAAGAGAAAATGTAAGGAAAAACTAGATAAGCGTATGGGTAGGAGATATAAAAAATAAAGGAAGGGGATAAATAAAGAGTAAAAACAGAAAACCGATTCCCCCTAAAGAAACTTCAACGAGAAAGAGTGTGTGATGCAATAGCATCAAGTATCCATTTTCTAATACTGAGACAAAAAAAAAAAGGACTCACATAAATTCTTAATTGGCATTTCCTTGCATTAAATTTTACTGGGTCTTTAAATACAAATAATCAATGCAGATGAGAAATTAGTTCTGCTTTAAAATCTAAGGTTTCTTCAAATTTCGTCACATATGGTTTCCTCATCTCACCTGGCTCTACAGAAGTTTGAATCTGATGCAATCAACATTCAACTATCATAGACAGTAACAGATTCCAAAATAATTTGACACAGCGATTCGTCATTCCTAATCGTAGACTTCCTTCTCTTAGAGAAATACGTAGTAACAAGAAGAGGAATACAAAAAAATAAAGAGATAAAGCTGTTTGAGTAGAAACAGTAAAAAAGATAACAAAGCAAATTTGTTTTTTAATTAATCCGAACGATTTGTGGTTATCCCACTTTAAAGTGTTGAGAAAGTTGAATTGTCTTAATAATAAATCAAATAAATGGAAGAAAATACCCAGAAATCCTGTACAACCATTGGCGTACCCGAGGGGAGTACGATCGGCCCTGAGTGACTCCATCAGAAGAGTGACACCATGGTGTTTTTAGCAGCATGAGAATTCAACATTAACCGCTACTTTTCAGCAATTACAGCTAATCTTCATTGCTTTTGCATAGAGGAAAGAAGCTCCAAACCATTTGTACGTATGTGACACTAGGGGGCCAGGAGTCCCCCGTGTCCTGAAAATTACTATGGCTGTTACCAAAAATTACTATGGTTATTACCAGTAATTACTATTGTTATTACAAAAGGAGTTATCTGTGTTAAAAGGGATAATGTGTTTTTTGAGGATACTGTAGCAAGTTGAGAATTACGTGATTCCGGGTGCGGGCATCTGCGATTTCTCAATCTAGTGTCATCTGTCAAATCCTGGGTTGCAAAAACAAATGCTTTTGGAAAAGGTTTTGTTCCCGATTCGATGACCATGTCATGGGAAGTTGAGTTATCTGTACTTTTTCAATCTAGTGTCATCTGTCAAGTCCTGGGCTTCAAAAACAAAGCCAGATATAAGGGCCAGTATTTGGGGTCTAGAGAGAGAGAGAGTAAAAGCTTATGAAAGAAAAGTTATTTGCAGAGTCCTTGGGAGAGGGGGAGACTAATTTATGATATTGAACAGACCTGCGTCGCGAGATGAATGAGGGTCAATGTTTGGGGTTTTTCCGGAAAGGTCGAGATGGCAGGAGAGGGAGAGATAAGGGAAGTCGGTTGCAAGAGATACAGTGTCGATACCAAGGGCTTAAATAGGAAGAATTTTCGTAACAAGCAAGCAGAGTAAAATTTGGGTTTGGAGAAGAGACTCGCTGCCAGGCTCTCTCTCGTGTCAGCCGTCCGCCTAAGTGGCCGTCAACCGCTGCTACCATTCAGTAGACTACCGTTCGTGACATGAGAGACCAGTCGTCATTTTGACTTAGATGATAATCGGCTTCCTCTCTTTTCAACTGCGAATAGGCATTTCCCGTCTCCAGAGATATTGATAATCAATATTCTATATAAAACATATAAACGAAATTCCGTCTTGCTGCCTTCTTTTACTAACCCAGAACCACGGCTGGTTTAGTATAGACCCACCCCCAACAGGAAAAACCCCACACGCATACGAAGATTTTCTTTTTTTTTTTTTAGGATTTACTTTATATAACAAACATTTATTTCACACAACATTCTTCATCAATGACCTCAAGCCGACACATATACATATATCACTTAGATCGCACATTGACGGTGTCTATATCTACACACACACACACACACACACACTACGTTGAAGCGGCAGGTTCTATTCCTGCAGCAGCCCAATTAACTTTAATTGCCTATTCTATTTACGTAGTCAAGGCCAAATGATACATTCACCGTGTAATAACGGGTGATAATTTCAAATAAGAGTTACAATATAATGTAACAATTTTCAATTACCTATACATACATATATATATATATATATATATATATATATATATGCGTGTGTGCGTGCGTGCGTGTATGTGTGTGTGTGTGTGTGTGTGTGTGTGTGTGTTGTATGTGTATCATGCCATGGATTGCTCCAAACTACTGATACTTTATTACCCACTACAACCTGTAACATATCACTAATAAGCTAACCTCGACGATCTACTTGGTCATGGGATAATTTGATTATATATATATATATATATATATATATATATATATATATATGTGCGTGTGTGTGTATGTATATTTACATATATATATATATGTATATATATATATACTATAATGTGGATTCTACTATTTATTTCCAGCTCTACCCAAAACAACTTAACTCCATGAATAAAAAGTTGTATGTATCGTGCTCGCTATGAAATAAATCCATTACATTTCAGAAGTGGCTTTATATTATTGATATATTATTATATTATGCAATACTGCTAGCCTGATTTGTGCCACATATACTGTGTGTGTGTATATATATATATATATATATATATATATATATATGTATATATATATATATAAGTTTACATTAAAACACAGACATGCAAAATTGCCTTTTCTCCCTAACTTGAAAGCTTCTCTATAAAGATTTACTTATTTTCATCAGTGGTATTCCGAGCAGCTTTGACGTTAAAAACATGAAAAATAGGAAAATGAAATCGGCTGACCAAGTTCAAAACATGAGAACTTCTTAAATATGATAATACGATTTGACGCACGAATTACAAACACGAAAAGTTAGTACATTATAGGTTTTAAGGTTTTTAAGATAACAATGATAAATATACAACAAGCGTGTGTAAGTGTATTAAATGTATCTTTATTAAAAAAAACTGATTGATACCATCGGTAAAGCGATTGCAAAATGAGTAGAGATTTTTCAATGGTTCTTTACAGATGGTGCATTCTGTCTCACTTATTCATGAAGGTTCATTTGAAAATATTTTTCAAGTGAAACAGAATGTAATTTCTGTTATGAGCCCTTGAGAGAGTTTTACTCTTTATACTTATACACATTAACGCGGGCAGACACGCAAAAAGTCAGGCAATACTTACTACTACTGGATCTACACATCATGCAAGTGAAGAGCTTAGAATACCTTTCAAATTTCAACGATTTCAATCAAAGTGTGTAAACTAAATATGCTTTCTAGTGTTCAATTCTGATGACTTCTAGGTAAACAGAAATGAGTCATCTGGTAATAATAATAGTATCGCTTAGCTTGGAGAAACAATGTCAACATGGTAAATATTTCTAAGCACATTTTGACCTTCAATCATCGTACCTTTAATCTCGCTTGTGTTTTACTTCTCCGGCAATGTTCTGTTGCGGAGAGACAGCTGTGTTCAGCGCAGCATTTGTTCGTTTCTCCTAATTTGAAGGCAGGCCTTTTAATTCGTCCTGACTGACTGACCCTGTTCAGCATTTTACGAAGTGACAAGATGACAGTCTGTTTATTCAGCCGATCACAAATGCTGGCCACAGGTGGTGTATTGTACCATAATTCCAAGCAGTATTTCCGTCTTTTTTCACTTGCTTTTGATTTTTTTCTCTTTTCTTTTTCTATTTAAAAAAAAATCTTTCAGAAAGTTCAAATATTGAAGCGCAAATGTTTCATTCATTCAAAGAATACATTTCTTTGCGCCTCTTATCTGTCCATAGCGTTTTCATGTACCTCTTGGACAAATTAATTCGATTCCCGTCGGTCCGATTCTTTCAATTACTCTTTAAGACTCAGAAAACTGGTTCATCCTGCTCTGCGGAAGTAGAGTATTCAGAAAAAAAAATATTTCGTAAGTTATTTCAACTTTTTTTTTGAAACAAAAAAGCTATTACCAATGATTTAAATGGAAACATTCTCTGCGTTCCCAGACCCCGTAAGGAGGTACAAGAGACGAGAGTGTATGTGAGAGAGGAAGATAGTGCACGTTGCCTCTACAACGACTCACTGAAAAACAAATATTGAACGTTGTTTTTGCCACTTTTTTAGTTACACCTCGCAATGATTTTCCAAAACCTGAACTGGAAGAATAGAGGAATGAAAGTAGACGGTGAATATCTGAGCAACCTCAGATTTGCTAACAACATCGTCCTTTTCGCAGAAAATCAACACGACCTCCAAATAATGCAGGATGAACTAAATGAAGAAAGCAAAAAAGTTGGCCTACACATTAACTTCAGAAAAACGAAAGTCATGTGCAACAATCACATCGAGAATAAAGACATTACTGTCAAAATTGAAGATGCAAAACTAAGGAAAATAGACCACTACTTCTACCAAGGTCAACGAATCTCCATGAAACCCATAGAAGAAGAAGAAATCAAGCGAAGAATCACTCTTGGATGGCAAGCAGAGCAAGTTCAATCTTCAAAAACAAGACTATCCCAATAATCATTAAAAGAAGAGTATACAACCAATGCAACCTCCTGATAGTCTCTTATGGAGCTGAAACATGGAACCTAACCCAGAGGCAGACCCGAAAACTGAGAAGCATGCAACGTGCATATGAGAGAATCATGCTCAACCTCACATGGAGAGATCATAGGACAGCACAATACATCAGGAAGAAAATAGGATTCTGAGACATCATACGTCTGTTTGAAATCTCAAAAGGCAATGTGCTGATCAAGTTGCAAGAATGGCAGACGACTGATGTATATCACGACTCACAACATGGATCTCCAGAGATTACATGCGGAACTGAGGCCGACAGAATATTAGATGGAGAGACGAGCTAGACAAATTCAGAAAGTAATGGCTCCACGACGCCCATGATAGAGAAGTGTGGCGAATCCTAGGGGAGGTCTATGTCCAACAACGGACATTAAAAGACTGATGATGATGATGATGATGATGATGATGATGATGATGATGATCCTTCAAGTTACTGACTGACTGTCTGATATACCGAAACAAAATTTTAAAGAAAGGAACTTTTAAAGGAAGGCCCAGTTAAATGAAAATGCTTTTAGAGGAAAGGGCTTTTAAGGATGGGACTTTTGGAAGGAATGTACTTATGAAAGAAAAGGGCTCTTAAAGGAATCAACCATCGAATGAGTGCATCTATGGTTTACTTTCAAACTTGTTTTTGTAAAAGTGAAAAAGTTGGACACATGAACGATCTACGTATCAGGTAAAAAAAATATTTTTGGAATTTACATACCATGAACAAGAAATTTCCTCCCATTTTATAAATAAAAAGCTCAAGGGATTCGAACAGTGCGTTGCACAAATGTTGCACAGATTCGGCTGTTATCCTTTGTGAGCAATATTTTTTTTGTGAAATCGCTACATACGTGGTTGAAGGGACTGCTTTGGAGGAAAATGTGAAAACTATAAGAGAATAATTTTGATGGACTAATTCTCTGAATTTTAGTACAACTTCTAGGTATGTGGAAATGGAGTTCAGTGTTTGTTTTACTGCAAACCGTTATTATCACAGCAGGCACCCTTATTACTATGGGCCTTTTCTCTTAGTTTAGTTGTTGCAGCTCATAGTATATTTGTTTGCAAATAAGAGTAAATAATAAAGTTAGATTCTCCAACACGAACTAAACTTTGCCCTGGCTAACTGACTAACAAGATCCCTAATCCTATGTAATTATTTCGATAAGATAAAAACACCAAGTTGTCGAAATTTAAAAAAAAACAAAACTCAAATTAAGCTTTACTCTGACTGACTGACTGACTGACTGACCCTATCCCTAACTCCAGCCCTGAGTTATGGTTTCGATAAGATGATAATAATCGAGTTGTCAAAAACGTCCCCAAGTTATTTAGTTGTGGTCACTCTCATCTCTATAAGAGAGTTTTCTGACGCTATTTACTCTCATTTTTAATGAATCATCTCAGTTAAGTGACGTTATTTATATATTTTCGATCAATCTTCGTGTTAGAAAAAATATCCTCAGTCTCTCTCTCAGTGCTACGTCTTTTTGTCATCAAAGCACAACCATTTATTCTCTTTTTAATCAATTCTCGTGATAGATATAAAATTACGTTATCAGCAAACATAAGCATGGGATAATAGACACAAATTGTTGTGGTTATTCAGTTAGTGCTTTAGTTATATCTTTAGAAGCGCAATAATCTATTTTTATATTTGTGAAAGTTTCTGTCTATGTTCGTATTATCGTCCAAATAGATGCATCGGTGCTGGTTATGATAACTCAGGATACCTCTAAAGTATTCAGGATTAGAGCGTGGTAAAATCCGGGGGTTTTGAGTATGGGGTTTCTATTTCTGCTTCTTCTTCATCATCATCATCATCATCATCAGTCTTTTAACATCCGTCGTTGGACATCGACCTTCCCCAGGAATCACCACAATACTCTATCATGGGAGTCGCAGAGCCAGTATCTCCTGAATCTGTCCAGTTCATCTCTCCATCTTGTGTTCTGTTGGCCTCGGTTTTTTATGTGATCTCTGGGAATCCATGTTGTGAGACGTGATATCCATGACGTCTTTCATTCTTGCAACATGGCCAGCCCATTGCCATTTGAGTTTTTTGATAGTTTCTATGATGTCATGGACACCTGTTTTCTTCCTTATATACTGTGATGTCTTGTGATCTCTTCATGTAAGGTTAACCACGATTCTTTTATGCACACGTTGCATACTTCTCAGTTTTCAGGTCTGCCTCTTGAAGAGTTCCATGTTTCAGCTCTATAACTGACTACCGGATGAATGCATTGGTTGTATACTCTTCTTTTTAGGATTATTCGGATCATCTGGTTTTTGAAAGTTGAGCTTGCTCTGCGGAAGGCTTGCCATCCCAAAGTGATTCTTCGCTTGATTTGCTCCTCTTTTGATGGTCACATGGAGATTCGTTGTCCTAGGTAGATGTAGTGGTCTACCTGGCCGAGTTTTGTATCTTTTATAATGCTGAGCTGGAGCCCTAGTTTGTGTTTCAAATTGGAAAACACCGTGATATCATTTTAGAACGGTTATTCCGTATGCATTCATCTTTGAAAGATGTCTTCATATGCAGACGGTACTATTTTGTTAATTATTTGTACATGTTAATCATTTGGATTGGGTAGAGTGCTCTCTATTTTTGATCTAACCATACTTCTGTCAAAAGCATGTATTTGGTATTAAGGGGGGGTTATAGAGATAATAGAGAGGGAACTTTTTTTTTTCACTTTGAGAGGTCAAAATCCAAGGGACATAATCTTTCCATTTTTACTGATCAAAATCGAGAGGACATCATTTTTTGATTTCCAGGATCAAAACCCAACGGATAGATATTTTTTCAATGATAGGGTTCAAAATCGAGAGGACCTCATTTATTACTTGAAGGGGTCAAAATCAAAGGGAAACATTTTTACACTTTCAGGGGTGAAAATCAGGTTGAGCGATTTTTTCCTTTTAGGGCTCAAAACCGGAAGAGAACTTTTTCTTTTTTTTTTCCTTCTTTTTTTTCTTCGTTTAATGATCAAAGTCGAGACTTTTTCACTTTTAGGGGTCAAAATCAATGGTGATTTTTCCCTCTCTTTTAGGAGTCAAAATCAGTGTAGGGAAACCCGTTTTTTTTTTTCATTTGGGAATCAAATTCGTAGAGGGGATATTTTTTTTTCATTTTTAGAGACCAAAATCAAAGTCGAACTCTTCTTTTACTTCTAGGGTAGTCAGATTGGAGGATTTTCCCCTTTTATCGAGGGGTCAAATATGGAGATTTGTTAACTTCTAGGGGTCAATTTTCTTCCTTTCAAAAGCGAGTGGGACTATTTCTTTCATTTATTTCTTTTTCTAAAGTAAGGGGAGGCAGTGTTATCATAATTGCAGTTATTTTTCCTGGGTATTGCCGGGTATTATTGCTATTAATAAATTCATGTATTTTTTTCTTCTCGGTGAACGTATTACTTCATTTAATTTGTTTTTATGCGTGATATTTCAACACTTTGAAGAAGTCAAATAGGATTAATTTATGCCAGTCGAGGGGGGTTATTTAACGGAAATAATCGGATCTCTGTGTTCACAACGATTAACAGTGATTGCTTGTTTAGAATAATTGAATGAAAATCTTCAATTGTAACAATTCCCCTCTTTAAAGGTAAGGATTGGAGCATTAAAAATATCATTCCAGAAAATTTGATTTATCAAATAAAGATCTACGACATCAGTCATTGAAAACATCCTCAAAAAAAGGTAGGGGCTTCAAAACAATTGAAAAATCTCTTAGTATAGGAAAAGAGCAAATAACTACAAGCAAATAGGGACCTGACAACGGAAAGGGACTGAATTGCAAAGCATGCCAACGAATTTTTTAAGAACCTCAATTCCACCAAACAAAGGATATAAAAAATGAACTGGAAACACGAGCCAAGATTAATCAATACAAGAATTGCCCAGAAGTTATTCTAGGGGAAAGTGAAGCAAGCCATGAAACAAAGGAAAAGCCACTGGACCGGATAATATCACCAGCAATCAACTAAAACAAACTGGAAAAGTCATCACCAGGGAACTAGCCATTCTCATCAACTTATGCCTCAAAGTAAAATTCCAGAAGATTGGAACACTGCAATCATAATGCTGTTATACAAAAATGGAAACCCAAAATACCTTTACAACTTTAGGACAATGAGCCTACTGCATCTACAAACTCTTCACCAACCTAATCACCAGAACATACTTGATAACCAAACACAGGGACAAATTGGCTCTAGGAAAAGCTACTCAACCATCGACAACCTGCATTCAATAGACCAATAAAAAGAGAAAGCAGCAAATATAGAATGCTACTTACTGTAGCATTTGTCGACTTTTAAAGGGCCTTCAAATCAGGGGAAATCCCTTAAGTTATTCACGTAATAGTAAAACAAGAGGTGACATTATAAATGTCGTAGTACTGCAACATATCTACTAACACAGCAGTTCCTTCACCAGGCAACAAAAACTCTGAGCCCTTTCAACTTGAAAAAGGAGTGAGACAAGGTGATACGAGCTCTCCTAAACTCTTCACAGCCAGGTATGAGATGATCTTGCACAACCTAGACTGGGAACACAAAGCAATCGGAATAGACAGCGAATACCTGAGTAACCTCAGATTTGCTGACGACATCGTAACCCTTAGCTAAGAACCTTCACGGTCTCCAAATGATGCTAGGCGAACTAAATGAAGCAAGCAAGCAAGAAAGTTGGGTTCCATATGAACTTCGGCAAAACGAATGCTATGTTCAACAGACATGTTGAGGACAAAAACAAAATGATCGGAAACGCAGAACTGAAGGACATTACATCTTCCTAGGACTACAAATCTCCGTGGAATCCTTGAATAAAAGCAATCAATCGAAGAATCACACTAGGTTGGCAAGCTTTCGATAGAGCAAGCTCGACTTTCAAGAACAAGAAAATCCCATCAATCCATAGAAAAAGGGTCAACAAACTATGCACCCTCCCGATAGTCACACAGGAAACAGAGAAATGGAACCTAACCAAAAGATCGATCCACAAACTTAGAACCACGCAACGTGTACAGAAGAGAATCATGCTCATCCTCACATGGAGAGATCATAGGACAGCACAATACATCAGGAAGAAAATAAAATTACGAGACATCATAGAATCGATTATAAAACTTAAATGGCAATGGGCTGGTCATGTTGCAAGAATGGCAGACGACCGATGGACATCACGACTCACAACATGGATCTCCAGAGGTCACATGCGAAACCGAGGTCGACAAAATACAAGATGGAGAGATAAACTGCACAAATTCAGAAATATTCAGCAGAGTATATTAGAGATGATAGGAGTCATAGAAACAATCAGAAAACTCAAATGGCAATGGGCTTGACATGTTGTAAGAATGATAGACAACCGTTGAACATGACGATTCATAACAAGGATCCCCAGAGATCGTACACGAGATTGTGGCCGACAGAAAGTGAGATGGCATGACGAGCTAGACCAATTCAGAAAGTACTGGCTCTGCAATGCCCATGATAGAGGGGTCTAACATATACTGCAACACTTGCCCTCAAATAGGGAAATATTAGTATTAAGCAAGCGATCACTGTAAATTGTTGCAAACATGAACATTACAATTTTCCCATTAAATAAGACCGCTGGACTGGAAGCTTGCATAAATTTATCCTACAAAATGTTTCAATTCCTTAACATCCAAAAACATCAGGTGGCCAATATTATGGACCTGACAGGCTGGATTTACGACCACCCAATCCCATTTAAAAAGTTGTAATATCGGCCGCTTTTTTAGATGAGGAATCTACAGAGCTGGAATTTGTATTTCCACCCAAAAAGTCTTTACATTTAATGTTAATTCTCTTATCTCTACGATCATGGGTTTGGTGGACTTGTAAAATCCATATAATGTCACTAACTGAGTTTATGCTTAGGTGGCCGATCAAGGCTCCCGATACGGTAGAATAAGTCACGGTTATGCAGGCATCCTAATGTCGACTTATGGAAGGTTAGTTTTCAATAATAATTATGAAGCTGCTTGTTTTAAATCCAGAACTAATATCATTATCTGTCATCAGTCTTTTATCGTCTGTCTGTCATTGGACATAGACCTTCCCCAGGATTCACCATACCTCTGTTTCATGGGCGTCGCGGAGCCAGTACTTTCTAAATTTGTCTAGCTCGTCACGCCATCTTAGTTTCTATCGGCCTCAGTTGCGTATGTGATCTCTGGGGATCCATGTCTTGAATCGCGATGTCCATCAATTGTCCGCCATTCTTGCAAAATGGCCAGCCCACTGCCATTTGAGATTTTTAATGGATTCTATGATGTCCCTGACTTTTGTCTTTTCCCGGATGTACTTTGCTATCTTGTGGTCTCTCCATGTGAGGCCCAGCATAATTCCTTCGTGTGCACGTTGCATGGTTCTCAATTTGAAGATCTGTCATCAGTACTATTATCTTATTGTCTGACACCTACAATTTGAGTTTTGACTTGACTTTCGTATGTTACAACAATTAAAATGACCCCACCAAAAACCCGTGTTGTCATGTACACAAAAAACCGTTGACAAATTCAAACTTGTTCATTTCTATCATTTCTATGAGAAACTGTCAAGCAGTACAGTCAACATAGGTGTCTTCGGTTTTTTAGCTGGTCTGGCTGGCTAAGTATTCATTGATCGCACGTACAGGTCGCACCTAATAGAGCTAGAAGCTGAAAATGTAAACATTTACTCATTATGTCTGGAAAAAAAGTTGTTTTTTTTCCAAGTTTCCTCTACAAAATAGACTTCTCGTGTGATTGGACCAATCAATTCATATCTGGTAGTATTCACACTTGTTTTGGAGGGTTTTTTTTTAAAAATCAGACTTTATATGTGATCACTACCCAACAAAAGCAACATATCCATTGATCACCACTTTGTCCATTTTTGATTGATCACACCTGACAGAGCAAACTGCCAAAAAGACGTCGGTCACGTGACGATTTCTATTGATTGACAAAAACACCTGTTCTTATTCTTGTTGATATTTAACAGGATTGTCAGGAATCATCATCATCATCATCATCATCATCATCAGTCTTTTAACATCCATCGTTGGACATAGACCTTCCCCAGTATTAGCCACACTTCTCTATCATGGGCGTCGTAGAGCCAGAGCTTTCTGAATTTGTCTAGCTCGTCTCTCCATCTAATATTCTGCCGGCTTCGGTTGCGCATGTGATTTCAGGGTACCCATGGCATGAGTAGCGATGTCTATAGGTTGTCCACTGCCATTTGAGTTTCTTAATGGATCCTACGATGTCTCTGACTCATGTCTTTTCCCATATGTACTGTGCTGTCTTGTGGTCTCTCCATGTGAGGCCCAGCATAATTCTTTCATGTGCACGTTGCATGGGTTTCAGTTTGTGGATCTGTCTCTTGGTTAAGTTCCATGTTTCAGCTCCATAAGTGACTATTGGGAGGATGCATTGGTTATATACCTTTCTTTGCACAAATCTCTGAGCAATCCTATGTGAACCACTCTCGTCTGCTGTTCGTTGCACTTTCACAAGCATTTAGAAAATAAGGTTGGGTGTCTGTTTTGAATCTGTAGTTGCAATACGTACGTGAAGTATGTGACGGGAATAAAGTTTGAAAAAAGCAATAGATAAGATTAGTTATCATGAAGAACAATTTATCATCATAATTAATCTTTGTTCAATAAATACTGGAAATTTAACAACTTGGTTATTTTCCTTGAACATACCCATATATATATATATATATATATATATATATATATATATATATATATATAGTCGTTTTAGCATGACTGTGGCTTAGATGAACAAAACCCGAACGGAAGACTTCAAAATTAGCATGGAAATAGTTTCCAATAGATTAATCACCGGTCAGGCTGAATCTTTCCGCCATACATTACAAATTTCATGTCTTATATCAAGCATTAATACCGGAGATGCTTTTACCGATTTTGCCTTGACGGCCGACCAGATTTGCACTTAAGTTTCTCTCTTCACGGTTTGCACTTCTATTTATCAGAGGAAATAAGTCTCTTTTTCCCTCTTGATAAATAGCAGACATAAATGCATGTCTGGTTTTGGCGTCTGGTAAAGTAGTTCAACTGAATTCCGATATTTCCTGCGTTCTTGTAATCACCCCGCACGAAGTTCAAACATTAGGTATATTGTTACTCAACTATGTCTGTTTAACTTCATTACCATTTGAGAATCACAAGAAAACTAATACAGACAAACTATCCGATGTTTGTGTTTCACCTTTTATTTCCAGTACTTATTTCTTTCTCACATTTCTCTCTTTCCGTCTTTTTTTCATTAATGTTTTGATCTGCTTTCTCTCCTATTTCGTGTTAAATCGCCATTTATCTTTCTACAAAAGAGAATTATTTTTCCTTTATTTTCTATCTTTTTTTATTCCTCCACTCCTTTTTTTCATTCACGTTTTTCCCCCCTCTTAGTCTTTCTACTCCGTTATTTCTTATTCACCATTTTGAACTCTCACTTTTCTTCCTTTATGTACCGTATTCGACGGCATGTTTGACCTCAGAAAATAGCTTCAAAGGTAACCATAAACATAGCCTTTGTTGTCCAGCCCCACATTGGCTAGAACTTGGGAAGTAGTTTGAAAAAAAAAAAAAACTCGGTGAGAAATGAGAAGAATTCACGGAAACGCGCTTTTTTTTTTTGCTTTTTTTTAATATCCCCTTCGGAAATAAGGGTTGAGGGTCTCATATGCCACCTAATACGATAGTCTCATCACAATCCTATCCCTTCATTTTTTCTGTCGATTTTACTTCATGAATTTCTCGTCATTTGATGTTTTGGTATCACTTGTTTTTTTCTTTTGTCTCAAAAACATGGATCAAAAGGAAATACATTAGGTTTGTCCGCGTGTATTTTTTTTTCTTATTCAATTCCAATTTTTAAAAATTCCATTCAAATGTAAACACAAATTTATACAACGAAATACTAATTTGCAGAAAATTCAATTCTTACCAAAATGGAATTTATTCTGGAATTTCTGCGGATCTTTAAGATCGTGGTACATTCAAAACACCAAATTGATAGTTTACAAGTTGCGCGTTCTTGCATGTAAGATCATAATCAATTACCCGCAAGATATATATACAATTGATGTTCCTTTCCTCGACGTATACATTCGGGTGCATCGTATAAGTTTCAATCAATTTGGTCTGCATTTGATTCAATTTACACAAGAAAATACTTAATCAAAAGCTGTCGATTGTTATGCATACCTCTTGTGTTCCCAAACCGAACAAATTTCGAAATAGAATCCTCACCAATATTTATTCTATCCCGACTTTTCGATTGATACGTTTCATCGGGGGCACATTTCACCCGATATTCTTGAGTGTTTTCTGGTATATTTTGCCCCCCCCTCCAAGGAATACCATTTTTTGCTCACATATCTGAACAGCAAAGACTCATATTCACACACGTATTACTTTGATTGACTAAGTCTGTGACCCTTGCACGTCGAATCAGGTATTTAATCGCACGGGTAAGTTTCGAGTAAGAGCTGAAAATATCTAATGCAGGTTAATTTAGCGAATTCATTCCTGTGGAAAATATGTTTAATTATCCAAAACTTGTTTTAATAAGTTTTTTCTGGGACCGCATCACAAGAAATTGCCATTATTATACTTTCAACATTGGTATACTTTCAACGTCAATTTTATCCAAATTTCGGTTTGAAAATTTCTCCAAATACCTGAAACTAAATGTTCCATGTTTTTGCAATGACACAAGTAATCATGATTTGAAGAATGTGAACCCAGTCTTAAATCAATTGTACCAGATGGCATTTAATACCCTATGGACGTGATTGGTCACACATGAGCTACTCCATTTACCTGACACACTTTCCCCTGTGGTTCCATCTTATTATTTTAACCTCATCTTTGAGTGGACGGTGAGCTCCCTGTCCTGTCAAGATATCTCCAAAGAGATGATACTTTACCAACTTTTTGATGTTTTTTTTCAAGTTTGGTTTTTAGGGAATGACTGGTTTCTTTATTACATACCCAACGCATCTGTATGGGATTTTGTAGAAGCAGTTTCTTTATCAGACTTATCTCATATGGACGACTGACTTTTGAGAGGTAGTTTTGTAATGTTGTCTTCCTATTAAAAACTAGCCCGCTGTTACACCAAGCACAAGTTTTCTTGGGGCTTTTTGACAACCCCTACAATATAAGATAGCCTTACATTGCTTCAGTGATTCCACTTATTCAGTTTTTCCGCTTATTCGTAGATTAACAAACTCTATAGCTTCTAGGGAAATTTATTTCTGGGTTGTGTTATCAATGTAGCGTAGTGTTGTAAAGTGGCACGGTCGCTACTTACAAGTCTTGCAACATACGTTGAAAGACATACTAACCGGAAAGTTGTGATAAAGACAAAAATCCATTCGAATAATTCGTGAAATGATGAAAATGATTCATTTCCAAAGTTTTTGACAAACAAGATGAAAGAGAGAGAGAGAGAGAGAGAGAGAGAGAGAGAGAGAGAGAGAGAGAGAATGAGTAGTAATTTGATTTATAATAATTAACATACCATTTTTACTGTAGACGGCAGCTTGTTTCATTCGTACGTTGTGGAGTAACTTTGTATACGTCACCACTGAGTACCTGTGCTGATAGTTGAACCAGTGCACTTCTTCTTCTTCTTCTTCTTCTTCTTCTTCTTCTTCTTCTTCTTCTTCTTCTTCTTCTTCTTCTTCTTCTTCTTCTTCTTCTTCTTCTTCTTCTTCTTCTTCTTCTTCTTCTTCTTCTTCTTCTTCTTCTTCTTCTTCTTCTTCTTCTTCTTCTTCTTCTTCTTCTTCTTCTTCTTCTTCTTCTTCTTCTTCTTCTTCTTCTTCTTCTTCTTCTTCTTCTTCTTCTTCTTCTTCTTCTTCTTCTTCTTCTTCTTCTTCTTCTTCTTCTTCTTCTTCTTCTTCTTCTTCTTCTTCTTCTTCTTCTTCTTCTTCTTCTTCTTCTTCTTCTTCTTCTTCTTCTTCTTCTTCTTCTTCTTCTTCTTCTTCTTCTCTTCTTCTTCTTCTTCTTCTTCTTCTTCTTCTTCTTCTTCTTCTTCTTCTTCTTCTTCTTCTTCTTCTTCTTCTTCTTCTTCTTCTTCTTCTTCTTCTTCTTCTTCTTCTTCTTCTTCTTCTTTCTTCTTCTTCTTCTTCTTCTTCTTCTTCTTCTTCTTCTTCTTCTTCTTCTTCTTCTTCTTCTTCTTCTTCTTCTTCTTCTTCTTCTTCTTCTTCTTCTTCTTCTTCTTCTTCTTCTTCTTCTTCTTCTTCTTCTTCTTCTTCTTCTTCTTCTTCTTCTTCTTCTTCTTCTTCTTCTTCTTCTTCTTCTTCTTCTTCTTCTTCTTCTTCTTCTTCTTCTTCTTCTTCTTCTTCTTCTTCTTCTTCTTCTTCTTCTTCTTCTTCTTCTTCTTCTTCTTCTTCTTCTTCTTCTTCTTCTTCTTCTTCTTCTTCTTCTTCTTCTTCTTCTTCTTCTTCTTCTTCTTCTTCTTCTTCTTCTTCTTCTTCTTCTTCTTCTTCTTCTTCTTCTTCTTCTTCTTCTTCTTCTTCTTCTTCTTCTTCTTCTTCTTCTTCTTCTTCTTCTTCTTCTTCTTCTTCTATCCTATTATATGTGATGTAATAATTCACATAATATTCGAGATGCAACCCCAAAATTCGAGGAATTTAACCATGAAAAATACTTACTTAGCTTAAGGCATAGTTTCCACTGTCTTCTTCGAAGAATCCCTCTTGGGCCTGTCTATGGTGGTATCACAAAAATTGCTGTTTTCAAACAGTAGAAGCAGAAGACCGTTCAACATTATTTTTTTTCACATCCGCTGTTCGAATTTCCCGAACTTATGGATAGTATCTCTTATTTGACATGCTAAGCCTTGCAAACGGGGGGGGGGGGAATTACGTAAGACGATTGTGTTGCACCGATCTTCCTTGTGGGTTAGGCCTACCAGCTGGCATAGAATAAATCAATATTCGAAATCTTGGCTTTTTTTTTCGCACTTGGGCTCGAACATCGACCTCTAGTAGCGATGTGAAAAGCGCAACTATCTCAGCCATGAGGCAAGTCATATCTACTTTTTTTTCTACTGTTCTTTTTTGCTTATTTCCTTTTTTTTTTTGCTTTGTTTCCTTAGTTACTATTTCTTTTTACTTCTTTCTATTCCTAATGTTCTCTGTGTTCCTGCTCCCCTTCTCACTGTTCCTACGCACCTAGTTAATACACACGGAGGAAACTGTTTATTACAACAACGTATAATTTGAATCTATAACAATGAGCGTAAATTAATGACGAGAGAGAGAGAGAGAGAAAGAGAGGGGGAGACTAATTTTCAAAACTCGAAACGATTTGAGGCGGGATGGGTGCAAACAGATGCGTAATTACAAGCTTAATCTCAGGTGGACATAGTTCTGTCCTTTTCGATGAGAAATCTGCTTCTCCATCCTGACCTGTCTGGGTTTGTCTGCTTGGATAAATAGGATTCTTTTATCTTTCTCCCACCGGTTTTAATTCAGCCTCTCACTGATCAGAGGCCACAAGCGGAAGATGTTCTCCAGCATTATCATCCTATCCAATGCTACTTGTGTTCTTTTTCTCCTTCTCACCTTCCTTTCACCCACCCCCACAATTGATATGTATCAAGAGAAGCAACGCAGTAATTTTATATTTCTTCTAACCATCAAAAAAATGGGATAAAGCCGCTATATGTCAAAGAAAGGAGCATCAATCATGTACAGATGTAGATCATCTTTCAAACAGATGTCAGAGAGCAATTTTCCCCTAAACTAAAAGCAATACGATTGATCAAATGAAGCTAATTATAAATAATTTACGTAAGCCCGACCTTTAACTTGGGAAATTTGAAGTTACTTTCAGCGACAATGTAAACCAATATGAAGGAAATTATCCTCACTAACAAATTTTTCTCAGCATCAAAGAAACGAGTATATACATACTCATGCGTACACTAGAATGTATAGACATATTCGCGTTCATAGATATGTATGCACAATTACAATCTCGCTGCAAAAAAGCATGCACGGTTGAAAATTGTTAAAGGACGCTGCAATAAAAGCTAATTAAATACAAAAAGAAGACAAAAGCAAGCAGCTTCCAGCGTCTATTGGGATTCATACGGACTTCTAAGCGCTGAATTCCGTGAACACAGACAATGTATTTGGTTGTTACATGTGAAATGTTGGGTTTTTTTAATAGTAAGGCGAACTTCAGTAAAAAGGAAACTTATGTTCAACAATCACATCTAGAATAAGGACATAACTATCAAAATCGAAGATGCAAAACTGGGGAAAGTAGACCACTACATCTACCTACGACAACGAACCTCTATGGAACCCACAAAAGAAGAAGAAATCAAGC
Source organism: Thysanoteuthis rhombus (assembly GCA_963457665.1). NCBI lineage: Eukaryota > Metazoa > Mollusca > Cephalopoda > Oegopsida > Thysanoteuthidae > Thysanoteuthis > Thysanoteuthis major. The sequence goes on from OY735206.1 coordinate 50,159,850, forward strand.
GAAGAATCACCCTAGTGTGGCAAGCCTTCGGCAAAGCAAGCTCAACCTTGAAAAACAAGCCGATCCCAATGATCCTTTAAAAAAGAATATATAACCAATACAACCTCCCGATAGTCACCTATGGAGCTTAAACATGGAACCTAACCAAGAGACAGACCTACAAACTGAGAAGCATGCAGCGTGCATATGATAGAATCATGCTCAACCTCAAAAGACTGCAAAATACATCAGGAAGAAGATAGGATTTTGAGACATTATACAAGCTATTAGAAAACTTAAATGGCAATGGGCTGGTCATGTTGTGAGAATTGTAGAAAACCGATGGACATTGCAGCCTACCACATGGATCTCCAGAGATCACGTGCGAAACCAAGGCCGACAAAATATAACATGGAGAGATGAACCAGACAAATTCAGAAAAAACTGGCTCCGCGACGCCTATGATAGAGAAATGTGGCAGATCTCGGGGAAGGTCCATGTCCTACGACGGACGTTAAAAGACTAATGATGATGATGATGATGATGATGATATGAACAAAAACAGAAACAGCTACTGTTCAATCAAAAGAAAAAAACATTTTCCAATTATCCTCTGATGCTAATTCATCATCTCGAAAAAAACATTTTAGTTTTAGTGGTCACAAATTCAGAGGAAGTACAAATTATTGCCCTATTTCATTTTACAGATATGAATTTCAAAATGCTTAAAACAATTATAGTCTGTCGGGAAAATGTTAGGTGAATATGGAAGGGAAAGGCTCATCCCAAATCTCTAAGCTTAAACAGACACCTGAGTAGTGTGTGATCTGGAGCTGTCATAGAGAATCTCATCCATTTCATTTGACATGCATTTTCTCAGCGTTTTAAACATTGCCTTTCACTGATGTAATATGGTCTTTGTTGAAATCCTCAAGTCTTCAGAAAGTACTCCGTTCGTGGGCCGTTGGCTACTAATGTTTTTCGTCATTAAGAACAGGGTTGGGTCTTCTCGGGGTTTATAATTGGTAACTATATTTCCAGGTGTAAACCTATTAAATCAACGCTGAACAGTTCACATTGTGGTAGTGTTTACCCCAAATGCTACTCAAATGCTGATAACATCAACAAAACATTTGTGTTAGAGCCATTTAAAAGCCAGAACTCTGAACGGCAATAATATTCCAGGCAAGAAGAATCATCTTGGAAAACTGGCGTAACACAATCTTCCTATTCCTATTTTCTTCCATTTGGCCCTGTGCCATACTAAGGTGGGCTCAGTAAAGAACATGAACAATACGCAGATGCATAAAAGAATGAGCAAACTAATTTACTCCATGAACCCATTATAGACATAAACTTGGAAAACATTTAGAGCAATGAGGCGTTGTGAAAAAAAATGTGACACTGGTCCATCTCTGATATGGCCAGTTTCAAAGACATTCATTCGAGTATGAGTATGAAAAAAATGTCTAGATACCAAATATAGGTTTCCCCCACTATCCGTGAGTAGAACGTTCGTATAAGATATTTCGTGAACCTAATTCACGTAAAGTGAAGAAGCTATTACCATTCATTTGTATCGGAAAGATTTTGAGCAAACACCCCAAAATAACTTACCGTGAGATTTTCGCTACGATCAACAAAACTACGATGATTTCTGAAGAGTATGGCTAATTTTGAAAGGTCACGTAGGTTTAGGGCAGGTTTGCAGGATGTTTTGAATGCCTACATGGAACTGTGAAATAGGAAAATGTGTGAGGCTCTGCAGTCAAACATACTGTCATATTTCAAGCCTTTCGCATCAGCCATAACAGACAACGAACCTTGACCTTCGACATCGAGGTAGGCACACACAAATGACGGTTATTTTTAGCGCGTGGGAATGCTCAAAAAAATCTTCTTTTATAGATAACTGGCAATTGCTTCTTCTCTTTACGCCATTTCGGATAACGTTTAGGGGGTAAACCTAAATGAATACCTTTCGTAAGAGTGACGTGACCTAAAGTAAACTTTCGAAAAGCAAGATTTACGTGTACGTGAATTAGATATGCATTGACATGGAAGAATAGAAAACAGTTATCCATGCAAAATGTACAAAAGAAAATAGTTGGAAGAGCAATACATTACATAAGCAATCATCAAAATATAAGATTTTTAAAAAAAATCAATTTTTCAGTCATTAATTAATCATAAGGGTTGTATATTGAACAACAGAAAAACAATAAATGCCATCTTTGTTGACGAGCGAGGGAAGACATCATATTCATAAGTGAATGTAGCGAGATAACCGAAATGAAATGTAAAAACAAACGCGACAGAGTAGGAACAGCAATACACTGGGAATCGTGCAAACTATTTGGGTTTGTCCATATAGACAAATTGTATGAAGATAGAGCCGAAGCTGTCACTGTAAACGAAAGGAGTTAATCACTTCGGGAGTTTGGGGTTTCAGGCAGACTAACCCACCCTAGTAAGATAACCGGATTTGGATGTTGTGAAGGAAGATAAGTAACAGATTGAACGTAATTATTCCCGCAGGTCCTGTTATCAGTACCACAATTTTACGATAAAAGCGAGTAAATTTCTGCAAAACGGAAAATCGTGACCAAATTTTTAACAAATAAAAAAAAAAGGACTCCTAGTGAACTATTCACGCAGACCAGCAGTCAGTCTCGTGAGTTTTGATTCCCTGTGTACATACACATCGAACCCATAGAAAGGTACAAACATTATTGACTTGCAGGAATGGACTTCCACTAGGACATTTCTAAAGAGGACATTTGCGCACCCCAGATCAGGCTTTTTCATTCAGTGAGAGGGTTTGAAGGTTGGAACAATAAAGTCAATAAAGGATGATGGGGCGGTACAATTGTTTCATGTTATCCTAACTTCATGGACCCATATAAATAAAATGGCATTATTCTTCGCTGGTAAAAGGGTTGCTTCTAAGGTACACGACGAATATATATATATATATATATATATATATATATATATATATATATATATCCACTGCCGCTTGGAATATATCCTTTGCCCCCTTCCCTTGGAAAAGGGTCATCAGACGTCCATGCTTACTGGAGCAGTTGGCGTTGGATTTGCAGTAAAAGAATATTAATTATTACCCTTGTCTTTGGTATACCATAAATCAAATCACAAATTTCCAGCATTCGACTAAGAATGTGTCGCAGATGTGTATCTTGAAAGAAAGGGCGTTAATCATTTTCCTCTTCCGCCGAAAATATCAAACGAATTACAAAATATCATCGCATTTGCGGTGACGGGCTCCGCTAAACCTGTCAACGAAAAGAGCTATCCTTAACCAAAGGGCAAATTTCGAAAATCCCTTTATCTAAACCAATTTATTACATGCAGTAACCTGGAGGAAATCAGTGCTAATGTCCTTGATAAAAGCATCTTTTCTATCTGTCGAAAGAAAGAAATTATCCGAACTTTCCAAAGGGACGCCTTTTGACATTAACTTGGATAATGTGTGCGTCTTATCCTTACTGCTTTACACATGCACATATTGACGAAAGGATATATATATATATATATATATATATATATATATATATATATATATATATATATATATGAAGAAGATTCACCACACAATTGAAGGAACTACATAGTGCTCCATGTAACAGGGTCATTAAAGGTAAATAACAATAGTTAAAAAAAACAGAGCTAATATATATATATATATAATATATATATATATATATATATATATATATATATATATATATATATATATATATATATATATATATATATAAGCATTTTTTTGTTCCTTTTTTTGTTCGTTTGTTTATCCCTGTCTTCTCCGCAGTAACGAAGCCGATTGACCAGATATTTTCCATGGTGAATCAAATCGACTCGCCACTTGGGCTAAACTTCGAAGTCATTCTCTAGTTCCATTGTACAGCCAACCAGAATCACCTAAAAACTGAAGAAACCTACATGAACAGTTTTGGTTGACGTTCACTGTTTCTAATATAATTAATATAGTATAATTTAAGCCTAATAATTAGGATAGAAAAAAATATAGAAACGTAATGAAATATGATCCTAAAAGGTAAATATAGTAAACATGTTTCACGCAACGTTTGCAGAATTATCAACCAGCTTCAGTCCTTTAGAGAAATAAATGATACCAGGATTTTTGTCATCCATTTTTCTTATGATTAGCAGTAACATTCCCCAAAATAAAATTTATTTACAACAATTTTTTAAAAAAGTTTCCCTTCATGTTCCGAGCAGATCTTCAACAGTTTTAAGTAATTGTATTACAACCAGCCGTTATTAAATTCTATGTGCATCTTCCCTTAGGTTTACCTGTCTGTTGCTACAAAAAGCAAAATAGAATAAGATGAATAATGAAATAGACAAAAACTTACGAGAGAGAAAATTTATCTAAAATTAATTATATTTAGTTATGTAAGTGTTAACTTTAACGTACACTCCATTTTCTTCAGCGCAAAAATCAATTCGTTTGCGAAGTTCAGTGAACACGTTGTGCTGTTTCAATATCATTTGAAATTCAGTCATTCTTTCGCTGTTTAGTGATGGCCATAGACTGACGGTCTTAGTTGTTGCTATAAGAAGCAGCTAAAATTAAGATGAAAGAATGTATTAGTAAAAAATAACATTGGTTTACATTCTGCCGTTAATCAAGATTGGTCTTCTATCATCATAAATAATTCATCTAAATCTTGAATGATAAGTTCTGTCCAAATCCAATTCAAACTGGAAGCTGGGGTTGACTCTGTTTCTCTACCGTAACAGCAATCTTCACCTAATTTAGGCGAGTGAACGCTTCTCTGTTTGTCTGTCCCATTTCAATGTATAGAATCAACATTTACCTTCCGTGATTTGAAATCCTGGTTAAATTGTTACCGGGCAACTCTCTAACCAAATGAAACAAACTGACAAGTCGAATCCATCTGCGGAATTTCATGTCACAAATACGCAAGGCCTTATTTTATTCTGATACATGAATCTATTTCGCACGGTTGAATGCATGTATGTACACATGCTGGAGTTCCAAAGCTACGGTAAACAAGCCAGTCTATCTAGTCGTTGATGTGGCTTACTGGTACTTTATTCAGTCAACGATTGAAATTGAAAGCATTAATATTATCTCACATAAGTTTTGGGTTGGAAACATTGTCAAGACATGCAAAGCTCTCTACAGATTTTCTCGCTTTAAGCGCTAACAAGTTCTGCTACGACGAGCGGGCACCAAGAATGACAGCCCTCATAATTTATCTCAGAGTATTTCTTCCTTTGAAATCATGCAGGGCACATCCTTCGTTTTGTTTGTTTTATTTGTTTGTTTGTGTTTTTTTTTCGTTTTTTTTTAATAGGTAATTCATCATAAAAAGCCATGCTGTTGTTTTTAAAAAAGACTTCTTCCAGACTTTACATTTGCAGTATGCTACAGAAGAAATTCAGTATCATACTGAAATCTAATTATACTTATGCAAAAATAGCACCCTGCCCACAGTCTCTTAAAACACGAGAGTAATTAATTTTTTGTTGTTGTTTCTAGAAAGGGTACCTCAGCTTTTTTTTTCTTTTAAACAAACCATGATTCCTAGTGAAATCATAGAAAGCCAAAGATTGTCATCAGCCTCGTAAACTTGGAAGATAAGATCATTACAGTTAATCATAAATACTATTTGATAGTCATCTTGAACTACTGGAGATTGACATGATTTGATTAAAGTGAAATTCTGAATTTTTTTCCCCTTTTACTTCTGTTCCAAAATGTAGAATAAGGAAATGTAGGTGTTCTGATGTTTTTGCTGCATTACCAGATAAACATTTAATGGCGAACTTGGGCGATTATCTTATGGCATCAATAAGAAGGCTAGTCTCAAAAGCGAGTGCTAGTGAAATCGTTCATCGCTTGGTACTCGCTAAATCTGACTCTATTCCCATATCTGTCTTATTCTAACAAAATTTCTAAACTTAATCACCTACTTTGAGTTGATTAATAGAAGGCTAGACTGTAAGTGCCACTGAGATCGATCCTCTTACAATATGCTTAATGAATCTGATTCTATGATACTTTTGAAAATCAAATAAATATGTAAACGGCCAACGTATTAAGTTATCAGAAAATTAGTAATTAGGATTATATTCTACGAATCGGATTACCTAACAAATACAAAAAAAAAATATCAGTTTAGCATAGCATTGATGTTCCATTCTAAGTGCTTGACTGAAGAGTCTAGTTGCCAACCACACGATCAGGAAAAGGAAATTGCTGTTTCCAAATTGGAGCGAAGGATCTTTTCCCCTTGGGGTCAAAGTATAAAATGAAAACTTTGCTATAGCGATGGCGCAAAAAGGAGTTCTAGTTCAGCCTAATAGATAGTCGAGGTGTCATGTGGAATACTACCACTAAATGGAATTTCTCAGGTTAATGTGAGTTATTTGGCGGTACCGATCTCCTTTCAAGTTACACGTGACAGGTTGATCTGGGTTACATAAGAAGGAGAAAGCAAGCAAAGGATCACTCTGAGATGACAAGCTTTCGGTAGACCAGGCTCAACTTCCAAGAACAAGAAAATTCCATGTATTTCAAGTAGATTCTAAAATCAATGCACCCCCTGATAGTCATAGTCAAAAGATTGACTCTGAAACTGACAACCATGCAACGTGCAAATTAGAGAATCATGCTCTACCTTACATGGGGAGATCGCTAAACGGTGCAGTATATTAGAGAAAAAAAACCAGGAGATTATAAGCGAAACTACAGTCGGAAAAACATAAGATGGTGTGACGAAATAGACGAATTCAGAAAGTATTGGCTCGACGACACCCATGATAGAGATATCCTGGTGAATCCTGGGGAAGGTCCATGTCCAACGACGGAGCGCTAAAAGGCTGGTGCTGATGATGACAATGACACGGTACCAGCTGCAAGAAGATATATGTCCTATTAAAAGAAATAGAACCAGTCAGCCTCAGAGTTTTCAGTCCCGATTATGGAATCAGACTTGTCTGTTCCCGAGAGTGGTTTGGCGCTCAAAGCTAGGGAGACTAATCTACTCTACTGTTTACCCATAGCCGAGGGGAGGAATGGATTCGTGCTTTTCCCGAGGGCAATAGTACGAAGTGGACTCCAACTGCCTGAGCAGAAATCTGAACTGAATTCCATTCTCAGTGCTATTAAGTGTTTGTTCAACCGCTCGGCCTTCAGTTGATACGTTGCCCCCCAGCCCCAATACTAAATAAAAGTACCAGCACTAAATCGTACAAAACACACTTTATCTTTTCAATTTTTTTTAAAACGTCCCCCAAAGTTTTTTTTCTTTAAAAATGTTGAGGAATGAAGACACATCTGGTCCCTGGAAATTACAACTTCGGGGCAGTACCTCCCTATTACACAAGTCGTGAGGCACATTGGTGCATTTGCTGCATTTTTTGCCTCTATACTCTCACGTACATGGGTGGGGGCTCAACATTAACCTTGCTTTGAGTTATCTTTGCATTTGTGTAGTTGCAAATAGATACTATAGTCAATATTTAATCTTCGCTTAAAATCTGAGTGTAGTCCCGACCCAAATGACTTCCACTTTTCTGATTACCCAGGATCAGTTTTAGATATCATTCTAAAAAGATTTCTCTAGGGTATGGTTAATTTTGTTTTGCACACTAGAGTTGAAGAATTCGGTTGTATTTTCGTTATACTTCAACGTCCATTACAAGTCTATTGTTGAACATAGGCCTTCCCTAAGATCGGCTATTTTCTTCTCTCCTGAGCGTCACGGTGCCCAAAGTACTCCGAACTTATCTTATTTTTTTGCCGGCTACAATTCCGATCATGATCATAAGGGATCCACATTGAGTCGCTATGTCCAGGGCTTGTCCGATTTTTCTTACAACATTGCTTGTCCATTTCTATTTCAGTTTCTGAAAAGAATTTAATAAAAGGGAGAAGGTAGGTTTGGATCGATCAACTTGATATCAGATACCAACAGAATAAATCAGTTTTGGTTTCGGAGCTGGGAGTTCTCAGGGATATCAAGCAACAGAACACAACACTTCTCGTTTATTTGCTTAGGAAATTCAACAGAAAACTAGGGAATCTGGTTCTTTTTATGAAATGCCAGGATTCATTTAACCAAATATAAACATCACCTAGGATTGAGCAGTTTTCATATAATTCGTGGAAGCTGTGGATCATTCACCGAATTTTTGTAACTGCTGTTGTTAATACTGCAATATTTGCTCCTTCTCTTCCAACTTCTTCCTCTCTTTCTTTCTCTCTCCTCTTCTTTTCTCCTGTGTTGTCTTTTTCCTTAATCTAACTCTTATTTAATTTCCCCCCTTCTTCTCCCTTCCTTTCATTCCTCTGTTCTCTTCTCTTCTCTTCTCTCTTTTTCTTCTTCTCTCCCACCCATTCCTTCTTTCTTTTCCATCTCCTTCTTCTTCCTAAACTCTTTTCCCTCTGCTTCATTTCTCTTCATCCCTTTGGTTCTTTTCTTCTCCTTCTTTCACTTTCCCTTTTTTCGCTTCTTTCTTTTTCCTTCCTTTTCCTTCTCCTCTCCACCACTTCCTCTTATCCTCTTCCTTCTTATCCACAACGTACCTTTTTACTTTCTTCTTTTTCTCCCCCCCTCTCTCTTACGACTAATAAACTTCATCTTCAATATTCTCAACCGTCGTCCAATCACCGTTTTGTATATCACTTTGAAACTTGCTTTATTACAATTTTCACTTTCACAGAAGATCTGAATGATTACCGCTTAGCAATGGGTTTTGCTATATGATCTGAGAAAATTACGTTGCTCTTTGAATATTAAAGCCCCCCCCCCAAGCTGCACAAAGTAAATGAATGCAGTAACTTAAAACACCAAGAGAGTGCATACCTCTGCCAATGTCATACACTAACTAAAAACTGAATTAAGATCTGTTCATATACAGCAATGATGCAGGGAAGGTTTCTGTGTGTGTTTCGATTTTCCATATTTTGGACTCGATGGGGTGTAGAATCAAGAGCGTGGATCTGTTGGTAATAAGCTATTCTCATCTCCCCAACCACTCCTCTCCCATTGCGAGCCTGACAAATTTTCTATCGGTATTTTCATGTGAAGTGTTCGGAGGAGCTCCATCATCTGGTTCCACCGGTAAGGGTTTATTAAGCCAAAAAGGATTTGCTATTTCTAGTGACTCCAACCCACACTCTCTGACCTTCCCACGTACCCGCGGCTACGTTCGCTCAAACTGCTTTTCCCCCGAACGCCAGTTTTGTGGAACGAACTTCGCCAGGAGTGCTTTCCTGTTGGATATAATATACATCTTTTGAATACAGGGTCAATAAATACTTTGTGAACCTGGAATTACTTTATCCCTATACCTACAGTGGCCCCTGCGCTTTGTATAGAGTGACTGAGTGGAAAATCTTCTTTTTTTAAAAATTTGTTTTAATATATGAAAACATTAGTCCTGCGATGCGTCAGTTTTCCAACAGCCATTACGATAGTGCAATAGGCCTTTTTCTCATATAACTCTGTGACAGGTTGAAAAGATTCACGCTCAATATGAGGTCAGGTCAAATTTTCATGACATCAGATGTTTTCTTTATTCTCAGAATGATGTAATTTCAAGCAATCATAGAGTCAAGATCTAGTTCAACATTGTGATTTAGAATTGAATTGAAGTTCCCGTATGAAACATGACTTGAAGGATGGAAAGTACCCATTTTACTTTTATTTTCTAAAATAGAGCACGATGAAGATGCTGGCCTATAAAGATTCTTCCACCCATGTGCTGAAAATCGATTTCGAACATATAGAGGACGGTCCGATCGACCGACCGATACGCCCTTTTTATAGATGCCTGTAGACGCATCTATGATATCTCTCAATTGGAATGAAATTCCTAGATCAACTCAAAAATACAATCAATTCGTCCTTAGTTGATGGCCCAACGTTCAAGAAAATGACAATCATTGAGAACTTCGGAGATTTTGAGCATGAAATGTTGAAGGGATCCCCGGAGGAGCCAAGCCACGAATACCCGAATCTCTAGCTATGCCCTTGCGTATACCTCTTCCAACTTTGTTGGCAGATGTACAATGTATTTGTAAATGGGGACATCTGCATTAAATCAAACAATACAGGTCTGGTTAATCACTCTGTGGAAACTGTCATGCGATTGATATTTTTTGGATGCATGTCATGTTGGGGTTGATGAATTAAAAAATGGAAAAACGTGTAGTGAATGAATGTTACTTCTCTCACCTTTTGTTGAGCAGTTATCCAAGTCAGAACTTTCAAAAACGCCAAAACAACCGTGACTGCAGGACACAAATTAAGGGATCAATTTAGCATAAACTTATATTGCAAATTTACCCCGCACCTAAAAACCTGTCAGGAGGGGTCATAAACAAAAAGACCATTTTCAGACATGATATGCAAATGCTGAAATGTTAAGCCCTCTAACTCCGTTGGTCTGGCCTGTATATAAACATTTCTGGCGATGTATGTATATACATACATAACCAGCCACCAGACCATTTAAAAACTATGTTGACAGTTTTGGTGACATATTTGGGTTGTCGATTTCGGATAGGATCGAATCTATACATAATTAACAGTCTCTTAGAGAGAGAGTAGATCACTACATCTACCTAGGACAACGAACCTCCATGAAATCATCCAAGGGAAAAGAAATCAAGCGAACAATTATCCTAGGATGGCAAGCCTTTCGCAGAGCAAGCTCAACCTTCAAAAATATCCCAATAATCCTAAGAGGAAGGGTATACAACCAAGGCATCCTCCCGATAGTCACTTATGGAGCTGAAACATGGAACTTAACCAAGACACTGATCTACAAACTGAGAATCATGCAACGTACACACGAGAAATCATGCTCAATCTCATATTGAGAGATCACAAGACAGTACAGTATATCCGGGAGGAAACAAGAGTCCAGCACATCATAGAATCCATTACAAAACTCAAATGGCAATGGGCTGGTCATGCTTCAAGAATGATAGATAACCAATGGACATCATGACTCACAAATTGGTTCCCAAGAAATCGCATGCGAATACTGGATGGAAAGCCGGACTAGACAAATCCAGAACGCATTGGCTCCGCGACGCCTACGACAGAGAAGTGTGTCAAATCGTGAGGAGGGTCTATGTCCAAAGTCAGATGTTTAAAAACTTCTGATGATGATGATGATGATGATGATGATGTGAATGTTGCTTTCGTTCCTTAACAATTGGTAGCCTCTTTTTAACCATGAAGGGCATCTATCCCTGTCCACCTTTCAAGAAACGTCGCTGTCATCAAACACCGACTGACAACTGTGAATTACTTTTGAAATTATGATAAGATATTTCCTTGACGTTTACAGATGACAATCTTCTCAGAAAAAAAGGATTTAGTAAGTCACGAGAAAAAAAAATTCATTAGTATATATTCAAAAAAATTTATAAGGAAAAAATGTTATTCATTAATTCGGATATCAAAAATTAATTTAAAAGATTAAAGATAAAAAAAAATGATATAGAAAAAGTCACGTCTAAATCAATTTGAGTAAGTAAATACCCTTATGATTTTTCATCACTATTTTTATAGATATGATGAGTTAAATTTTTTTTTTTTTTGCTTGATTTCGCTTGAAAGTAGTTTCACCATGAAGTCGTTTTTTTTTTGGTCGATAATGCATCATAACCAAAAAAAAATGGTGTCGAAGAAGCACCTTTAAGGAGAGAATGATTAATCGTCTGAATGCAAAACAAATACAATATTGTCCTAAAATCTTTCTATATAAAATTATCATACCTTACTTTAAAAATGAATAAATGAAATAGTAATATCAATAGTATTAGGTTTTGGGGTTAGCGAAACCAATAGAATAGAAATATTTTGTTACTCGCCTAGTCGCCCATGTTCATCAGACTGGTTTTTAAGGAACGCAACCAAAAATTGAGCTGGAGGTAAAAAGCAGTCATAAAGATTGATAACAATGATTTATAATACTTCCTAAAAAGGCGACATTTTAATCATATTCTTCTTTTTTTAAGATCAAATTTTATTATGAGTTTACGGACTCAAATTGATCTTACAGGGACAGTCTTTCAAGGTTGCCGTAGTCGTCCTGATATGGTCATGTTTCTCTCATGACTAACTCTATGTGGGATGGTCACGTGTTGGATTAAGTAGACAGCTTTTCATCGGAGCACCAAATCACAGAACAAGATAATGTTGTCTACCTAATTTATGTTTAATGTTTTGCATGACAATTTAGAATATTTGAAAATAAATAAATACAGGAAGTAAAAAGATAAGATAATATTCTTTCATTCAATAGATTATATTTAGTAGAGAAACCCGGTTGATAATCAACAATTAATACAGTCTCAACAATCTTCATGCATCATAGCAGCCAGAAAAAAAATCAACTTGAGAGCTGTATGCGTCTTAAAATGAAAAACCAAAAGCCTAAACAATTATTTACGAAAAAAGGTTCGTGAAAACTTGCTATCACTCAAGTCATTTCAGTTCAACTCCAAATAGATGCTTTCATATTGTTGACACCCAGGCAACAACGAGTACCTCTGCTGATATATTTATAATAATAAAATACGAGTTTGATAAAAATATAACTTGAAATGTAATTATTTCAAAACGTTTTGATTTGTAGTCTATCATCATCATCATCATCATCATCAGTTTTTTAACGGCCGTCGTTGAACATAGACCTTCCCTGGGATTCGCCACACTTCCTTATCATGGGCGTCGTGGAGCCAGTACTCTCTGAATTTGTTTTGCTCGTCTCTCCATCTAATGATTCTATGATGCCTCTGACTCTTGTCTTTTCTCGGATGTACTGTGCTGTCTTGTTGTCTCTCCATGTGAGGCCCAGCATAATTTCTTCATGTGCGCGTTGCATGGTTTTCAATTTGCGGATCTGTCTCTTGGTTAGGTTCCATGTTTCATCTCCATATGTGACTATTGGGAGGATGCATTGGTTATACACCCTTCTTTTTTGGATTTAAAAAAAACTTGCAGTGTGTCACTGCTGACAAGCGTGTCAGTACTGACACGCGTCTCGTAGGTTCGCCGCCATTGTCATAGACGCTTCATTCCTCCTTCTTATTCTACTCCAGGTGTAATCATTTAGCATCTCCACTAATCTACACGTTTCTGTTTAGGATTGTAATTCAACGAATGAAGTTATTTGCATGTGTTGACAGAGCTGTTGTTAAATCTCCTACACTTTAGATAACATGATGTAACATGACTGGTTGCTACAGGGTCAAACTCCACCCCAACTTCTATTCCGGCTGAAGACGATTACAGTAATTTGTTGTATTGTACACACACACACACACATTCACGTGTACACACGCATACACACAGACACACAAGAAGAGAAAAAAACCTGTAAACAGATGAGCATGTTAATTAGAAACTAACTGGTCATACACACGCATGTAACTACAAAAGAAAGAAGAAAACAGACAGATCCCCACTCCATTTCAACGTGTCAATCCACACTTACTTAGACCCTCACATCATTTCCTTCCATCTCCCCCCCCCATACTATGGCAGAGAACACTTCAAATCGACCCCTTCTTAACCGTACTCGAGATATACCCTCCTTCATCTTCACCTACAACCCGTGCTAACTTGCTGTATAATTTGCCCCAGTTTAGTATACCATCAGTATAGCATTAGTATACCATACGAGGACTGCGTTGGCTACAGACTTTCTGCATTGCAAAAGTGCTTCTGATGACGCGAAATGCATCGAGCATTATAAGCCTTGTCTTCATGATAATAAAATTCTTCGAGATGTAACACATTTTTTTCAAAATTTTCACTTTCTCATAGTCAAATTACAACTAACATTGTATATAAATAACAAATAGGAGTATTAGAAAATATGTTTTGCATTGATGTATTCATTTATTAGAATGAAATAAGCCCGTGTATGTCTGTATGACCGATTTTCGCATATTTATTTCATTCAGTAAGACAGCCTCCTGAAGTCAGTCCGTCATGAGTTCAAATCACGGTTGGGGCATGAGTATTACTTTTGGTGAGAGTTACTCTTGTTGTTATTGTTACTGTAGGGAAACGGAGTCAACTCAAGACCAAGCCCGTAAACTGTAGAAGTATGGAGCAGTCTGATTGAGAATGTTCAAACTCTGGCTATGACAGTTTGTTTTCGCACTATATATATATATATATATATATATATATATATATATATATATATATATATATATATATATATATATATATATATATATATATATATAATCTCTTAATCGGTAATGTTTGTTACTCAGTATTTCCGTGTATCATTCGGCATTTCTCAAGATCGTTCCATTGGAAAATCAAGAAACATATTAAAGCAACCGCAGTCACATATTGTGGAACAGATACTACACTTTAATCTATGCCGAAGGTTGAGCTTGGAAATTTGGATTGATCGCAGTTACTCGGCCTTATAGCCTAAATGAATAAATAAATAAGAAAATAAAAATGACGACAATCTTTTGTTTGAAGTCGATGAATTCAAGAAAGAAAAAAAGAGGAAAAGTTAAAAAAATTACGTAAACATTGACTTCATGACAATCCAATAGTACGTTAAAATGAGCATTTCTGACCAAAAAAATTGGGCTATTTTCTTTGTAGAAAAAAACGAGGAAGAAAATTTTTCATTGGTAATTACGTATTTAAAACAGGGTGCTGATTTTGTCCAAACAGAGCACGAAAAATCGAATCGTAAAAACAAGCAACAATGATTGTTTGTTTCTCTCTTCTTTCCTGCAAGTCTTTATTACTTTCATTTGTAAGAACTCGTTTTCCTTTATTTTCCCCTTCTTTTTCTCCGAAATCTTACCACTCTCCTTCTTGCCTTACTCCTTTTTTGATCTCAAGACCTTTTTTTTTCAAGTCTGTCGCTTTTCTCGCTCCATCTATTTCCTCCCTACCTCTTCTCCTCCCTATTTTGACTCTCCTCCGCTTCCATATCCGCCCCCTTCAGACTTCTCATTTCCCATTTCTCTCATATAGCTATTGTCATCATCTCTCTCCCCTCTCTATCTCTCACTCACTCTCTCTCTCTCTTCTTTTACTATATTTATATTTGCTCTTTCTTCTTCTTCCCCTCCCCTCTTTACTTTCTCTTTCCTACCCTATTTATATTTCCTCCTATGTATCATTTTTCATTCTCGTTGTTCCTTCTCTCAATTTCCGAGTTAACCCGTCCCATTCTCTTGTTTGTTTGGTTTTTTTTGGGGGGGGTTTCGCTCTTTGGTCTACCCAATTTTCATTTTTACACATAATTCTTTTTTCCTCTCTCTTTTTTCTCTCATAAAAGATTGACGAAAAAAAACTGTTCTGCTTTTGTCGTTAGACAGCATTAGGGGCGTTTAATTTCAATTAACTTCTTTTTAAAAAAATCGCTCTTGATTCTATTGTGACATCTGTCATGTCAGCATGCATTTATTAGAGGATTTTTTTTTTTGTTAATGACGTATTTGGTTTATCGATCATATCATTGAAAACGGAAGAAAATAAACGTGATAAGCTCTTTCGGTCTTGAAAAAAAATGTAAAAATGCTATTTGAACATAGACACAAAAAGATTTGTGAAGTTTATTGAGATGACACGGTGAATAATCCAACAGGAAACGTTTTGCGAAGTTTTGTATTGACGAGTCCTCGCCGAAGCTTCACTGTTTGGACGACCAGTTCGGGTGATAGCAATCAAATCAAGACATTATTTGAGAATTGTCACCATTACACAGAGCAGAAGATAGCCAACATATTCAAAATATCAAAATCAAGCGATCAAATCAGCTTGGTTATGCAAGTGGCTTTAATGTGTGGTGTCTACATGAGTTAAGTGAAACGAGACTAAAAGTCGGGCCATTGACTCGCAAGTTCTTTCCTTTGCACTTCAAGATATATCCGGAAGGAAGATAAGGAAAGGAGAGATGCCGGGAGTGTTTCAGTATGTCAGCCTGTCATTCAGACACTTAGTTAATGACGGTCATCGCTACTCGTCATGTATAGAGAACTGGACCGTACCTTCCTGAGAGAATCGCTATTTGAATGTAGAAAAACTATTTTTGAAACGAACTGTGACCAGCGATGAAAAGTGTATATTCTTCAACCAAGTGGAATGTAAGAGATCATTGAACAAGCAGAATGAACTATCTATAACAACACCGAAAAACAGTCTTCATCTAAGCAAGATGATGCTTGGAGGTGGGCCTCGACTATGAGCTCCCCCCATGACACTAAACCGCATGTGTCTTGGTGACCAAGCAAAAAATGTTTGAGTCTAATCATCAACATTTTCACTTATCCATCCCATTCAGCAGATATTGTACCTTTGGGTTACTATTCATAACGGTATTTACAGAATTCTCCCAATTGTTACATTCAATTCCCTAGAAGACTGCAAAAGGCTCCTAGAACAATTTGCCGAGAACGATGAAAATTCTGGGAGCATTGACTTATGAATTAATCTCAAAGATAGCATAAGATGATGGAACGAGGCAGTGAACATGTTTAATGAAGTTCGTGTCGAAAATATAAAAAAAGTCGCCGTTTCTCTTATATTTTTACCTAATAAACAAAACTTTCTGGCCAACCCAACACTAACTTTTCATTGTTTTTTTCTTTCTTCCTCTATCTTCCTCCTCTTTCTCCTGTCAACCGTAATTTATTTCTCTATCTCGTTGTCTCAATTTCGTTCTTCCTTTTTTTTTTTCGCACTCGCACGTTGTTAGTCGATTCAGATTTTATCTACTCCAACCCTCTTTTATTCTCTCTCGACTCCCCTCTTCTTCGTTCTATTTTTCCCTCTGGTTTCTCCCTCCCCACTCTCTTCAATGACCTCTTCATTTCTAATGGGCGTTTCTCTCTAACAACTCATCCATCTTTTTCATTTCCAATCTTTCGTTCAATTTCTCTTATTTTTTTTTCTCACTATCTCTTAATCTTTTGTTTTAAAGGTTTCTTCCTATAATTTCTGTCAACTGGGAAGGCGACAGCGCTGTATCGTGAATTAGCCGTAGATGATGTTCCCGTCGTGACTAAACCACAGAAAAAGATAATATTTCTGGGGCGGCTCTTCCTCACATGTGGGTTTTGTTTCAATCTGCTGAATGATTAACGTTGTCATCCACAATCGTGTTTACGTGACGGCAATCCTGAGTCAAACGTCATCTGTTTATCGAAACGCCATAATGTCAGCAATACGCAGCTGAATGATACTACTTAATCGTGATTTCTACATCTGCTTACAGCACAACATATATATGTATAAATATCAATACCTGTGAGCAGAGAATGGAAGTCAAGTACGTTCAAAATCTCCCATTTTCTGACGACGTTTGTAGACCAATCGATAATAGAATCTGACTATGAAGAAAATCAACATTTGTTTTTAAGATTGATTTGACAAGATAATTAAAAGGAAATTCCCTATTCAAAAATTTAATCATGCATTTAAAAAAATGCTCGTATGAATGCACAGTTAAATCTATGATAAGGACCGTTTTTATGTATGTATGTATGTATGTATGTATGTATGTATGCATCATTCCACACCCTCTTCTCCAGTTTCCCAAATGCGATAGAAGCTTTTTGAATGCGGGCACATATTTTGGCATCCAAGGAACCATCTCGGGATAAAATACTGAGGACACATGGGGGGCTACTTGATACAGAAAATGAATTTTGAGACGGCAATCATCTGTGGAGATGCTGCAATCATCATCATATATATGTATATTACTGTGATACAACGAAAACGGCACATGGACAGACTTACTAAAGCCTCCGCATCTTCAGGTGCAAAATGTTTTGATGAGTACACAAAAATATTAGCTCCTGTAAATATGAACAATAAGCAGTTTTCGGGGAGTATGTTTTTTTTCACCAAAATCAACGTATTGTACGCTCGACTCTCAATAGGCTCAGTGGGACCAAAGAATAAATTCATCTTTCGTTGCTTACTTCAGTTTGTCTTCTATTGGTTCGGGGAAAATTAAACCATCCAAAGAAACAGAATGATAACTGCAATTTCTAAACTGAACAATGCCAGGTAATCTATTGGTGTGTGTGTGTGTGTGTGTGCGTGCGTGTGTGTGTGTGTGTGTGTGTGTGTGCACGTGAGCCCATGTGAAGTATTTGGAAAATTCAAACATATGCTCGATTTCTACTTTGCTGAAGCAAACATACAGTTTTGAGGCAACTGTTTGAAACGATTCTTCATGCTTGAAGGTAAGCATCTACATCACTCAGACAAACAGAGACGGTCTCTCTCGGTAGATATACGTGCAATTGGTCATAAGTTTCCAAATATAGGTATTTTTTAGGTTGTAATGCATGATCTTTTCAATACAGAGAATAATGCTAATTGTAATTGCTTTTTTGTGTGTGTGTGGATTCAATAGTTGCCTGATACAGTGGATGGAATACACCATGGCAATTCCAGACACCACACCTTATGGAGAGTTACAACATCCTCCATATTCAACAAACATTTCTCCGGCAGATTATTATCTTTTCCGCATCTTGAGCATATTCGCAATGAAGGATTCGAAAACAAGGAAGCTATAAATCGTGTTTATACTGAACTTGAGACCACTAAACCTAAACGATCTTCATTGGGATGAAATAATATCTTTAGAGGAACATTGGAGAAAGGCTATTGCTTGAAATAGGTCATATTTCGATTAAATATTCACCTTTTTCTGTTGTTTATGTCATACTTCATCTTACTATATTTTAACTATGATAACCTAATATCTTTGACTGACAAAAGGCCTCAAGTGTGGAGCAATCAATAAGGATCGATCTCACTACGGAGTAGTTAATGGTCTACAACACAAGCTCGCAAACCGTTGCGCCACAGCAAATTGGTACACACTCCTCTTGAAACAATATTTATTGACAGTAATAAAACAAGTAATTCCTAGATTGAATTTTCCTCAGATGCGTCCATGCATCTCCATAAGACACTTTTCGGTCTTTCCCAGGATCCGCCACATTTCTGTATCATGGGCGTCGCAGAGCCAGTATTTTCTGAGTTTGTCTAGTTCATCTCGCCATCTTGTATTTTGTTGGTCTCGGTTTCGCATGTGGTCACTGGGAATCCATGTTGTGAGTCGTGGTGTCCATCGGTTGTCTTTCATTCTCGCAACATGACCAGCCCACTTCCACTTGAGCCTTCTAATAGATTATATGATGTCTCCGAATCCACTTTTCCTCCTGATGTATCGTGCTGTCTTTTGATCCCTCCATGATTCTCTCATGCGCACGCTGCACGCTTCTCAGTTTCAGGTCTGTCTCTTGGTTAAGTTCTATGTTTCAGCTCCATAAGTGACAATCGGGGGTTGCACTGGTTGTATATTCTTCTTTTTAGTGTTTTGGGGATCGACTTGTTTTTGAAGGTTGAGCTTGCTCTGCCGAAGGCTTGCCATCCTAGGGTGATTCTTCGCTGATTTCTTCCTCTTCTGTTGGTTTCATAGAGATTCGTTGTCCCTGGTAAATGTAGTGGTCTACTGACCCCAGTTTTGCATCTTCGATTTTGACAGTTATGTGTTTCTTTTTCATGTAGAAGCTTCATGATTGCCGTGTGCCAGTCTTTAGGGACTTCTCTCTGTTTTAGACACAAGTTGAACAGATTAGTTTTTTTAGACGATTAGATCACTTTTAAATATCACAATCATATCATGCAGAATTAATATGAAACTTGGTCCAGACATTCGGGTGAACCAACTCTATCTTTTTGTTACTACTACCATGGATGAGAGAGATCGTACTCACGTGATATGGATGTAATAGAACCGTAATCGTTTGAATTGCCCATCTTATTTCATAGAAGCTCCTTCGGCATGAAAAGAAAATGAAGGAATGGAGGTTTTGTGATCATGGCTAAATTTGGGCTGTTGAAATCAATAGTCAATTGGACAACTTTAAATCATGTACCAATAATACCTTGTCTCAAAACTACGTATTTAAAAGCATTGATTCAAAAATATTTCAGTCAATGTTTGGAAAAGAGAGTCCCTTTTCTGTTTCCTGACATGTTTTTATGCTTACACGTGTTTGAAGCAAAGTTTTAAATCTCTTCCTCTAAACAACTGTTATGTTTTCTCACGGTATCCCGTGCCAATTTGAAGATGTTAGACATTCTTTTTTATAAAAAAATGTTTTAATGCTTGTTTCAATTGTGTATTTAAGAATAATTTGTATCTACATTCAAGCTGTCCATACTTTTCACTAAAGTTTATTTCTTTATTGGTACAATTCTGTTAAGCGAAAAAGAAATGCAATACGGACATCAGCATGCTTGTCTATAACACTTTCCTGTATCAGTCTATTTCCCTATTTGTACTTGTCTGTCTGTCTTAGTTTATTCATATCTATCTAATTTGCTTGAAATGTATCGATCATTTACATGTTTTTCACCAAAACAGAGTGACCAGGCTTGTTTTATATATATATATATATATATATATATATATATATATATATGTATATATATATATATATATATATATGTATATATATATATATATATATATATATATATATGTGTGTGTGTGTGTGTGTGTGTGTGTGTGTGGTACAAATCAGGCTAGCAGTATAACATAATATAATAATATATCAATAATATAAAGCCACTTCTGAAATGTAATGGATTTATTTTATGGAGTGTTCGATACATACAACTTTTTACTCTTGAAATCAAGCTGATTTAGAGTAGAGCTGGAAATAAATAGTAGAATGTGGATTCGCTCAATTTTACAATCAATTTTACACACAGGACACACACACACACACACACACACACATATATATATATATATATATATATCGCCTAGAAAGCTTTACAGCTTTAAACACACTAAGAAAACTTTTTCAAAATGTTATTTGTCACTCCAGTCACTTATTTCCAAATATCTGTTAGTGTAACATATGTAATTTTCTTCAGTGTTTTTGTTTTGTTTTTTTGTTTTGTTTTTTGGGGTTTTTTTGTTTTACACTTACCCTGATATTATTGTACTGTAATTGTAAATTTTCTCTTCACAGGATCATCAGTTTTTTACCATGTAACCGTTTCGGGGATTTGAAAATAAAACAGTTACATTAACATGGCACCCCAACAGTTTTGATCAAACATCCCCCTTTCAGCTATCATTTTAATGTGTATCTTATGTCATACTACATGTAGTTTTTTCAACTGTACATTGGGTATTATCACCATGTATTGTATATGGGCTTTATTCTATACTACACATCATTTAATCCTTTTGGAACTCAGGGCTTACTTACATAAGTTACCTAAAAAACGTATCCAACGGTGAGTGATCAGTAAGTATAGCAACAGACGTGACTCATTGTTTGTGTCAATTCTATTGATGTTCATCCATGGGAATATTTCCATTGAATCAGTTTTAATCTCACACTGACTGCAAATCATCTTATGATATCTTCTTTAAGAACACAAAAGACACGGAAAATCTTCCTCGAGTTGCTTTTCCACCAACATATTCAACCGTTTTTTTTTTCACTAACTTTAAGTTAGTTTTTTCATTTGGCTTCCATCAATTCGTTTTTCCCTTTAAATTATCAAATAAATTAGCTTCGTATGGTAGTTACAAAACAAAGCAACATTCTAGCAAGTGATAACACCTCAATGGGCTATTCAATAAATATATTTAGACAATCTATTACTTGGCATTCCATGTTCAATCTCTCACCACGCCTAACTATCTATCAATCAGACAATTGGACTAGAGCCGACTGTTTTCCCCTTTTCCTGGTTGTAGTCAATACGATTATCTTTGACACTGAAATAGACTAAATACATCTCTTTTGTAATTCCCTTCACATTATTTTTTTTAATTCAATCTGTATAATTCACTTATTTTATTTTTATACTCTCATTAACAGATTCTTTAATTTTCGTAATTATTTCATAATGGCCAAGCTGATAAGTTTTAACAGGATCAGGATGTCTACATATATAGGAAAGGATAATACGTTTGCTCTATGTAATAAATATTTTTCCCTGAATTAAGTGCGTTGACAAGGAAGGAGATTATGACAGGAAAAGGATTTTGTCGAGTAAAATATTTATATCTCTATCCATTTATCAGTCTCCCTCTCCCTCTCGCTTTTTATAAATATAATCATACATTGCGTTACGTTATACTATATAGAAACTCTTATTCCAAGTGATCTCCCGTCATTACACTATTGATGTATCACTTGGCCTAGATAACATAAATGGAATAAACAATCGAAGAAAATAAGGTTCTGGTCGATAGGGTTGCCGGTTCAACGTTGCTCTTACTATTGAGCTAAACAGCCGCCGGTAATGCAAAGACCCGAATAACTGTTTTTGCTCCAAATTATCATCTCGTTCATCCTTAGTCTATATCTGCACTATTCTTTTCTTTCTACGCGCCAGTTATGTGTTAAGAAACGGATACATGATCTGACTGAATGATTATGAATTGCATTGGCCCAGAAAACATGTTTATTCAATTTATGTTGTCTCGGCCATGTTGTACATTGACCGTATAATGACGGGAGATCATTTCAAATAAGAGTTTCTATATAATATAACGCAATTTATAACCATTCTGTCGGATTATATATCCATTTCTTAATATATATATATATATATATATATATATATATATATATATATATATATGGGGGGTGTAGAAATGACAATTGGAAGGTGAAAAGAAAAATTCACGAGGCGTTACATCTCAACTTTTTTATCCTGTGGGCATTTTTTGATGCATTTCGACGGGGACCAGCCATCTTTCCGAGTGAAAAGATATTTCCAGCGGTTCACAGAAAAGATATTTTGCTGTTTCCATGTTTGAAGGAGAATATATCAAAGAATCCCTCTGTTCACTCCAGTACCTCCGACATTTGATATACCACGCACGAGGAAAGAATATAAGAACCACAAAACTAACACCAAATAAGTCAAAAAGGAAAACAACACCACCACTAGATGCATCATATTACCCACCAACACAACCACTATCAACCTCAGCTTCGATCTGAGCAAGATGGAAATGCAAATCGCTACTAAAACCTCAACGAACATCAAAGTTTATGCAATTCCATGCAAGGACTTTGACGAAATATATATCGGAGAGACATCAAAACCTCTCAATGATAGAATATAAGAACATAAGAGAGCCTTTAGACCAGATGAAAAAACAAATGTCCGGTCGAACATCGAAACACGCTCACCAAGCCCATTCCATGAAGAATATTCATGACTCCTCGACACGCAAATGCATCGAAGCAACCCTTGTATCCCAATGTAATAAAATAGCACAAACTTATGGCCACTCCCAGATTCCAAACCCTCCGAATGTATTAAATGATAAACAACACCATACTTCCACCATGCCCCACATGTACCAACGCCTGTTCCTTTAAAGCTAGACACCACCTATACACAAGCAAAACACCCACAGACACTGGAAATAGACACCCATTGACCCCACCTCTCACAGACTCTTCTCATTTCAAACCAAACTTTACTCTCACCTGCATAAATACAAACACCTATCCACCTGCTCCTATTTAACCAAACAACACAGAAATATTTCTTTTCTAGGCCCGAAACATGTAAATAGTAAAATATTCTGTAAACTGCAGCATTTTTTCTCTGTAAAAGATAGCTGGCACCCGTCGAAATGCATCGAAACATGCCTGCGGGAAAAATTTGCAAAAATTAGATGTAACACCTACTTTTTCTTGAGTTTTTCTCTCCACCTTCCAATCGTCACTTTCATCAACATTCTGTCGGATCCCTTCACACGCAAAATACAAGCATATACATGAATAGCTTATACATATGTAATAATCTTCAACATTCAAAGAACCCCATCTCAAACCTACTCTGTGAAAGCTGAACGCCTTAGGAAATGTGTATGTGCTTCACATTCCTAGATTTACGAAAAATAATGTAAGACTAGATATACCTAAAGAAACTCCAAGGGTGGTGACAACCAAGATATTCCATTATCTCATGCTTCTGCTCCTCTCTCACCCTCTGCCTGTATCTTGTCATTGAGAAAGCACTATTCTATTACACGTCTTTTTTGACGGTTGAGGGTTTTATATATGATGTAAGTAAGCGGCAGAATCTCTTCCCCTCCATCGCGCCAACTTTCACCCCGAAGCATTTTGATTACTTACTTTCACTTTATCACATTTTGGCGATGTGTTGTTTACTATATATATATATATATATATATATATATATATATATATATATATAATTATAACTCCCTTATTCAGGGTTGAGCAATCTTTAAGTGAGGTAACTCGTTCATTATAAGTTATATAGCGATGCTCTCTTCCAACTTTGGAATGGAGCATTCTAGTGAGTGGGGAATTGTGCGTTAGTAAATATTCCGCTCAACTTCAGCCTTACTGACCGTCCAGCTCTACGTAGGGCAGGGGTAAAATGGCAGCCTCTGGGTCTGAAACAAAAGTTCCGATTCTACCTCGTGGTACTAGATAGATAATAAATAGTCAATAGCCACACTGAAGAGTTGTAATACAACGAAACAGCTGTCTGTGGATTATTCAATTATTTAATCCTTATTATTATCTCATATCTATCTATCTATCTATCCATCTATCTATCTATCTATATATATATATATATATATATATACTGCATATATATGTATTACATCATACCAATATAATAAATATGTGTTTGATATATATATATATATACTGCATATATAGATATATAAAAACCAAACACACACACATATATATACATACATATACATATACATACTGCATATATATATATATATATATATATATATATATATATACATATACTGCATATATATATATATATACATACTACATATATATATATATATATATATATATATATATATATCAAACACATTTATTATATTGGTATGATGTAATGAGGTTCGTTAAAGCGCGATTGGTGTCCCCCGATGTAGCGCAGTTATACAAAAGAAATGACTGGATATCGAACTTAATAGCCGGCAAAGACGGCCTTTAAGAGATGTAAAATTGGTTGGATTTATATGTTAAAGATATTTGCGTATCAAATATATACGTATGTGCATTTAATACTCTAGAAAGTATATGTAAATGCACATACACACACGCACACACACACACATACAGATATATATATATATATATATATAAAGAGATAAATGTGTATATATATATATATATATATATATATGTTTGTGTGTATACTGCTTACTCTAATGTATATAGTTGGGGTCCCACATAAATACATACAAACATACATACAAACATACATACATATAAACACACTCTAACACACACACACACACACACACGTGTGTATGTGCCGATGGAAGCAAAATACATATTGATGCATGTTCATGTACTCATATCTGCAGATGTATGCGAGCATATGCATCAAAGTGTCTTTGTCTGCTTATGTGTACACCATTGGCAGGCTGAAATCCCTGATGTTTTCTCTCTTACTTTGAAACCCTCTCCTTTACTTGATGAAAACCTTCTGTTCGAAAGATTGGAGCATATGTTAGTTCTAACACGCGGAACTCTTCCAGGTAGAAGAATAGAATTGTTAGTCCCTCGAAATACCAAACATGTGTGAACGACTTATGACTGCCAGTTGCCTTCCGGGGTGGTCGGCCAACAAGGAACAGTTTCAAATAAAAACACATTATGCAATGTAAACTTCCCACGTCCAGCAAATACTTTCGCATGGTTGGATTCATTTAATAACGAGCCAACGACTTTCAAAACACGCGATCCAGTACGTTTACATTAACTTTATATCCATGTTACTTGGACACTGCTGATTTTTATAAGAGTGATGAGATGATGGATGGCAATAGGCGCAGGGTGAAAATCCGAAAGAGAAATCCCCTGCATATCCTCTACGACCTGTAGTAAATATGCTCAAACAAAATTTTAACTTAAATAACCAATATGCTTGTGTATTTTCAAATTTATACAATAAAACTCTACTGTAGCCGATTATATCAGATAATATGGTCAGTTTGATAAGAGTAATTGGTTCTGGATTTTTAGTATATAGTTATCGTCTTTGATAAGTAAGCTGGAAATAAAAAATCTAACACGATTTTGATCATTTCAAAGACACTTTAAGTTATCAATAATAAACCATATTTGGCTACACTGGGTGGGATGTGAAGGAATTTTTCGTATCCTACGTCCCCTCTTAGGGACAATGCAGTAAAGTGCTCGGCGGGTTCTTTTGTGAAGGAATGTGCCTGATAGGATTTGCTACATTGGATGAGATGAAAAGGAAATTCTCTAACAGTGTCAATTGGGACGATCACGTATTAGTTCAACTTTTTTTCTCGCTCAATCTTTTTGCAAAATTTGGATTTCAATGTGTTTACTGCTGCATGCCGACAGCAAAGATTTATATAAAAGTTTTAGTGGGGAATCCTGGCGTTGACAGGGAAAACCAAACACCATATTTGACAACATTAGCGAGCAGATAATATATGACGATACGCGGAAGTGTGTATGGACCTGCATGGGGTGGATGAGAAGTTACATGATTCCCAGACAACTTCGGGAAACCCTGCTAGTATATATATATATATATATATATATATATATATATATACCCGGTTTGCGTTTTTCAGAGGATCTTACATATATCTTCGAAGTTTTGAAGAAAAATACGTAAATGTGTCTGGACAGTCCTCGGATCTAGTGAGTCCCCCTGAGGTTACTGCCCTTAGGAGGTCGAGTAGACCCCAGAAGGGTTAGGAATACGGAACTAGGGCTCGTTTACTGAACTGGCAAATAAGGTACTCTCGACCAAAAATTACAAGACTGCACCTTCTGATGCAAGATTTTGCAAAACATGATATATTGATCACAAGCAAAGAATACATGATAAACGGTAACAATAACAAAAATTTCCTGTTGCAAATGATTTTTGCAAGAATCTGTCATGCATGACGATAAATCTGATTATTGTATAAAAACTCCAATTTACAATATGCAGAGGAAACGGCTGGGGAAACTATAAGCCCCTTGAATAAACGAATAAATGTACACAGAATTAGTGAAAAAAGGGCTATCCATTCACTGTAGAACATTTTCAAGAAACTTGTACCGATGCATCATTCTCAGTGCAAATCATGGACAAGTTTAACGGAAATGATTACGACTAATTTAGTACCGTAGATTGAAAAATGTATGGAAAACGGCTAAAACAGGAAGATGAGATCATCAAACCATACTAACATTAATATGTTGGAACACTCTTCCCTCCACTACCACGTATAGGAGAACGATTAGTTCGTTCACACTCTAATAGAAATATCAGAGAATCCACTGTATCATCTTATTATAATCCCCCAAAGGTCTGTCTATCTCTCTGTACCTGCCTACCACAAAAACTTCTTGATAAAAATCAATGAAATTTTTTATTGTTATGGATTTAATGTCCGGGAAGTACTTTTAGCAAATTAGTTTTTTTTAGCAAGAAAAAAATAATACGTTTGTATGGGTTTTCGAATTAGGGATGGGTTTATATGATTATTCATCAATAGTAAAAATACTTTTTGATGATTTGATAAAACAATATTTTTTATTCTCTTTTCTCAACTCCATCCTTGGAGACAGAAATGTGACGTGATAAAAAAAAATTGTGCTTTCTCTTGACTAAATCATCGGAGGTAAAAAAAAATGTGACATAGACTGCATTCTTTATCCAGATTTCTTACTTTTAGAAATTAAAATCTTGGGGAAATTCCTTTTTCACTTCTTCTTTATTTTTTATTTTGGAGTCAAAATCGAAGTGGGAGATTTTTTCTCTTCCTCTTTTTTTCTTTTTTCGAGTTTTTTTTCTCTCTCTCCTTTCGGGGAATCATAATAGAGGTAACAATCTTCCATGTTCAAAGGTTAAAACTGAGGGTGATTTTTTTTAGTTTTAAAGGTCGAAATAGGGAAGGTTTTTTTTCCAAATTCTTAGACGGAAATCTTTACTTTCAGGGGACTAAATTTAGAAAGGTAGAGATTTTTTTCAGTTTTGGAAGTGAAAAAAATGTTAATCTTTAGGGTCCAAATCAAAAGCTAATTTCATTTCCACTTTTAGGGGTCAAAATGGAAAAGGGGACGACTTTTTTCATGTTAGGGTTCAGTATTGATCGGGATTTTTATCCCCTTTTGCAAGGGAATTTCTTTTTACTTCTAGTGGTCAGAATGGGCAGGTTTTCTTTAGGGGTCAAAATTGGAGGAGATTTTTTTTACAATTTTTTGGTGTTAAAATCAAGGGGATGAGTTTATTTCCACTTTCAGCGGTCGAAATCCAAGTGAATTCTTTTTTTCACATTTAGCGGTCGAAAACAGTGGGAAGATTTTTGTTGTACTTTTAAGGTTCAACCCTTAAAATAAAATAAAAAATCGAGGTGGGAATTTTTTAATTTAGGGTAAAAATCGGGGAAAAGATTTTTCACACTTATAGAGGTCGAAATCCAAGTGTATTTTAAATATTTTTTAATATTCTAATATTTTTAATTGAGATAGATGATAATGAATAATCATAGAGGTATAAGTATGTAACTGTGGGTAGGACGGCCATGTGTATATGAAGGAAATAGCATATAAAATTAATTAATCATCATTATCATTATCAGCAGCAGCATTTTAGCGTCTATTTAAAACATATCTATCGAAGAATAAGTTAGTTACAAAATAAATTACGATCTTAATCAATTTTATAATTACAGATATGAATAAAAATTTTGCTACAAAATTAGCAATATAACATTTACGTACCAAATCTATTCAAGCATATCATGAACAGGAAGAAAAACTTAGTAGAATAACGAATGAGAAACTTAATATATTTCATAATTGCAGATAAAAATTGAAAAAAAGTAACCGAATAAGATTTTCTTGCAAAATATATTCACAGATATCCTAGAAGAATAAATTAGTTATACAACAATCTTAATTTATTTCATAAGTACAGACATGAAGAACCAGTAAATGTGCATTGATAAAAATATACGAAATTGGATTAAAAAAATTAAAAAAACAAAAACAAAACAGAAATAAAAATGAACACACGGATACGAAACAGAAGAAATATCAAATTGCAAAAAAGGATAAAGAGAGAAAAGTTCATTGGTGTCAGTCCGAAAAAAAAAAAAAATGAGCAGTAAGGGCGGGCAGGGGACAGAGTGTCCTTTTTCATAAAATTGAAATAACGGGGGAAAACCCAACAAAAGTACGGAAAAAACTTACTTTCTAATATATAATTCTCATCTCCTAAAAAAACCTTCATGTAATACTCACTTGGGATACTTTTTGAATACATATTCATATAGACATAAATATAACAGGACGGAAAAATTAAATGTATACTTAGGCAATTTTCAAAAGCAAAAAAAAAAAATTCACAAATTTTAAAAAATGTCACATAAATACAGACATAAACCCTACAAAACACAAGATAAATGTATATGAAATAATCTTACTTACGTCAACATAAATAGAATATAAAGAAATATTTTTACTACCCAATAAATCAAAATTATGAAGTAGTTATATTCATATATATATATGAGTGTCATAACAAGAAACCTGTCCTGTCTATCCTTAATGCTGAAACAGAGCCATGTTAAAACAGCTGACGAACTGCATAACGAATAAAATTACGAATACAAATACAAATAAAGCTATATCACATGCACTAAGAACCTAAAAATGTATGATTAATTAGCTATGAGACAACACGTTGAAATAACACTGATCACTTACATGGCATACAGTCATGGATGCTTTGGGACTATGTATAAAAATTGACTAAAATAATTTTCTTTTTCAGCGTTACCAGGAGAAAAGTGTATACGACTATACACACACACACACACACACACACACATATATATGTATGTGTGTGTGTGTGTGTATGTGAGTTTAAACTTGAAAGATGGCTTAATAACGTTCACGAGGGAGTGAGAAAAGAGAAGAAGCGACAAGCAGTGATAGCAAGGAGATTAGGAAAGAAAATCAAGCTAACGTCAGCAGCAGCACTGGCAGCAACAATAAGTGACCCCAAACGAAGTCATTCTTGAAGTTGTAATTGTTCTATAATTCATCTTATCAGTCGGGGCATTATAAACCAACGCTTCTCAAAGTAGGGATTGGGACTCCTTCAGGCTGCATAACGATTATTAGGATTTGCAGAAATATTAGAAAACGTTTTTTCCAAGAACAATAATGTAACTAGCGAGAACCGTCTTATTCATTTTAATCAGATGAAGTATTGTGAACAAGCTGTTCTCAAACTAGGGGTCGTGATATCCCTCCGATGATTATGTAAATATTATTGAGATTTACCGAAATATTTAGAATAATCATTTAACTAGAGTTTTTTTCTATCATATCTGTCAAATATTTACTCTCATTGATACTTATTGTAAAATGATTCAATGCTATTCAATAATTTATGAATAAAAATTTCGTTTCTGGAACGTTTTTGTAATTGATTAATTTATCTAAAACAAAAAATCCCCAATAAAATCTGTTCTACATAAAAAAGAACCCCAAATACTTCAAAGTCGTACGTTCGGAGGACTGACTCAATGTAAGTGTCGAAGTCAGTAAACAAAACTCCGCCCCACAAACTACAAATGTGACTTCTTTTAAAACTATGCTATTGATTGAAAGCACAAAAATGTTTTTTTTTTAAAAAAAGAACGAATCTTTTAGAGTTTTCCGCTTGTAGTTTAAACGAATGTTAAACGCTTTTATATACAACTTAGCTTGGACTGTGAACACCAAGCAACAACATGGACTAATATTACCAACAAAAAACGCCTCAAACCTGCAAATCACAGCTACAAGCTGCAACTAAAAGACAATCTACTAAGAAGAATTAGGAGGAAAACCCACTTCTACTTATACGATAAAGGACCACAGGACAAATCAAAATCAAAAAAGGGCCAACCACACTAAACTAGATGAATAAAAAAAATTTGATGACCATGATTGAAAATATCAAATTTGAGAGCCAAACAGACCATTTCCACGATAAACTTAAAGAAAATAACGTCAAGGAAGTAAAACGACCCACGGCAATATTTGTCAAAGAAGACAGGACAAGGAATACATATAATATGGAAGCGGAGCAATACACAAAAGATATACAAGAAAACACTAAAAATCTAATTCAATTAAGAAGCACTGTGGGGAAATTAAAAACTAGAAGATGAAATAAATATTCTACCCGAAACACAAGTCAGCATAATCGTTAAAGATTGTTAGGGAAACTTCAGATCTAAAACAACATCCAGACTGATTAATCACACAAAAATACAGGTCGGTAAAATTAACCCCAAATACTTGAAGACATAAACCTAAAATTAAGGATGATACTAAAAGACACCATGGAAAAGCCCCTAAAAGTGACAAATTGGTTCAACAACATGAAAAGGAAAAAAAGCAATCAAATGTATACAACTAGACATTGAATAATCATACCTATCCGCAACCGAAAGTATATTAGACAACGCGATAACAGTGGTAGAACAACACATAAAAATATGTGAGCAAGACAAATAAATAATAAAACACTGCAAAAAATAAATCGTTACTGTTATACAACAACGAACCATGGATAAATAAAATCAACACTCACAACTTCGACGTCACAACAGGATACTACGACGGTGCTGAAATATCAGAACTAGTAGGAATATACGTACTAAATATGCTATAAAACACTATTAACAAAGAGGAAATTGGGCTCTACTTATAAGGTGGCCGTATGATACCTAGAAACAAAGTGAAAATCAAGTAAACTAAATAAGAAAAGAAATTTTTTTTTTAAGTTCAAAGACACGAGATTCAAAATAGAAATGGCAACATAACTCAAAATAGCAAACTTCCTTGGCCCAGCATTTAATCTATAAAAAAGGCACCTATAAACCATACAGAAAAAAGATGATCCATCAAGATACATACACACTTTATCTAATCACCCAACGTCCATGATAAAAATATCCAAAGGAACTTGCAGGAGACTATCAGAAAATTCGACGAATGAAGAAATATTCAAAAGTGAAAGACGACGATACGACACAACATTAGAAAACATGGCATTTAAAACAAAATAAACACATAATTTCAAAAAACAATAAAATGAATGAGAGATAATGAAATATAATATGGTTTAATCCACCATTCAATAGACAAAGACCAAACTAGGAAAAATATCTCTAGATCTCATTGACAAACATTTCCCAGATAGACAAACTAGAAAAAATTATCAATAGAACAACATTAAAATAAATTAAAGCTGCTCAAACAACATCGGAAAATATAAAAAAGCATAACAATGACTTAACAAACTGCAAAAAATGAAACAAAACGCAACCAAGCGACAACAACTGTAGGAACAAACATGAATGCTCGGTACAATCAAACTATAGGGAAGAAAATACAATATAAATGGCAACAGTCAAAACAAAAGACGATCCAAGCAAAACATATATATAGGAGCAGTTCAAGCCAACTGGAAGGAAAGATCTACAAACCACAAACAATCATTTTACTACGAAAATTATAAAAACTGAACAGCATCATCACGATACATCTCGAGAGAAAAGGAACAGGCGAGAACGACCACGATCCCGTGG
This sequence comes from Thysanoteuthis rhombus, assembly GCA_963457665.1. Lineage (NCBI taxonomy): Eukaryota > Metazoa > Mollusca > Cephalopoda > Oegopsida > Thysanoteuthidae > Thysanoteuthis > Thysanoteuthis major. Next base: position 50,192,577 of record OY735206.1, read on the forward strand.
AAAATTATAAAACAACCCACAGCGTATGACAATGTAACAGAAAGATGCATGCTTTGCCTTGAAGAAAAGCTCGCAATAATGTCATACCGCAGTAAGGGCCAACTGTTAAACAGAAGAAATGAACTGATGTCAAACTGCAGACATCTAACAGATACGTGCTGAAAAGAACACGAGAAGAAAGAACAGTAACAACTTTGATAACTAACACTTGTATACGGACTATACACCACAGAACACATAACATTTGAATATCACAAAAATGTATATATGCGTGCTAGGCAAAAAATAAAAGTAATCCATAAAATAGTACAATAATTGAAACCACATTTCAAACAAAGAAACGACCAACAAAAATTGACTAACGATAAAGCAATCTCAACAAATATATAGATGAAACCTGTACATATATTTATACATTCATGTATATTTTGATTCTTATAAATGTATATACAAGAGCCAAAATAAGTATAGATTACAGCTATAGTGCTCTATATTTTTTTATGAAACCAAAGCTCGTATATATGTCATCAACAAATATATATATATATATATATATATATATATATATATATATATATATATATATATATATATATATATATAATTGATTGATTGATTAGAAAGTTTTACAGCTTTAAACACTAAGCACATAAAAAAAACTTTTCCGATTTTTTTGTGTCACTTCAGTCACTTTTTTCCCAACATTAGTCAATGCAATTTATGTACTTTTCTTCAGTGTTAATTTCCCTGTTTTATATAAACTTTGTTATTATGACAAGATGTGTAAATGTTCTCTTCCGGGGATCATCAGTTGTGTACTATGTAACAGTTTCGTGGATTTTAAAAAAAGCAGTTACATTAACATGGCACCCCAGCAGTGTTGATCAAACACCACTTCACTTTCCGTTATGATTTCAATATATAGCTTATACATACAAGTAGTCTGTCATTTTATGTCGGGTATTATCATAATGCATTGTATATCATTTTATGCTACACTTTTAATTTTTTGAAACAGGGCGTACTCATGTAAGTTACCCCCAAATCGTATTTAACGATGATTAATCAGTATTTATAACAACAGACGCTTACTCACTGTTTGTGTCACTTCTATAATACGTTCACCTATCCGGTGTATTGGTTTTAATCTTAGACTGCATGCAAACCAACTTATGCTATCATATTCAAGAATATTAATTACTCAGAAAGACTTCTCCGAGTCAATTCTCTACCAAAATATTGAATCTAAAAATTTGTCGATTGTTTCACACTAACCCCAAATAGTATATGAGGTAACACCTAAACCTAAAGGTTCTTGGAACTTGAGGTATGTAATGCCTTCGACAACGGGATATTGAAAGAAAATTAGGTTCCTTATCCTTTGGTGATGTGATTTCGAGATTTCAAAATGTCTGGCGGAAATGCAAGGTTGTTTGACAGATGGATAGAGTAATCATCATCATCATCATCAGTCTTTTAACGTTCGTCGTTGGACACAGACCTTCCCAAGGATTCGCCATACTTTCCTCCCTTATATACTGTGCTGTCTCGTGACCTCTCCATGTAAGGTTGAGCATGATTCTCATATGCACACGTTGCATACTTCCCAGTTTGTAGGTCTGTCTCTTGGTTAGGTTCCATGTTTCAGCTCCATAAGAGACTATCGGGAGAATGCATTGGTAGTTCTCTTCTTTTAAGGATTATTCGAACCTTTGGATAGCGATCAACTAAGAAAGAATAGCATTCCATCACAAGGTTATACAACATTTTACGCATCCAATCCCAGAAAAAGAAGTTCCATTTTGTTCCTTTTTGCAGGAATGCCTCGTAGAGAAATGGTTCAAATGATTTGCATACTATCAAAGTCATACGAGCTGGGAATATTCCGTCGACACTTGCATTGCGTTACTTCATACTAGAAACTACTGCCCCCAAGTAACTGCAAGCACGTGTATATATTCACATGCTCACGTGTGTGTGTGTGTTTGTGTGTGTGTGTGTAAAGTCTGCCCGAGCTGTATCCATATACTATATTCTGATACAATATATTGATATTGACGGATAAAACCTACCTAGCGCTATCGTACCTTGGTCTGCTTCAAAGTATTTGGACCCCATTAGGAAACATCGTGTTTATACTGACAAGCAGTCGTTGCTATGTAGACTCTTAAGCATGCACTACTTTTATCAATGATTCCTCTGATGATAACTCAAAGAAAATTATATTGGAATTCAAGACCACTCGAAAGATTGGCTATGATGTGACAGAAAAGAATTGACTCGGACCCCTTCCAGCTCCAGAAAGGAGTAAGACAAGGTGATACCAGCTCACCTAAACTCTTCACAGCCTGCCTCGAGATGATCTTCAGAAGGCTAGACTGGGAGAGTAAAGGAATTAAAATAGACGGCGAGTATCTGAGCAACCACAGATTCGCAGACGACATAGCCCTTTTCGCAGAGAACCTACACGACCTCCAACTAATGATAGATGAACTAAATGAGGAGATCAAGAAAGTCGGCCTACACATGAACTTCAGCAAGACGAAGATCATGTGCAACAACCACATTGGAGATAAGAACACTAAGATCAAAATCGAGGACACAGAACTCGAGAAAGTAGACCACTACATCTACCTAGGGCAACGAATCTCCATGAGACCCTCAAAAGAAGAAGAAATCAAGCGAAGAATCACACTAGGATGGCAAGCCTTTGGCAGAGCTAGCTCAACCTTCAAAAATAATAAGATCCAATTAATCCTAAAGAGAAGGGTGTATAACCAATGCATCCTCCCAATAGTCACTTATGGAGCTGAAACATGGAACTTAACCAAGAAACAGACCCGTAAGCTGAGAACCATGCAACGTGCACATGAAAGAATAATGCTGGGCCTCACATGGAGAGACCACAAAACAGCACAACACATCCGGGAAAAGACAAGAGTTAGAGACATCATAGAATCCATAAAAAATCTCAAATGGCAGTGGGCTGGCCATGTTGCAAGAATGGCTGACAATCGATGGACATCACGACTCACAACATGGATTCCCCGAGACCATATGCGCAACCGAGGCCGGCAAAATATTAGATGAAGAGATGAACTAGACAAGTTCAGGAAGTACTGGCTCCGTGACGCCCATGATAGAGAAGTGTGGCCAATCCTGGGGAAGGTCTATGTCCAACGACGGACGCTAAAAGACTACTGATGATGATGATGATGACGATGATGATGATGATGATGATGATGATGATGATGATGATGATGATCTATTTATAACTTAGATTTAAGAACATTTAGTGTCCTATCAGGTTATGAGATCATCATCATCATCATCAGTCTTTTAAAGTCCATCGTTTGACATAGACCTTCCTCAGGATTCGCCACAATTCCCTATCATGGGCATCACGGAGCCGGTATTTCCTGAATCTGTCAAGTTCATCTCTCCATCTTGTGTTCTGTCGGCCTCAGTTTCTTATGTGATATCTGGGGATCCATGTTGTGAGACGTGATGTCCATCAGTTGTCTTTATTCTAACAACATGGCCTGCCCATTGCCATTTGAGTTTTTTAATAGTTTCCATGATGTCACGAACACCTGTTTTCTTCCTTATATACTGTGCTGTCTTGTGATCTCTCCATGTAAGGTTGAGCATGATTTTCTCATGTGCACGTTGCATACTTCTCAGTTTGCATGTCTGTCTCTTGGTCAGGTTCCATGTTTCAGCTCCATAGGTGACTATCGGGAGAATGCATTGGTTGTATACTTTTATGGGGTAAAAAGCGTTTATTCTACACATTGATATTCTGCATTAGTTTGAATTTCAGCAATCTAGATCCATTAGAGCGGCATTTGTGTAAGTTACATACATACATACATACATACATACATACGGACAGACAGGCAGACAGACAGACAGACAAACAGACAGTCAGACATAACTGCCATCCCAACCAGCTTAAAAACTGAAGAAACCTATGCTGACTGTTTTGGTGACAGTTTTCATTGACGGTTCTCAATACTGGAATTAGCTGAAAGTTTCCATATAGTCTAACAATTTCTTGGAAGAGGACAACGTTCAACCAATAAGGGAAGAAAACTAAAGAAATATTGAAATATTCTCTTTATCTTCAGATTTTTTTTCTTTTTCTCAATACCCAGTTTATCATTTCCTAATCACGAACATGGTATACAAGCCTTTCCAAAGATGTTCTCGCTAAAAATATCCTTATCTTCTAGATCTTCACCAAGCCATCACTTTTATCTGCATTTTGTATCCTTAGTCTTTTCATACGAGGAAACATACGATACAATTTATACTAGCCGCATAGTCTGCATCAAACGTCGGGACAGATTTTGCAGTTTTTGATGAGAAGGGGTATACCATCGTATCGCTGATATATAAGATTCTAAAACTTCAATAACATTGAAAGAATCAGTCGGCATTAAGTAGATCGCCATTTTGTGATAGACTTAATACGAATGACCTGAAGGAATCTTGTCTTATATTTTTACTATACTTCCAACAAATGGAGGTGACGAATTCCAGATGTCGACGCCTTTGCAAGCATCTTAGAGGGATTCCTTCAGTAACACATTGCACTGTGTGCATACCATATTTCCCCTCTCATTTTATGAGTCATATACCAACAAGCTACAAAGATGATCAAAATGATTACAGAACAAGAGTCTCGTATATTTTCCTTATTTCAATAATCTAGTAAATGCTCACCAGGTGAGGATCGTGTTCCAAAATCAACTGCAGTCAAAACCTCTGCTATTATGTAGTTTTATCAAAACATCCAGGAATTTTAAAATGGCAATGCCCATTAGGGAACGTTGTGTATACAGGGCCAGGTTTATAAAGGGGCTGAAGCGGCAATTGTTCAGACATCCTTACACACAAAAATAGAGTAATTGAAAAAAGAACAAAACAAGCAAAAAAAAAACAAACAGTTTCTTTGATAAGAAATAAATAATTACTGCTTGAAATTCATTCGGTATTCATTTAATTATAACGCTTTTAATTGTTTTAAATAGATTTATAAAATTACTTTTTGTAATTTGGATCTACAGTGATTGGAGCATAGGAATACTTAAAATCTACTTGGAGTTTTCTTGGCATGGATTTCACATGTATTTGTATTTACTTCAGATATATAACTCGTTTAACTTTTCTATGTATGTATATATAATTTGTCAGTTCCAATTACATGCAATAGACGGACTTTGATGTGTACATTTTTGAATTTGCCGAATATTTTAAATTCTGTTTATGCATTCTCCCCCCACCCCACGAACCTGAAGAGTCCCCTGCCCCAAGTTCTAAATCCATGCCTGAGGAGTTGTCTTACTCTGACTGATAATAGGATAGATTCGAGAAAATCCATAGATGCTGATTAAAGTAGGAAAAGCAATGATTGTACAGGACTTGATATTTCGCTAATATTGACATCACACACCGAGATCGATGGTATATGGGAACTTTTGGGGGTAAAAGTAAGCATTTTCACCAGAATTTTCAATAATTAAAGCAAAGTAGTCAGAAATTTTTGTTAGAGACAAGAGCATAAAATCTGTTATTTTTCGGTTCACTTCTAGGAAGTCTTAGTGTAAGTATTTCGTTAAATTCCGAAACACCCATTTTAATTAAACCTTAGGACTTCACCATGGAACAGTGGCTGATGAACTAGTCTCTTGGACTATTATTTTTGCTATGTGTATGATTCTCAAAGGTTGCCCCACATCTGACGCCTCATGCCAGACTAAGCTCAGCTTAGTAAATAATCATGGTATGCCAGCGTAGACCGTTAATTAGTTAGTCAGTCTGACAGATCATTAGTTTGGTGAGTTTGACGTTGACGGGTCACCCATTCTTGTGGGCTTGTGTCATACTAAGCTACACGAAGTAAATACCTTGGCACCTCACCGTTGAGTACCCATGAATGCTCGAATAAGATCTTTTTGCAAGTAAAACATGACCAACGTTTTGAGGCTGGATCTCATTAGATCCTGTATGTTTTCAGAAAATTATATGTTTATGTGTTTCGGACAATAGATGAACAGAACAATTTTGTCACAGTTGGACTCAAACAGAGTGATCAGTTTAGCATAAACTTATGTTGCAAATAGAACCCCTCGCCCTAAACATGTACTTCGGGGAATGTGATTTTCAAAATACAACGTTTTTTCGGGACGTAACAAGGAGTAGATGTTGGAAATTTCAGCCTCAGGTTAATTGTTGCAACCTGTACGCGTGATACATACATACATACATACATACATACATACATACATACATACATACATACATAGCCAGCCTGACAAACTTAAAAACTGAAGAAAATTTTATTGAGTGACAGTTTCCTTTGATGAATAATTGATTCTAATAGATAGTCTATATGACCTTCCAGTATGAAATTTACAAAACGAATATTTCTACGTGCCATGTGGCTGAATACTGAGGTCTAGATACCAGCTCGAAGGCTTGAGATAGGACTATGCAACTACCATCAGCTCTTGTGAAGCTTTCTTTTTCGTCTCTTAATTTTTATTTCTTCTCATCGTAACTAACTGAGAGCATCAAGAAAGGATAAGCAACCGGTGAAACTCGAACGCACGTCCCGTTTGCCTCAGGGAATTTGCGTTCCCGTACCAGCTTGAGATACTGGCAACTTTTTACTGCAAACAGAAGATCAGATCTAACCCTTAAACCCACCCTTCCATTTTTTTTTATCGCTTCATGCAATACTTGTTTTTGTTCTTACATACAATAATTACATAGGTAGTAGTAATCATGCTATCTTGATTCTATCTATTTATGGCTGAAAATGTTTCTTCTAAATAAATTTTAGGGAGAAAATGCCTTATTATTCAATGTAAAAAAAAAACATATTTGCCTGATGAACCCCAAAAAGTTACCCCATGCCGCAAATTACGTCAATGGGCTTTCCAGGTTATGGAAGCAATTTGCAGAAAGAGAAAGTAATCATACGAGTCTGCAGAGAATTTAATTGTCATACATATGTATTATACGCGTGCATCAAAGAAAGCTGACAGTATTGGTGAGAGACCAGAGCGTGCTTCCATGTGTGTATAACGGGTGTGGCATCTAAATAAGAAAAAAAAAAAAAAAAAAGATACGTTTGCATGATGTTGCCAGTGGCATCACGGCAACGTCTTGTGTCGATTACTTTCACTCAGTCACGTGATTCAGGAAAGACATGAGTGTGCCTATTTCGCATTCCAATTTCCTCCTTTTACCTTATACGGAAAGGGTAGACGGATAAGATTCCCTTTGGAGAAATTACGCTGTTTAGCAAGTCTGGATCAAAGACAGGAGAAAGCAATTCTCCCCACTAAATTATCATCATTGCCATTTATCTATCTATCCAGCTTGTAAACTATGGGGTGATACATACATAGATACATACAAGGTTACTTTATATGCTCTTTAAGTGAGGTAACACATCCATTGTAAGCTTATGCAATGCTCTTCCATAGGAAAAGAGCACTCTGGTGGATGAGGAATTTTTGTGTAAATAGATATATCGCTTAAATTCAGCCTTATTGACCGTCCAGTTCCGTAGTTCAGAGGTAGGATATCGGCCTCCGGGTCTCTGAAGTGAAGGTTTCAATTCTGCCTCGCGGTACTGGATGGAATAATGGAAAGTCTATAGCTACACTGAAGAGATGTAATACATCGAAACACAATAAAATACACACACACACACACACATATATATATATATATATATATATATATATATATATATGCATGCGAGTATGCATGAGTACACATACACGCATGTGTGAATTTGAGCATGTGCGTATGTTTCTGTGGTCAACCAATAAATCCATAGCCCAATTCTTAAGAAAAGAAAAATAATTTCACAAAACATATTTATTTTCCAATTTAATATATTTCCCTCTCAATGCATTAAATCCAGTCATGAATATCAATCATGCAGATCGAACATTATACAGCGAAAGTTTCAGATCAAAATTCAGCTGACTTATTGGGCTACGGGCTTATTAATCCAGGCATGCCTCTACATTTTCTTTCTCCCCCTCTCTCTGTCTCTCTCTGTCTCTCTCTCTCTCTCTCTATATATATATATATGTGTGTGTGTGTGTGTACGTGTATGTATTTGTGTGTTCGCATGTGGATGCATCTTTGTCTGCATCGCTGCAAAGACAGTATAAAATGTACGCTATGCAAGCATAGACGAACATTACACCAATAGTGTAACCTTTCAGACCTAGATATGACTTGTCAGATCATCTTTCGTGAATCATAAATCAAAGTGAGAAGTGCATTTTCCACAGCATTTTTTACTTCCTCTTCAGTGTGTCATTTTCTGAATATCAAAAGGCTCAAGTTGACTTTTAAAGTACTGATTTAAAAGCAAGGCAAAAAAAAGATGAATGATTCATTACGGTGACAATGATTGTTTATTCTGGACAGATCTCGTTAGAACTGCTCCATTCACATTTTTATCTCTTTCTGAAACAATGAAAAGACCATTAATAGATGCAGATTCTTGTCGACGAAAGGTCATTTTGCTGAAGTTTGTCACGCGGGTATTGTAGATTATACGCCTCTGACAACGGATGATGATGATGATGATGATGATGATGATGATGATGATTGAATTGGTATGGGCATTTATTATTTTTATCATCATGATCATCATCATCAGCAGCAGCAGCAGCAGAAACAGCCATTTAGCGTCCGTCGTTGGTATGGATATTCCCCAATATTCACCCGACCTTCCTATCATGGGTGTCACGGAGACAGTCTTTTTTGTACTTGTGTCGTTCGTCACGTCGTCTTATTTTTTTCCTGCCACAGTTTCCTGACCATACTATTGCCATTTGTGTTCTCTGAAGGATTTCCTGATATTTCTGACGCTTATTTTTTTTCTCTAATGTACTGTTCCGTCTTGTGGTTTTCGCATGTGGTGTTGAGCACTATTCTCCCCATGTTCGCCTTGCATGTTTCTCGTCTTGATGGTCAATATTTTGGTTAGGTTCCATGTTTCCTTGGTATCGTCATCTATTATTTGCTCCCCTCTTGGAATCAATTTTTCCTCCTCTCAAGCGAACTTCCTGTTATTCTAAGTTTCGTCCATTTTTCAAAAGATCGTTTCACGCCACTCTTCGATTTTACGCCGGAGGGCAAAAAGCGAAAATTGCATTCAACATTTGTTTCGTAAAGCGTACCCTCCTCCCCTTTCTCCCTCTCCCCCAACCTCCCGTACCTTCAACCACCCCTACATCCGATGACTCGGCATAACATACCATAATCACTATTTTTGGAGTCAGGGAATGTTCAGACTTATTCTGATATAATTCATTGGTAATTGCTTCTCCCTTTATTCCATGTCGGCTCGAGAGTCTTTCGTTGGGACGCTCTACTATTGAATTTCAAGGAAATTCGTGAAATTATGTAATATCCACTTAAAGTTTTATAAAATATTATAAAAAATTGTCATTGAAGTACTAAATATGAAACATGGGCTAAAACACTGTATGGGATTTAAACTACAAACAATTCATTCAAAGGATTTATCAATAAACTTCGATGGTCAGATAAGTACATGAAAGTCTATCAATTTTGTTTTTATCCCAATGATACAATTACAAGCAACATTCCTATGTAGGTTCTAGAAATCAATATGGTCAGTTCACCTTCAATGATCATCAGTCTGTTGGATGGAGACTTTCCCTGAGATTCGCCCGATCTCTGTATCATGGACATCGCGGAGCCAATACTTCCTGAACTTATCTAGCTCGTCACGCCATCTTACTTTCTGTTGTTTACGGCTTCACAACCGATCTCTAAGGATCCACGTTGTGAGACGTGATGCCCATCGGTTGTCTGACATTCTTGCAACATGTCCAGCCTATTGCCACTTGGGTTTTCTAACAGTTTCTTTGATGTATCGGACTCCTGTCTTTTTTTCTGATATTCTGAGCTGTCTTGTGGTCTCTCCGTGTGAGGTTGAGCATGTCTCTCTCATGTGCATGTTGCATGGTTCTCAGTTTGAGAGTCGATCTTTTGGTCAGGTTCTATGTTTCAGCTCCGTGCGTATAGATCTGGATAATTAACTACTATTTTTGCAAAACGCAATCATAATGAATAATAATGAATCTTAAGAAACACAAAAATACAAACGCCAATTTGAAAAAAACTATGTATGTCAAATTCTTGTTCTACACATCAGAGCCCAAGGCAGTTCCCGTAGAACGATCGTTAGCAAGCTCGTCTCGGACACTATGGCTTATGAAGTGAATTTGATCCTAACTCAAAGCCCCACTATAGTAGGCCAGGGCCAGACTAAGCAAAGTCTAGTAAATACCACAAAACATAGCAGTAAAGACATTAGATTAAATAAGTGCTAGAAATAAAAGGCAAAAATAAATCAAATCAGTTATCGCTATAGAGCCAATGTCTCATCCCTTTGTAACGATCAGCTGTCAATTAAAACCAAAATAAAGCCCTATTATAAGCTCTGGCGATAACAAAATAGTTTGTCAAAGGCGCTCGATATTCAGGAAGACAAGTATTTGACCTTTGAAAACCTGTCCAAGAATATGAAATGATGACAATGATGGCTACCATTATAGAAATCCTAGTTGGTAACATTTAGGGAAATCTTGAATAGAACACGCTTATATATTTGACAACGTTTACTTATTCTGTACATACATTTACAGCCACGTGAACAACTTGATTAAATCCCATTTAAGCAAATAATTTGTATCACGTAGCATTAACGTCTCGGTGAGCATCTTATTGCATCAATATGATCGACCCACTGTTTATATTTATACATATTTTTATATACTCAATTCTCATATTGTTTTCAGAAAGTCAACAATTTATCCAGAAACTTCTTATCTAAAAGATGATTATGGGAGGCGTGGGATTTGATTGAAATTAGTCCGAGAAATCCGAGGGAAATATTTTATATTCATACTCCTTGTCAATTACTAACATAAATATATTCACTAATGACCAGGTACTCATTTCGTAGTTCATTAGAAGTTGAGTTTTCAACGAACTTTGAATGAAAAATCTGATGTAAAATTATACAGGTATATGAATAATAAATTGCGTTATATCATATAGAAACTTATTTGAGATGATCTCACATCATTACTCGGAAAATATATCATTCATGCTAGACAACGTAAATAGAATAAACAATTTAAGAAAATGGGGCTGCTGCAAGAATCGAACCTGCCACCGATAGGGTAGCCACTTCAACGTAGCGATGTTCTTATCATTGAGCATTAACAACGGTTGTTTAGCCCAATGATAAGTGCATCGTTACGTTGAAGCGGCTACCCTATCGGTGGCAGTGACGATTCCTGCAGAAGCCTTATTTTAATTGATTCTTTATTCTATTTAGGTGGTCTTTGGGAAATGATGTATCAATCTTGCAACGACGGGATGTCATCTCAAATAAGTTCCTGTATAATATAACGCAATTGACAATTCATCCTGTCGGACAAGATCCGTCCATTTCTTAATATATATATGTATGTATATATAATGCAAGTCAGGGCTGCAATATGAAAAATATGATACAATATCCGATGAATGATGGGTTTATTTCATTAAGTGCTCGATACATCCAACTTTAAACATCAAGTTGGTTTAGAGAAAGGCTTAAAATACGATGAAATGAGGATTCGCTACACAAACACGTTTATGTTCACCTGAAGAAGCCTAAACAGGGCAGAAACATGAATGTGTCTGTGTAGTGAATCCCCATCCCAATATATATATATATATATATATATATATATATATATATATATATGTATGTGTGTGTGTGTGAGTGTGTGTGTAACATCTGTGTGTGAGAATGTATAAAAAAACCCTTGAAGTGTTTCTTTCTTAAGCGTTAGGAGATGCAGGTGCATCTTGTCTCTTTGCAGTGGGGCTTGACTTTTTTTTCTAAATGGATTTCTTCTGATGGGGATATGTAAAGACTATTGTTTACTAGAGAAACCTGCTCTTCACCTTTGGACCTAGGTAACTAAAATGACCAAAGCCATTTCTGAAAATCAATTGGAAACTTTTTAGAATTTCAAAATTTGGATTTTCAAGAATTACGTTCGTAAAAATAAAGGTCTGGGATTTGAATGCAGGCAGGTCCACCCTACTCGTCATAACAGAACCTTCTTACCCCTGACCCTTAAATTGTCTTAGGCCATACTAAGGTAATCTGATAAATAACCAGTATAAAATTTGATTAGTCAATATACCTGTTATAATTTATCAAGAATATTTATAGTAAGCTATTTTTTCTCTACTTGTATTCCAAGTTAATGTGACCAAGTAACAGGAATTTTTCACCCTGCTATCTTCTCCGATATTGATTATAACAACATGCCAATAGTCGGTGTTATGTGAAAATAGCATCTTTCCGGCCATTTTGATTGATTGATGCAAGCTTCCAAGGCAGTATCGTGCGTGTTGTAAGCGCAAATCCAAATCCAAATCCAAATCGAAACCACTCATACCCAATATCCTCTGAGCCATGTTTCTCATTAACTGATAGTTCAATATCGGTTATCTAATTTTTCTATTTAATTAATTTCATTAGATGAAGTTTTGTAAATCATTATTATTGATATTTTGCTACGACTGATTTGAAATCAGGACTTATTGCGAAGACTCTATTTATCTACTGTCCCACCACAGCGGAATTTGACACAAGGTCGGGCTTAACGTGGGGAAAATAGGAGACACCCTTCCAAAAATGACTCCAGCCGACGCGGCTACGGTTTGCTTTGCAATCAAAGCAACCTCTGCCACGAAAGCGTCCACCAGGGGACCTGGTAAGTGCAATGGAGCAGTGCAGCTCCGGGGAAACCGACCCCCCGCAGCTGGGCCAAGTAATAATAGGAGAGCCCGATGCGCTTAGCAGTGCGTAGCCTCGGTAAAACCTCATTGGCATTGCATCGGAGCACTCGGTTTTTGACACACGCTCCCTCTCTAGCCCAATCAGCAGGCAAGTGTCAGTACCGGCTCCTTGGGCTCTGCCGTGGAACAGATACTACTCTTTGATCCTGACCATTAACATTGTTATTATTTCGATACGCACTTAATGGTACATGCTTATTGATTTGTGCCATACTATGCTCAGCTTAGTTAATTTTAATATTCAGGTTTGCTGGGGAGAATCATATTTTCCACGGTCACCAGGACTTCGAATATAGGCAAGCCCAAACTACTTCAAATATTGGTGCAATAGAATCTTTCCATCTCCATTGTGCCTTATGCCATATTTATCTCTGGAAAATTAATCATATTAAGAAATTTATTAGAGCACATGAAAATGTTTATTCAGTTAATGAGAATATAATTTTGATCACCACAATTCTTTTTCAGATGCGTCCATGGATCTCCGTAAGACATTTTGGGATCGGTCTGTCGGCTCGTCGGACTGACTTTCGGTCCCTAATATGTTAAATATAGATTTTCCTAGCCGTACACCGCGGGATTGATATATAGGTCAGACATTCAGATGAACCTTCCACGTTTTTCTTCTTCTTCTTCTTCTTCTTCTCCTTTTTCTTCTTCTTCTTCCCTTACTACTACTACTACTACTACTACTACTACTGCTCTACATCTAGAATCCTTTTGGAATCGGAAATCGTTTCATTGGGAAACTCAATCACACACGGCTCTTCGTTTTCCTCTATTCTTTCTCGTTCAAAGCCAAAACTCTCCTTCTTTTCTTCTCTTCTTTTTCATCTCGAGAAGTGAAGACAGTTCAGCAACTTTTTGGACTGTTTTGCAATTGGAATGATTTTGAAATTTAGGTAAAACCTTCGGGTCGGTCGGATGTGCCATCCCCCTCCCCCCATCCTGTTCGGTGTCTGTGGAAAGTCGATGGCCAAGCACAAATTGTCTCGAAAATGGATGAAAAAACTTTTCA
>OY735206.1:50214033-50224033 GCA_963457665.1 Thysanoteuthis rhombus
CCGAAATAAGAACAAACAAAGATGTAAACAATAGAGTCAGGTTTAATTCATGAGTGAATTAAAATAAATGAGGACTGGAGTTTCTGCCGACACAGATATGTTGAGGGATCTACCAGGATAAAGATGTAGATATAGGAAAGATGAAGGGAAAAGGAATGTCACTAAGTAAATGTGAAATAGAGTCTATTGAATGTCCGTCAGTATGGTCATCCTAGTTGTAGCCACTATGAAGTTATTTCAGAAAGTCCCACCTAATTACGATGAGAGGAGTGCTTAACTTAGATAGGATGTGCTCTTGAGATGAATATGTGATGATGCATGTGTAAGAACAAAGTGTGTATAAAAACTATACTAACTATCTCAACTAAAGAGAGAAAGAAGAAGAGGCGAGCTTGCCTCGAGGCCGTCGGAATACAGAAAGATGGAGTTTGATTTACCACCACAGTTTAAATATCGTTGAGAAAAGAATCAACTATCTGATTGGCAGTTCTCTGTGACGTCAAAAAGGGGAACAAGGAATTTACCGTTTCTACAGAGATAAAGGGGTTGGAAGTAGATCCTTTCCAAAGGGCAGATAAATCCGTACATGAATAATTTTCTGTAGCTGGAAAGGTGGACACTACAGTAGTAATAGCATCAGTTGAAATAGTGCTGTCCATGCTGCTTCTGTTCATAGAGATTTAGAAAGAATAATACTATATGTATGTGGCAATGAAAATTCCTTCTATCTTTATTTCACTGTCTGGTTGTCGCCAAAATAGATCATGATAACGAATGCATAGAAGAGTAGATAAGGTTGTATGCAATATAGAAAAGATGCAGATGTAGTTTCACGCATAATAAAGATGCAAAATACACTGCAATGTAACAAGAATGTATTTATTGTAAATATACATAAACCCGACCAAAACAATGAAAAATATTGAAAAAGGGAATTGAAAAAAAAATGTAAAAGTATTCAAAGGATTCAAGAATGATATTTAAACACAAAAAAAAAATGGATTGAAAAAAATTTTAAAACGGATTTAAAAGGTTGAAAATGGCATTACAAATGATTCGAAAAAGGAATTTAAGATCATAAAAAAGGAATACTAAGAATTGAAAAAAGAGATTTTGAAATATTCAAAGATGGGTTTTGAAAATTGTATTTGGAAAGATTGAAAATGGTTTGAAGAAATTGAAAATAGGTATTCAAAAAGATTGAAAAAAATGATTTCAAAAGTTTTAAAAGAACTTGAAAATTTAAAAAAGTATTTTAAAAGATTGAAAAATGGGACCCAAACAATTGCAATCGGTGACTTCAAAAGTGAATAAATGGATTTCGAAAATATTGAAAAGGGGGATTTTGAAAGATTTGAAAAAGAGATACAAAATGATTGAAAAAAATAACATTCAAAAAGCAGAAAACTTAATTCTAAAAGTGATTAGGGCTTGAAAAGTGAAAAATGGATTCAAAAAGATTGAAAATGTCTTCAAGAGTTTTGAAAAAAAGGTATTTTAAAAAGTTTATGATCTATCTTTAAAAAAAACCAAAACTCATCGTTCAGAATTATAAATTGAACTGAGCATTTGCTCAATGCAACGTATCCTAACCCCATTGTTGTCCCTTTAGAGCTATGGGAGATGACGCTGAAGTCATAATATCAGCATCTCGAGGGCAGTGCAACATTCACATAGTCTGTTTTCTTTAATCGAATGTGTGTCTTATATGCTGGCAAATAAGGTATTAAACAACATTTTAAAGCAACTGAACCAATCTTTAAATCTAAATGTCAAAGTAAAACTTTGGTAATCATTTTTGATTATGATTATAAATAGGGTAAAAAAGATTAAGATTCAGCCTGTTTTAACTAATTAATGGTTCCTTATCATGGTATGATGGTTAGTAAGCCGGTCTTGCCGATCGTTAGTCGAGAGTTCAATCCTCACTAGGTTCCCAGTACTTGTGACCTTGGGCCAATTCTTTGCTAAGTATTTTTTGAATCAACCTCATGCAATTTTCTGCATGAATTGAACCGCTTTATCCAGCTTCCATTATATATTTCAGAATTGAGATGAATGAAAAGAAAATGTTGAACATTTTAGCCTTCTACTTCCATTTATGCAGCCTGTACATATGCATAGCCTGCTAGCCAGTCAGGCTTGCTTAAGAACTGAGGAAACCTATGTTGACAGTTTTCGTTGACGGTTTCGAACAATGCGCTGAGAAATTATTGCCAGAATACACATTTCATAAGTATTTCAAGAGAAGCATTTAATCCTCAAACAATGGTTGAAAAGATGAATTTAGTTATATTGCATATACGCCCATCCAGTCTGTAATGTTGGAATGATTCAGACACTGATATACTTTGACTAAAAATGAACTCATCTCTCAAAATTGACCACTTGAAATACAATGTCCCTGAATCATCAAGTTGAAATGGATCAAATTGAAAACATTACTCTTTTCCCACGAACACTTAAAACCTTTTTTTTTTTAATGCTAGAAGCCTCATAGTTGTTCGTGACAATCTGGGGTTTTTTTTATTCATAACACTTCTTCATATCAATATTTTTGAAAAATTCCATTGTGCTCTGTCTAAACAGAGATTAGGGCAGTCAGGACCCACTTGACCCCCACCCCCGGAAACGTGCCCGAAAGTATCTTGTCCGCTCTTTGCCACATCTATACAAATGGTTAAGTTTATTTCAAATAAGTGTTTTATTATAATGTTTTGTGTTCAATTTACAACCTGTTCAAGACTGTGCGTAAATAAAATAAAGTTATGCCACGAAGGTGCATGAAAATGGTTTAGAGAATAGATGAATACCGAAGAGTTTTCAGAAGTATGCCATTTTGACAGAAAATCCACTGTATGTATGTATGTATGTATGTATGTATGTATGTAGATAGATAGATAGATAGATAGATAGATAGATAGATTGATAGATAGATAGATAAATTTCAATTAATCACACTGACAAATAAACGTCTGGGTTACAGTTTTATTTGTAACGAGCCACCCTTACTTCTATTTCGACTGAAGATTATTACTGCATTGTATATATAATAAAAAAATATATATAAATCTTTTTTTTTTTCAATATAGATTTATTCATTCATCTAACAGTACGGAATAAGCGCTTTCATGTCTTTATGATGAATTGTTTAGATGCCGGTGAGGCACCAGGCTACCACTCAGTTGGTCATGATTTCCGATCACGATAGCAGAATACTAATTTTTATTCCCCCTATATGATGAAGATTGTCCGTGTAAATACAGTAGAGAACACAGTCAACTACAGGTTAGGGCTGGAGTTTGACAGAAAAACTTGAACTGAATGTTTTCAAGAGAATTTTCGAGCAAAATAAAAGCACTAAATAAAAGTAAATAAATTTATCTATTTCAATGTTTAGTGTTATTTTTTGTTAAAATCTTTTTTTCAAACTAATTCAACTTCGGCACAACTGACTGATGCGAAATCAACAGAGACTCTGATCATTTTCTTGTATGATTCACTAACCAGGAATAAACAAAATAAAAGACAGGAATTAAGTGAAAAAATCTTTTAAAAAAAACAAGCTCACAAACCCATATGCAAATGTTCCTGAAAACTCAAAGAATCACAGCGAATGGAAGTGAAGGAATGTCACGAAGTTAGGGTCCATGGTACAGGTTCTTCGTATCGACTGTGGTGATTAACATGGGCACCCAGCGCCACTTTTACGGGGAGGGGGGGGGCAAAAAATCTATTTCAATAGAGGTCAAGAAAAAAAAATCATATCCATTTACAACCTTTAACCCACCCACGTCCAACCGTAGGTGGGAGGGACCGGGTTGGGAGACAAATTATCCGTCGCTCCAGCGTGGACACCCTTCGTGACCAATGAGGTATGGATTGTGTTAATGCAGACGTTTGTACTTGGTGTGAGAAAAGTTGAATATTGAATTATTGTTTGAATGATTAACAATGTATAAAACACTTCAAAGATATCACTGAACTACACCTTATATAAACTGGCATGCACGCACACAAGCCGAATGCATGTCCCATGGATGGGTTATTCAATCAGTATCAATATATTTATACATATATATGTATATGTGTGTGTATATATATATATATATATATATATATATATATATATATATATATATATATATATATATATATATATATATATATATAATTGTGTCATCCACAGGCAGCTGTTTCGATGTATTACATTTCTTCAGTGTGGCTATAGACTTTCCTTTATCCCATCTAGTACCACGCGGCAGGATTAGAAACCTTCCCTTCAGACCCGGAGGCCGATATCCTACCTCTTAGCTACGGAAGTACTGTATTTAAGCGATCTTAGAAATCTTAGAAATTTGATTTTAATTTAGGAAAAAGTCTGCCTCACTTCTGCCCCCTTTAAGGGTTGGTTTCCTTTCACTTTACGCTCCTTAAAAAGTGATATATAAACATATAAGAAGATATGTATATGGTCGCCAAGAAGGTTCCAATTGAGGATTATAGCAACATTGTAAACAGAACCCTCGTCTAAAACCCTTTAAAATAAATTCTCGAAACTGTTTGTTTTAAAACCCTCACTATTGTCCATTGAGCAGGCATGCCAAATTTGGCTGGGCAGTACCCAGCACCTTCCAGTACCGCAAGATAGGGTCGAAACCTTCGCTTCAGACCCAGAGGCAGATGCTCCACGCAGAACTGGACGGTCAGTAGAACGGAATTGAGCGATATATTTTGCTTATGCATAATTCCCCATCAATCAGAATGCCCTATTCAAGAGTTGGAAGAGCATTGCATACTAGCTTATAGAAGACAAGTACCCTACCTAGGAGTGCTCAACCCTAAAGAAGGGAGCGATAATTATAATCATAATAAATAATTGTGTTATCCACAGACAACTATTTCGTTGTATTACAACTCTTCAGTGAAGCTATAGACTATCCAGTATCCCTTCCAATACCAATGCATCATCATCATTATTATTATTATTATCATTATTATCATCATTATCATTATTATCATTATTATTATTATCATCATTATTATTATCATTATTATCATCATCATCATTATCATTATCATCATCATCATCAACATTATTATTATTATTATTATTATTATTATTATTATTATTATTATTATCATTATTATTATTATTATTGATAAAGTATTGCTCTACTAAAATCCCACGTTGCTTCGCTGATGGTTATTACAAAAGTGTGCAATAACAGTCAGGGCAATGTGGAAAGCAAAATTGAAAATCAAACTGTTTATTACATTAACGAGTTTTGTCAGGTTAGCGACGGTGTTAGGCATTCTGAAGAAGTCGATAAATTACTTCGTGTTTACAAAAATCTTCCAAAAGAATAAAATTAAAAAAAGAAAAAGAAAGGTAAATCACTGATTCATTTTTGTTCATTATATAATTTCCGTGTTTTGATATAATATAAGACAAAAATCTACTGATGAAAATATTGAAAAATCACTTTCAACTCTTTATAATATCCGGAAATTATAGTATTCACTTCATATGCTGTAAGTTGGGAAGTTTGCAAAGTTTTGTTGGAATTTGATGAGCCAGAAATGTCGTTGGTTCAGACATTTTCTACTATCAATCGTGAAACAAGATTGGTCTCATTGCCACGTGGTCAAGTGGTCATTTCCGAGAAATTTCCGCCGTGGAAATATTTTTATTCAAATTATTGTAACATTGGGGTGTGGCACGTTATTTTATATACCCCCTCCCCAAGCTGACTCCAATAAACAGCGTAAAAAGCTCTGTGAAGGACAGAAAATGCTGTTTGATTACGACTACTGACGATGCAAAACGAGAAGTATGCAACGTGCGCATGAGAGAATCATGCTCAACCTTACATGGAAAGATCACAAGACAGCACAGTATGTAAGGAAGAAAACAGGTGTTCGTGATATCATAGAAACTATTAAAAAACTCAAATGGCAATGGGCAGGCCATGTTGCAAGAATGAAAGACAACCGATGGACATCACATCTCACAACATAGATCCCCAGAGATCACATAAGAAACCGAGACCGACAGAACACAAGATGGAGAGATGAACTTGACAGATTCAGGAAATGTTTGATCCGCGATGCCCATGATAGGGAATTGTGACGAATCCTGGGGAAGGTCTTTCCAACGACGGACGTTAAAAGACTGATGATGACTGACAACGCTGAAGAGTTGAAGTATTCATTCGTATCCATCTGTCTCCCCGACATTCCCTCCGTCTCTCCATAAGATATCTCTGGAACCACCCATTGAATTTCAGAGAAATATTATGAAAGGATAGGCAATGAGCTAAGGGAGAATCTGTTGAATTTTTGGGTGGTCCAGAATTATCTTTTGATCGAGAGATATTAACCTTTTTTTTTCCATAAATTTATGTATATACCCATGACAACCCGTACACTGTCTCCACAAACTGACAGTAAAAGAGCGAAGAGTATGTAGTCCATGGCTGGTTGGTCGGGTATATCGTTCATGTGGCTACGGTAATTCGATTTTTATCGAAGATTTGGTTCAGTTTTGGGGCGAATTCAGCAATTATTTTCCGATTGGGAGTTGTTTTTCTTCTTTTTTCTCCATATATTTATGTATACGCCCATGGCTGTCTACATGATATCTCTAACAGTTCTCAATGAATTTCAATGAAATTCTGTGGAAGGCAGGACAATAAACTACAGAAAATTTGGGTCGGATCCATGTGCAATTATCTCTCTTAAGTCATAGATGCGTCCACACCACATAATCTCTTCGGAAATCACTTGAGCTCTTGAGAGCAGTTCTAGAAAGTGTAAGGTGAGCGATGTTTTTCAGATGAAAGAAAAAACTGCTCTCAAAAACCCAAGTGATATCCAACGAAAACCCTATCCATAACGCCTAAAGGTGGTTATGAAAATTTTGGTCTGGTGAGGATTAAAGAAGAGGCTATGAAAATGCCATGACTTAAATTGCTATTTTTTTTTTTTTTTCATCTCATTTTAACCTTTTAACAGCAACATACTTTAAACTTGTGAATGTTAGCTTTTGGTAGGAACTAACGAACTATTCTCCGATTCTTTTTCGTAAGTATTGTTTTATTCAACCAAACTGAGCCATTTATTTTGTTCCTTGATGCTTTTGCAAGCAAAATCTTGTATTTTATCTGAATGTTTTTTTTATACTTTACAGAAGGATATGGGGAAGAGATGAGACTGTTTGAACCGATCGAGCAATATTGATGCAACTGTAAAGAACTTGCCTTCTGTGATTTAAAACAACAACGGTGAATGCAAAAATACAGAGTGCCAATCTGAATATGAAGTACCATACAGCCAAAAGAGTAAGTAAAACTGTAAGTGCTTGTGAGATTTAAAATTTTATCATTTATAGTTTGCCAAGTCCCATTAGAGAAAAGGTCCCAAACACCTATGGTGACACCTTTCTCTAGTAAAAAGGAAAATAAAAAACTTTCATAAAGTAATGATACTATATTTTCCGTCAATAGAAAAATAATCATTTGTTTTTCGACTTGTATTTATTTTAATCTTATTTCAATTGCATTTTTTAATAGCAACTCTATGATTGTTATGAGTGTTAGCGATGGGTGCAGAATTTAGTCGGAGGCATAAAACTTGGCTTTGTGATACTTTAGGGTGTACTGAACTATTTCAGACATGCAGAAATTTCGGAGAGGACTTTCTTTAGCAACGGTTGCTAGGCAATATTACAAACATAGCAACAAGCCTATTAATCCTATAAATAACTCCAAATGAAACACAAATCCCTAAATTCATTCCCAAATTTGATTACTGCTTCTTCATCTAGTGGCCCACCATCCCACAAAATTCCATAGAAATTTATTGAGAAATTTTGGAGGTATCGCGTAGAGAGACCAGAACCTATACAAAAATGTATGAAATATTGAAACGGACGAATATCTCTCAAGCCAAAAAGAATTTCGTAAAAGGAATACATTCTCTGTAGAAGCTGCGTACGCTTAAAACACAACCCTTATAATTTTCACAATGAAAAGTTGCTCAACGATTTCTTGTAGTATCAGCTTACAAACTAAACGTCTACCACAGTCTGACCATTGAAAACACATGATTTTCAAAACGGCGTACAGGTGGCTTATTACAGGTGTAGTACCCCATATACTTTTTCTTAAAAATTAAATAAACCTTTCTTCATGCTAGATACTGAAAACGTCTCTTCCAACGACGATCCCTATAAAAGCCCTGAACATACATGGCCAAATGCTCATTGGCGCTGGCACTCCTGGCTGGTTACGCTTGTGACCCCTATTTTTTCCACCTTGACTTATCTCTGTACAAACTTTGCCCATTTCACTTCACCGATGTCGAGGCATCTCACACACACAGAGCTATGCAGCTACGCAACCACGTCATCATCCTGTGCTCCAAACGCGTATACACCTCTCACTCTCTGGGATGAAATGGTAATGCTTTCTACTTCCGATAATTACGACGATCTCTCCTAATTCTCTTTACTTCGGGAAACACCCATGGATAAAACTCCGAGTTCTCTGTCTTTCATTGTCTGTCCGTCGAGTGTCTACCAGCGTCAGAGAATAGCCCTCAAGTCACACTCGCAACTTGGCAGTTTGGCTAACAGACTGAACCCGGTCTCCATATTCATTCCTTGGTACGCTCCAAGCCATATGGATTCAAAAGCAATTCAGACACCTCCGCTTCGATTCTGACGCATGTACTATCAATGACAACAAAGCTCCTGCCTTTCGCTATCACTTTTCATCCCTTTACGCGGTAGATAGTATCAGTGATATCATTACATGTATTTCATTTTCATTCGTTGTCATTAATGTTCCTATATTAAAAGTACGTTTTAGTTGTCCATCCAAATACTTCTATGTGTTCTTTTTACTTTCTTCATCTGCGCGCCTACGTTCATATTTGATGTGCATTCTCTTCGTACATCTCCTTTCCTCCTTCCGCATCTCCGGTGACGTCAACGCTACCACCAAACCATATGGAAGCAAAGTCCTTCGTCTCCAACATCTTCGCGCTACACCTTCCTCAACCATAGCTACTAGATTTAACCAGAACCATACAATCCACAAACCGTTCACTTTCCAAACCAGAATATCACCATTACACAGACATACTTCATGAGTTGAACTGATATAACCATCAAAGGTGATGAAGGGTTCTATCCTTCTTTTATAAACGTGTGTGTCTATTTATGTGTTTGTATGTTTGTTTATACAAGCGCTGGAGAATCTAAGTATTCTTTTACTCTATCTTAGATGATTTTCAGTGAAACGCTAGTCATGTGATAAACAGAATTTGTTCTGGCCATATCTTCTTCGATGAAATTTTTTTCACTAGACTTCAAATTCTGACGCCCCAGTCGTTCAATTATTGACAGGCGAGTTATGGATATTTTCATACAGCAATACAAATTCCTTGGTCCATCCCAAAATTCAATCAATCCTCCCTGACGCAGCAGACCTTTCCACAAAATTTCATTGAAATTCATTAAGAACTTTTGGAGACTTTGAGCAGACAGACATAATTGAACATAGGGAAAAAATGAAAAAAAAACATCTATCAATCAAAATCAAATTCTCCAAATTCAATAACCTCTTTCTAACCACGCGTCTTGCTTTTCAACAAAATTTCATTGAAATCCATTCAGAGTTTTCGGACGTATCGAGTGGGCAGACAGGGGTGAATACAGAAAAAAAAATATCACTCCATCAAAATCTTACTCATTCCTTCCGTCAAATGTGGTCCAGCCTTCCGCAAAATTTAATTAAAATTCGTTGGGAATTCTTAGAGATATCGTACAGAAAGACAGGAGCAAATACAATGAAATATTAGAACGGAATAATAATTAAATGAAAAACCGATTCTTAGATCCACCCCCAAATTTAGTTACTCCTTTTTTTACCCTGCGCTTTTCCATTCGACAAAATGTCATTCATATTCATATAAAACATTTGAAGATATTGTA
>OY735206.1:50234033-50431533 GCA_963457665.1 Thysanoteuthis rhombus
TAGACAACAATTGTGTCCATGTTGGAAAGTTGATCTTGGAAACACATACAATATATCTCAGATAGAAAAATATATTATTGGGATTTTGAGAACAATAAGTTTCAGTTGATATGTGCAAATCTTTCCATATTGCATTGTTAGTGAATGAAGTTATAAAAATCTTTCTCAAACGTTAGAAACTACATATACTCAACTCATGACTGAGTATACCTTTTGAATGATTGCAAAAGTAACAGAAAAACTTCACAAGCACAATTTGTTTCAAAAATAGAATATTCAAAAATGGTCCAGTATGGTTGTTTTGTTTTTTTCACTTGACAGATATGGAAGCCACACATCAAAGCTACGAACGTAACTAAGCAGGTGCAAACTATTTCCAACTATTCATTTGGATGTTCAGAGTACATTGAATATCTCTCACATCATATCACACTGTTTATTCTCAAATAATGTCTCAATTTGATTGCTATCAATGTCAGCTTGTGTACCGGGCCATGGAGCATAACTTAGCAAGAAATTTTTACAAACCCATTTTGACATATTCGATCACAGTACTGTCTCCTTAAACTGCGCGTCTCTTTAGAATGAAAAAAAAACGTTTTATGCTGAAAATGTTGCTTATCTTTTCCTCTTAATGTTGAAATCAATTAACAAAAATATGCCAATTTTGAAAAGTTTTTAATCAAGCAAGTCCTACATTAGAGAAAAATCGGACCAGTAACTGTACTTACGTTATTCTATGTACACGTGGAAAAGTATATACTGGAGAAACTGGCAGGCCTCTCAAAGTTCGACTCGACAAACATAAACAGGTCATAATTGAAGGCGAGATAGAAAGATCTGGGATGGCTGTCATATTTGGAGAGAAGAAGGTGAATATTTCAGTCTCTGTGAAGAGGTCGGTATCTTCGACAAGGAACGCTGTTGGAAACCGAGGAAAATCAATGGGGGCTGCCTACATCAACATGTTGACTGGATGTATGTCAGACAAGTGTAGAATTTGATCTGATGAGGCTTCAACTGTTTATCAGTAACAAAATATGGAATCCCCAACAAGGAAAGAAGAAGATCTTACCCGAATCCTTCATTGTAGTGTGGCTGCCATTGGAAATTCTTTGTTTACCAGCTCTCCTATCAGATCACTTAGAAAACTTGCTAACAGGTCAAACTTTGGTGAACTGTTGCCGCATAGTTCTCAGCAAAAAAGTCTGGCTCCTCAATGCTATACACTGTGAAATTAACCGACCAGAGTGAGTGTTATATATTTAATAAACTGGGAGATCCAAAATGGGTCAAACCCACTTACAAAACCAACAGTATTATCGGCTTACTTTGAGTTGAACTGTGACTATCTACCTAGGTTAGTCACTGAGAGGAGATTATGGACTAATCCAGCAAGGATAAAATCACTGACTTGAACTTACTAACAATATTTTGTCAAAATTCTGCTTTGAAGTTGAATAAAACCATATTCTATTTTATGGCAAAGCTTTTTGTTATTTATCACACACAGTATATAGATGTATTTTCAAACATGGTAGAGAATTAAACAATACCACTTACATTGATATGTAGCCAATTTTGCTATTTTTTGGCCAGAAACTTTTCCAACAATGTGGCAACCGCATCCGCTTCAGTGTTCACAGGGCAACATCTTTAATGTAGCCAAATCCTTCATTCTCTCCCTGTCAGTCGGCTACATTAGACTGTTGTTGATATCATGCAGGTGACGAGGACATCAACAGCAACTGTTGCCCTAGTGTTGGCCACATCTAAAGAAAATCAGAGAAACGGGAGAAGTTATTTCTGTTATTCTGTTTACATGTTTGCTCTGACTTGAAACTGAACGTACCTTGATATATCTCATTTAATGCAGCCTAAAAATGACGCATTATGATTACTGAAATGTTTTTGTCACATTGGTTTCTTTCTTAGAGATTTACGTATTGAATAGAGGTCTTTCCAGATCATCTCAATAGATGACACAGAAAGGAAACAGATGAAAGAGAA
This sequence comes from Thysanoteuthis rhombus, assembly GCA_963457665.1. Classification (NCBI taxonomy): domain Eukaryota; kingdom Metazoa; phylum Mollusca; class Cephalopoda; order Oegopsida; family Thysanoteuthidae; genus Thysanoteuthis; species Thysanoteuthis major. The sequence goes on from OY735206.1 coordinate 50,236,044, forward strand.
GAGGAGGCTGAAGATTATCTTTATAAGAGCTACAAGGGATCACTTTGATAATGTGCCAACTGGTTCAGGAAGTAGGATGTTCAATTGCCAAAACTAAGAGAAAAGAACCCTTCGTTGATAATACATTCCAAGCTATTACATTGAATTTGATCCAATACGCAAATCTGTGTATTCATGAGTGAACAATATCTCCTTTAACTATGTCAACAAAACAATCTAAATATCCTTAAAATTTGAATGTGTTCAGTTGGAACAATGATTAAGTCTAACTATACATAAATGGCTATTATGCATGGAAATGAGGTGAAATATCTTCAAAAACTCATCCCTAAACTGAAAATGCAAGTGTTTCTATCAAATTACCCACTTGAAATGTATTCTGGATCACGACTACCAAATCGTGATAATAGAAGCTCACCAAAGTCAAAGTTGGTATACTACATTTGTAGACAGTGAAAAGGTTTCATTTTACCAATATGAATAGTTTTTACAATGAAAAAGCTTACTGATTTTATTCCTCTATTGTCCTTGGGCATTGGGAGCATTTACTAAATTTAAAAAAATAAATCTAAAAGTACGAGATGAAAATAAAAATAGTTATGAGAGTTATGATTTGAAATTCTCAATAAAGGATGAACATGTTTATATTTGTGTTTTTAATCTGAATATCCTCAAAAGAAGAGGAAATCAGGCAAAGAATCACTCTAGGGTAGCAAGCTTTTAGCAGAGCGAGCTCAACTTTCAAAAACCAGATGATCCCAATGATCCTAAAAAGAGATGTATACAACCAATGCATTCTCCCAATAGTCACTCATGGAGCTGAAACATGGAACCTAACCAAAAGACAGGCCCACAAACTGAGAAGCATACAACATGCGCATGAGAGAATCATGCTCAACCTTACATGGAGAGATAACAAGACAGCACAGTATATCAGGGAGGAAATAGGTGTCCGAGACATCATAGAATCTATTAGAAATCTTAAATGGCAATTGGCAGGCCATGTTGCAATAATTACAGACAACCAATGGACATCATGACTCATAACATGGATCCCCAGAGATCACATGCAAAACCGAAGCTGACAGAATACATGATGGAGTGATGAACTAGACTAATTCAGAAAATATTGGCTCTGTGACGCCCATGATAGAGAATTGTGGCAGATCCTGAGGAAGGTTTATATCCAATGATGGACGATAAAAGACTGATGATGATGATGATACTTATATTCATTATATGCAACCAAATTTGAGTGAAAATGATAAACAAAGAAAATCAATAATTAATTGATTGGATATTTTCTGTTTTTCTGAATCATCTTTCAATTTTTTCCTGCAGTTTTTATCAATTATTCACTATTATTTGCTCATATGAAAATATAATTCATAACTTATAAGACAAAACTCATTTTCCTTGATATGTTCCTCTCTCTGTCTTCATATAAGCCTTCTTTAGAGCTTCTCAGATATAGATTGCAATACTTTATTTGCCGTTAATGTGAGATTTCTTAACAATAAATTGCCAAGTTTCTGCTGGTCATCCAGTCATCTTCAGGATCAGAAGCTTGTGGTGTTAGATTCACTGTGGTTAAATTTAAATTCACAGGCTTTTCATTGGGGTGATGCTTATCACATTAGAAACCATTGACCAAAATTGTCAATATAGGTTTCTGCAGTTTTTTAGCTGCTCTGGCTGGTTAGCTGGCTATCTATCTATATTTTCATTTATACCAGCTACACCGAGAGAGCTACCTGATTGAAAAACTGAATATTCACATTCCAGTTTTGTTTTGTTTTTTGTTTTTTGAAAATCCCCTCCTCTGAATAGGGTTTTAGTGTGTGTGTGTGTGTGGGAGGTCAATTTGTCCCTTACTCTTGAACACTTTCTTTTAGACTCTAATCTTGATCCATGATGAAAATATTGGACAAGCACGCATGGTAATCACAACTACATGAATAATGTTTGATTTGACATCTATTACAATAACCTGTTATTATAATTGAGGTTAAATGGACACATGGTTGGAAACAGGGAGTCTTAGAATGGAATGCTTGTTCACCTGAGATCAGCCACAATCCTTGGCCAGGATGAGGTCATATTCGCTTTGGGATCAATCTGAGGTCACATGTGGTCAACAATCATTTAAATTCTCCTTGTACAAAATACTATAATGAATATAAAATCCCAAATACTTAAGAACATATGATACTGTTTACATCTTTGTTGTACAAATGAGGTTTAAAAATAAAATATGTCTAATTTGAAAAAAGTTCACAACAATCTTAAAAATACTACATGCTTTAAATTGGAATTTGCTCAGTCTGAACAATAGTTGAATTCAACAATGAAAGAAAGGTTTTTATTGATGCTGTGCATAGAGATGAAGTGAGATTTCTTGGGAAAACCACCCCTAAACTGAATATGTGCGTGTTTCTATCAAATTGCCCACTTATAATGTAATCCGGATCACAACTATCAAATCATGTGATAATAGAAGCTGGCTAAACTTTTCCACAAAAGGCACTCCCTATTATCCAGGATGCAGTCATTGAAAACAATTTTCTAAAGTGAGCACAACCCATGTATCTCCAGTTTTAAGCTAAACTAAAGTAATGAAGTACCTTTTCAAACTTTCTTTGATGTTCAGTTTGTTTTTTTCTTTTGCAGTAGGTAAGTTCAGTTTATTTTGATTTCATTCTACTAAGGTTAGTTACTTTGATTTCAGCCAAAGTTATTTACTCAATCAAGTGACTTTTTCAATTGTTTTGATAGATATTGATTGACCTGACTGGTGTAAAAAGGTTGCTATAATTAAGAATAATCAGTTTAATGCGAACCCTTCTTATCTATTCTTAAATTTTACAAAAATTGTACTAGCTGAATAATTTTTGAAATGTCATTTTTGTTCTAAAATATACTGATATCATTATATTGTTTAAAAGCTGTGTTATATCACATAAATATTTTGTTTTTGATCAGTTTTATGTTATGATGTGTTTTTATGGTTTAACTTGCGCTATTTAGTTTCTTCCAACTTTTATTATGGTAAAGTGAAGTAGTAGTCATAGATTAATTAGAATTGTGAATGAGCAGAAAATGTAATGATATCATTGATGGTAAATTAATATGACCTGACTACTGCTTTGAATAAATTACAGCGAGAGTTATAATTCCAACAATGGCCTTTGGAAAAATTGACAAAAAGAAATGATTTTGTGCTTCATCTTATTTATTTACTGAAAAGAGTTCAAAGGTTAAACTCTCTGCAACACTTTGAATGGCAGATTTGCATAATAAAGGGGTCAATGGTATTCCACAGCAGTGCACTTCAATGGCAGAAAACTAAATATCATAAAGTTAGAGGTGAATTGTACAAGGCACATATTAGATAACCATAAGAAGTTTGCTCTGTTTTTGTAGGCAGATGGTATAAAAAATATTTATTTTTAATCCACTTTATTTCATTGTATTGTGACAGCTGTCATATCTGCAGGAATTCTTTTTAAAATTAATTTTTTAAACTAGCATACAGTGTGTTTTTTCACCTTAATATTGAAAAAAAAAGAAAATATATTCATACCTTACATTAACGAATCACCATAGCCCGTGAATGTACCAGAACTAACTATCAAAAAAATCATTGAAAAAAAATGGATTTTTAATCTAAAATCATCGAAAAATACCAGCACAAGATTTGGGTATTGTTGGTCCAAAATGACCGTAGAGACCCAAAAATGCATTAATTTGAAAGAACAAAAATATATTTTCAGATGGTGCCTTGTGGTGTACTCAGGCAAATTTTCAAGATTTCAGCCCTCCTAAATATAAGCAGGAATGCATGAAGACACATATAGATAAACACAGACATTCAGAGAGATAAAACTCTGTAGCTTACTTGGCTTGTTGATTGGGGAATTTGTGGGGCTATGATTAGATGAAAAAGCATAATACACTGCAAATACTGCTTATAGAAATAAGCAGCATTTCCAGGATATTATGCTTTTTTATTTGAAGAAAGGTAATAATGGAGTTGAGACATAGAAATAAACCAAACAGTTTATGGAGTCGGAAATGTGAGAATCAAAAGTGTCAAAGTGTTTTTCAAAATTTATGCTGGGAATTAGTACAATGCTACATAATCAGATAATGCAATTGCAGCTGATAACAACCAAATCAGTGCATTACATAAGAATAATCAATGTTTCACTCAGCAGAAGATAGCCAACATGTTCAAAATATCCAAATTAAATGTTGAAAATCATTTGGATCTGCTTGGTTACGGTAATCACATAGATTGAATTTGATTTGTGAACAAAAAAAAACCCCACTGCGCTGTATTTAAATTTTCAGTTTTTAAAACAAATTGTTGAAGATGTTGTTCAGTAATGTCAAAATTGAAAACATTTTCCTTTCATTTTTACTCAGTAAACCAGGCAAATAATTTACATTACGTGATGAATTAGATTTTGGTCAGCATCTTCATTTTAGTAGCTGGTTTCTCATACTGAAGAAAAATTGAAAAATCGCAGATTAATGATTAGAAGTTTTGTTTAACGAATTAAGATCTTAAAGGAAATATGTGTACTTATATACTTTGTACTGTGTTATGTTAAGGTAGTAGAAGTTTGACACAGAGTTGTAATCCAACAAATTATTTGATTTTTGTTTTAAAGTATCATATTTTTTTCATTTTCTCCAAGCTGGCACTGACTATGCTGATATGGCAGACAGGATCTGGGATAAACAGTATAAGGTTCCTAATTACAATACAGGTAATATCTTAACATTTTTGCTGTCTTCCAGGAAATTTACACTTTATTTATATTTATTTGAATTCAAGAATATTCTAGATTTGTAGGGGGGTGCTGTTTGTTTGATGTGATGTTGTTTTTTTTTGAGAAATTCGGAGATTTCACAGTAATTAACAAATTAATTTTAAAAAGATAGGTGAGTTTTTGCAGTAAGAGACAAATGAATCTTTAAAAAGACGCACTTAACTGAGATGGACTGTTGGCTTATTAATGGTTGAAACGAGTTTTAACATTTATAGTTCAGAAAATTGAGCTTTTTTTCTTTTTTTGTCAAAATCCAAGGAATGTCCAACCAACTGGTTGTCATTATTTCATTTGCATAGCTTTAGTGCCAGAGTTATCTGTATAAGACGGCTTTTATGGTAACCTCTAAGGCTGGTGTTTTGGGTGGGTGGGGAGTAGGTTCATCTGGAAGGCAAACCTGAATATGTTTTAAATCTACTTACTTTTAAACATCTTGCATTCAATAAATATGGAATTAAAAATTAAATCAGAGCTGCCTCCTAGATGAACCTACTCCACCCCCTTCCTGCCTTTAAAAGTAACCATAAACACTGTCTTGTATAGTAAACTCTGGTGCCAAGGCCACATAAACAAAATAAGGAATATGTACGACAACCAGGAGGATGAACATTCAATTTTAGCAAAAAATAAAAATAGTTTAATTTTCTAAACTATCAATATCAAAACTCCTTTCAACCGACTAAAAGTGGAAGTGACAAATGTTTATTACTAATTAACCTCTGTGGACTTTTACTAAGTTAAATAAGGGAGATTTATGACTACTAGTAGAATTGAACCTGTACAACTAGTGTAGTAATTCACTTACATCAGAGAGTAAAATCTACCCTGGTTAGAAGTTAAATGTATTAGTGTAAACCTTGGCCAGCTTACCTCTTGTATCAATACTTTAATCCATACAAATTGCCAGGATAAAAAAATCATAGCTATCAAACCACTGGACAAGAATGAAATTTGTGTCCGTATATTCCATATCTATTCTGTGTGACATCAGCTGTGACCAGTCCACAAGACTCTACCAACTCATCATAGGCCAGCATTGCAGGGCATGGCCCAATACTCCCCATGTTTTGCACAATCAAAATTACACTGTCCGTTCCTGGCCCAGCCACATCATTTGCCTTAGATGCGGATGATGTGCTCCAACAGCAACTACCCAAATCCACACCCGACCCACAAACCATTACCAAGAAAACAACCCTTTACATCAGCACCTATAATGTCAGAACACTCTCAACAGACATATACCTGACAAATCATGAAAATTAAATCAAGAGCATCAAATGAGACACAATCGATATCTGCAAAATGAGAAGACCAGGAGAAGAATGAATTGAACTAAAGAGCTAACATCCTCTTTACTCCTGCAGAAGAGAGAAAGCAAAACAGAACGGAGTATGTTTCCTCATAAACAAGGAACTCAAAGACAAATTAGTTGGCTCTAAAGCTATCCTTAACCGCATAGCCAGCATCACTGTACAACTTCCAAAGTGGTACAAGTTGAACGTCATCCAAGTCTATACTTCCGCTTTGCAGTCAACCAGAGAGGGCGTAGACAACTCTTACAATGACTTGAACTCCTCCCTCTAAGATACCAGAAAATGCTTCAATGTCATTATGGAAGACTTCAATGCACAGATAGGACAAGGAAATGAATGCTGCGTCAACAATTTCAGCTATAAAGTTCGGAACGAGAGAGGTGAAGACCTTGTAAACTTAACAACCACAAATCGGTTCAAAATTATGAACACCTTCTTCAAGTAAAACAAGACATTTAAAAAAAGCCCCAACCATTAGACCAAGAATGAAATAGACTACATCCTAGTGGACAAAAACAAAACTGATAAAGATATCCAAGTCCAAAATCAAGTCAATGTAGGAAGTGACCATAGAATGGTAGGGTGTAAAATTCAAATTAACACCAATAAAGAACACAGGAAAAGTGCAACCACTACTTGTACCAAAAAAGTTCACTCAATCCTTCAAGCTTAAACTGAAAAACAGATGCGAATTTCCCATCAAATCAGAAGAGAATGACATCAGCAACAACATCAATGAATTCAACAACAAATCAACAGCCTCCCTACTCAAAGTTGCCATTATGTTTATACTAAAGAACACACAAAGCATCAGCAAAATCTCAGATAAAACCAAGAACCTCATGGAAAAACGCAGGAATATCAAACCATTGACAAGAACAAAAGGGAAATTGAAGCAACTAAACTAGATAAGACCATCCAAAAGAAACGAAGTGAAGACAAAAAGTGATACATGGCAGCAATCATTAAAACAATTCTCACAAAAGGCGGGAGCTCCAGAGCTATTAACAAAACTCTCAATACAGGACGGAAACATTTAGTGTATTTAAAGAAATTGGAAACCTATCCACAGACATGGACCAGATTGTAGGACATACCCAATAATCTTACCAAAAGCTTTATTCCTCCAAACAAAGACCACAAAACAATGAACGGGATTTGCAAGACATGAGCAATCAGTTGGAGGATTTCTCAGAAGTTACACCATGGGAAATGAAACAAACCATCAAACAAACAAAAAATGAAAGGTCCCATGACAAGATAAAATCACCATCGACCACTCAAGAGCTGGTGAAGTCATCACTAGGAAACTAGTTATTTTATCCAACATGCCTAGAACTGAGTAGATTCCCAGAGGGTTTGAACACCGCTATCATAATACAGTTACATAAAAAAGGAAACCCAAAAGACCTCAACAACTACAGACCAATAAGTCTACTTAACTACACCAACAAACTTTTCACCGAAGTAATCACCGAGTGAATTACAAAAGCCCAAGACAAAAAACAAACACAGGAAGAAGCTGGCTTTAGAAGAAGCTACTGAATGATGGACCATCTCCATTTTATAAATCAACTGAAAGAGAAACCAGCAGAATATAGAATACCATTTGTGGTACCATTCATAGATTTCATAGATTCATAGATTTGAGGAAGGCCTTTGACTCAGTAGAAATTCCCAATGTCATTGTTTTATCACCACCGTTTATGTCAGAATATTGCAATATGTACACCATCACAGCAGCTCCTTTATCAGGTTACATAAAGTCTTGGAGCCCTTTCAGCTCCAAAAAGGGGTAAGACAAGGTAAAACTAGCTCATCTAAACTCTTTACAGCCTGCCTGGAGATGATCTTCCGAAACCTAGACTGGGAGAACTAAGGAATCAGAATTGATGGCAAATACCTAAGTAACCGCAGATTTGCTGATAACATTGTCCTATTTGTGGAGAACTTTGATGGCCTCCAACTAATGCTAGATGAACTGAACAAAGAAAGCAAAAAAGTTGTTCTTCTCTTGAACTTCAGCAAAACAAAGATCATGTAGAACAAACCAGTCAGAAATGAACGCACAACAATCAAAATAAATAAAAATCTTCCATTCTGTTCTAGATATCTACTTAATTGACCATGCCTTACAGAAAAAAAGGACTCGATTCCTTTGCAATGACAACTCAATATTCTCTCTCTCTCTCTCCCCCTCTCTCTCTCTCTCTCTCTCTCTCTCTCTCTCTCTCTATATATATATATATATATATATATATATATATATATATATATATATTGATAGATAGATAGATAGATAGATATAGATATATGTACGTATGTATATTGTAAGAGAGAAAATCAAAAAACATGGCTGACTCAACCAACAAAATTTAGGATGCAAAATATGGTCTAAAGCCAGGACTGTATTGTTTGATGATCTTATAAGTAAAATCTTACATTTAATCTCAATCTAAAATTATTCTCTTTTTCATGCTTTATAGTAAATTGTACCGCAAACATGAGACTGTTTGGACCAGATAATATATATCAATGCAACTGTGATAAACTTTCTGACTGTGATTTTGGAAACAATGGTAAATGCAGAACAAAAATTGCACCAGTGGTTATGGAGGAGCATTCTGTCAAACGAGTGAGTAAAACCAATTATCCTTGAAAATTTAAAATTTTATCTATCGCAGAACATTCATGCAAATATTCACATGAATAAATAAATAATAAAGAAATAAAGAAATAATGAATAAAAAATGTATTTAATCATGTAATGTTTTCAAACATATATCAACTCCTCTAAAGTAATCTAAAATAACAGTTACTGTTTAAAAATAGAGCAAACTTGTCTAAATCCCTTTTTTGTTTTAAATAAAACTTGCAAAAAAAATTAAAGCTTTTATATTTCAACTTTAATATCATTTTCAACAAGGAAACTGTTCAACAAATTACTGAAGACATTTCAAAGAAAAAAAAAATCACAATGTGCTTATGACAAATTCTTTTATACATTTTCTTTTGAATGAATTCCTTTGATATTCTGAGAGAATTGGAAAGATTATTGTTTGATGTTGCGGACTTTAAACTCAAAACACGATTACTGTTTTGATTATTAACATTTGATCAAGTCTTTCTGTTTGAGATCTTAGAGAAAAGTCAATTTTAAAGTTTATCATACGAGAGGGGAACAATTCAAGTATAGATGGGCTCTTATAATATATATATATATATATATATATATGTATGTATGTATGTATGTATGTATGTATATTTTAGAAAACTTTACAGCTTTTTGAAAATTTCTCAATGATAACAGACGATATTTGATGTAAATTTACATATTCCATTTCTGTGCTCTTAATAGAGTCTTTGAGTATGATACTTTCTCCAATCATCATTCTTGGTGGAAGTATTTATGAAAAATGGGAAGGGTTGATGTAAATTGATATGTTCATCTCCATTGCATTTCAACACACGCTTCAATCATGGGTGACTCTCCAATCATCATATTCACAAGTTTCTCCAAAAAGAATGATAATAATTGATGTAAATTTGCATGTTTGTCTCCATTGCTACCAACACAAGCTTCAAACATGAAAGTTTCTCCAATCATCATATTCACAAGTTTCCCCGGAGGGAATGATGATAATTGATGTAGATTTGCATGTTCATCTCCATTGCTTTCAAAAACAAGCTTCAATCATGAATGATTCTCCAATCATCATATTCACAAGTTTCCCCAGAGGGAATGATGATGATTGATGTAGATTTGCATGTTCATCTCTATTGCTTCCAACACAAGCTTCAATCATGAATGATTCTCCAATCATCATATTCACAAGTTTCCCCAGAAGGAATGATGATAATTGATGTAGATTTGCATGTTCATCTCCATTGCTTCCAACACAAGCTTCGATCATGAATGATTCTCCAATCATCATATTCACAAGTTTCCCCAGAGGGAATGATGATAATTGATGTAGATTTGCATGTTCATCTCCATTGCTTCTAACACAAGCTTCAATCATGAAAGATTCTCCAATCATCATATTCACAAGTTTCCCCAGAAGGAATGATGATAATTGATGTAGATTTGCATGTTCATCTCCATTGCTTCCAACACAAGCTTCAATCATGAATGATTCTCCAATCATCATATTCACAAGTTTCCCCAGAGGGAATGATGATAATTAATGTAGATTTGCATGTTCATCTCCATTGCTTCCAACACAAGCTTCAATCATGAATGATTCTCCAATCATCATATTCACAAGTTTCCCCAGAGGGAATGATGATAATTGATGTAGATTTGCATGTTCATCTCTATTGCTTCCAACACAAGCTTCAATCATGAAAGATTCTCCAATCATCATATTCACAAGTTTCCCCAGAGGGAATGATGATAATTGATGTAGATTTGCATGTTCATCTCCATTGCTTCCAACACAAGCTTCGATCATGAATGATTCTCCAATCATCATATTCACAAGTTTCCCCAGAGGGAATGATGATAATTGATGTAGATTTGCATGTTCATCTCCATTGCTTCTAACACAAGCTTCAATCATGAAAGATTCTCCAATCATCATATTCACAAGTTTCCCCAGAAGGAATGATGATAATTGATGTAGATTTGCATGTTCATCTCCATTGCTTCCAACACAAGCTTCAATCATGAATGATTCTCCAATCATCATATTCACAAGTTTCCCCAGAGGGAATGATGATAATTAATGTAGATTTGCATGTTCATCTCCATTGCTTCCAACACAAGCTTCAATCATGAATGATTCTCCAATCATCATATTCACAAGTTTCCCCAGAGGGAATGATGATAATTAATGTAGATTTGCATGTTCATCTCCATTGCTTCCAACACAAGCTTCAATCATGAAAGATTCTCCAATCATCATATTCACAAGTTTCCCCAGAAGGACTGATGATAATTGATGTAGATTTGCATGTTCATCTCCATTGCTTCCAACACAAGCTTCAATCATGAAAGATTCTCCAATAATCATATTCACAAGTTTCCCCAGAAGGAATGATGATAATTGATGTAGATTTGCATGTTCATCTCCATTGCTTCCAACACAAGCTTCAATCATGAATGATTCTCCAATCATCATATTCACAAGTTTCCCCAGAAGGAATGATGATAATTGATGTAGATTTGCATGTTCATCTCAATTGCTTCTAACACAAACTTCAATCATGAAAGATTCTCCAATCATCATATTCACAAGTTTCCCCAGAAGGAATGATGACAATTGATGTAGATTTGCATGTTCATCTCCATTGCTTTCAAAAACAAGCTTCAATCATCAAAGATTCTCCAATCATCATATTCACAAGTTTCCCCAGAAGGACTGATGATAATTGATGTAGATTTCCATGTTCATCTCCATTGCTTCTAACACAAGCTTCAATCATGAATCATTCTCCAATCATCATATTCACAAGTTTCCCTAGAAGGACTGATGATAATTGATGTAGATTTGCATGTTCATCTCCATTGCTTTCAACACAAGCTTCAATCATGAATGATTCTCCAATCATCATAATCACAAGTTTCCCCGGAGGGAATGATGATAATTGATGTAGATTTGCATGTTCATCTCCATTGCTTCCAACACAAGTTTCGATCATGAATGATTCTCCAATCATCATATTCACAAGTTTCCCCAGAGGGAATGATGATAATTGATGTAGATTTGCATGTTCATCTCCATTGCTTCCAACACAAGCTTCAATCATGAAAGATTCTCCAATCATCATATTCACAAGTTTCCCCAGAAGGAATGATGATAATTGATGTAGATTTGCATGTTCATCTCCATTGCTTCCAACACAAGCTTCAATCATGAATGATTCTCCAATCATCATATTCACAAGTTTCCCCAGAGGGAATGATGATAATTAATGTAGATTTGCATGTTCATCTCCATTGCTTCCAACACAAGCTTCAATCACGAATGATTCTCCAATCATCATATTCACAAGTTTCCCTAGAAGGAATAAAATTAATTGATGTAGATTTGCATGTTCATCTCCATTGCTTTCAGAAACAAGCTTAAATCATCAAAGATTCTCCAATCATCATATTCACAAGTTTCCCCAGAAGGACTGATGATAATTGATGTAGATTTGCATGTTCATCTCCATTGCTTCCAACACAAGCTTCAATCATGAAAGATTCTCCAATCATCATATTCACAAGTTTCCCCAGAAGGAATGATGATAATTGATGTAGATTTGCATGTTCATCTCCATTGCTTCCAACACAAGCTTCAATCATGAATGATTCTCCAATCATCATATTCACAAGTTTCCCCAGAAGGAATGATGATAATTGATGTAGATTTGCATGTTCATCTCCATTGCTTCTAACACAAACTTCAATCATTAATGATTCTCCAATCATCATATTCACAAGTTTCCCCAGAAGGAATGATGATAATTGATGTAGATTTGCATGTTCATCTCCATTGCTTCCAACACAAGCTTCAATCATGAATGATTCTCCAATCATCATATTCAAAGTTTCCCAGGAGGGAATGATGATAATTGACGTAGATTTGCATGTTCATCTCCATTGCTTCCAACACAAGCTTCAATCATGAATGATTCTCCAATCATCATATTCACAAGTTTCCCTAGAGGGAATGATGATAATTAATGTAGATTTGCATGTTCATCTCCATTGCTTTCAAAAACAAGCTTCAATCATGAATGATTCTCCAATCATCATATTCACAAGTTTCCCTAGAGGGAATGATGATAATTAATGTAGATTTGCATGTTCATCTCCATTGCTTTCAAAAACAAGCTTCAATCATGAATGATTCTCCAATCATCATATTCACAAGTTTCCCCAGAAGGACTGATGATAATTGATGTAGATTTGCATGTTCATCTCCATTGCTTCTAACACAAGCTTCAATCATGAATGATTCTCCAATCATCATATTCACAAGTTTCCCCAGAAGGAATGATGATAATTGATGTAGATTTGCATGTTCATCTCCATTGCTTCCAACACAAGCTTCAAACATGAAAGATTCTCCAATCATCATATTCACAAGTTTCCCCAGAAGGAATGATGATAATTGATGTAGATTTGCATGTTCATCTCCATTGCTTCCAACACAAGCTTCAATCATGAAAGATTCTCCAATCATCATATTCACAAGTTTCCCCAGAAGGACTGATGATAATTGACGTAGATTTGCATGTTCATCTCCATTGCTTCCAACACAAGCTTCAATCATGAATGATTCTCCAATCATCATATTCACAAGTTTCCCCAGAAGGAATCATGATAATTGATGTAGATTTGCATGTTCATCTCCATTGCTTCCAACACAAGCTTCAATCATGAATGATTCTCCAATCATCATAATCACAAGTTTCCCCGGAGGGAATGATGATAATTGATGTAGATTTGCATGTTCATCTCCATTGCTTCCAACACAAGTTTCGATCATGAATGATTCTCCAATCATCATATTCACAAGTTTCCCCAGAGGGAATGATGATAATTGATGTAGATTTGCATGTTCATCTCCATTGCTTCCAACACAAGCTTCAATCATGAAAGATTCTCCAATCATCATATTCACAAGTTTCCCCAGAAGGAATGATGATAATTGATGTAGATTTGCATGTTCATCTCCATTGCTTCCAACACAAGCTTCAATCATGAATGATTCTCCAATCATCATATTCACAAGTTTCCCCAGAGGGAATGATGATAATTAATGTAGATTTGCATGTTCATCTCCATTGCTTCCAACACAAGCTTCAATCACGAATGATTCTCCAATCATCATATTCACAAGTTTCCCTAGAAGGAATAAAATTAATTGATGTAGATTTGCATGTTCATCTCCATTGCTTTCAGAAACAAGCTTAAATCATGAAAGATTCTCCAATCATCATATTCACAAGTTTCCCCAGAAGGACTGATGATAATTGATGTAGATTTGCATGTTCATCTCCATTGCTTCCAACACAAGCTTCAATCATGAAAGATTCTCCAATCATCATATTCACAAGTTTCCCCAGAAGGAATGATGATAATTGATGTAGATTTGCATGTTCATCTCCATTGCTTCCAACACAAGCTTCAATCACGAATGATTCTCCAATCATCATATTCACAAGTTTCCCCAGAAGGAATGATGATAATTGATGTAGATTTGCATGTTCATCTCCATTGCTTCTAACACAAACTTCAATCATTAATGATTCTCCAATCATCATATTCACAAGTTTCCCCAGAAGGACTGATGATAATTGATGTAGATTTGCATGTTCATCTCCATTGCTTCCAACACAAGCTTCAATCATGAATGATTCTCCAATCATCATATTCAAAGTTTCCCAGGAGGGAATGATGATAATTGACGTAGATTTGCATGTTCATCTCCATTGCTTCCAACACAAGCTTCAATCATGAATGATTCTCCAATCATCATATTCACAAGTTTCCCTAGAGGGAATGATGATAATTAATGTAGATTTGCATGTTCATCTCCATTGCTTTCAAAAACAAGCTTCAATCATGAATGATTCTCCAATCATCATATTCACAAGTTTCCCTAGAGGGAATGATGATAATTAATGTAGATTTGCATGTTCATCTCCATTGCTTTCAAAAACAAGCTTCAATCATGAATGATTCTCCAATCATCATATTCACAAGTTTCCCCAGAAGGACTGATGATAATTGATGTAGATTTGCATGTTCATCTCCATTGCTTCTAACACAAGCTTCAATCATGAATGATTCTCCAATCATCATATTCACAAGTTTCCCCAGAAGGAATGATGATAATTGATGTAGATTTGCATGTTCATCTCCATTGCTTCCAACACAAGCTTCAAACATGAAAGATTCTCCAATCATCATATTCACAAGTTTCCCCAGAAGGAATGATGATAATTGATGTAGATTTGCATGTTCATCTCCATTGCTTCCAACACAAGCTTCAATCATGAAAGATTCTCCAATCATCATATTCACAAGTTTCCCCAGAAGGACTGATGATAATTGACGTAGATTTGCATGTTCATCTCCATTGCTTCCAACACAAGCTTCAATCATGAATGATTCTCCAATCATCATATTCACAAGTTTCCCCAGAAGGAATCATGATAATTGATGTAGATTTGCATGTTCATCTCCATTGCTTTCAAAAACAAGCTTCAATCATGAATGATTCTCCAATCATCATATTCACAAGTTTCCCCAGAAGGAATGATGATAATTGATGTAGATTTGCATGTTCAACTCCATTGCTTCCAACACAAGCTTCAATCATGAATGATTCTCCAATCATCATATTCACAAGTTTCCCCAGAAGGAATGATGATAATTGATGTAGATTTGCATGTTCATCTCCATTGCTTCCAACACAAGCTTCAATCATGAATGATTCTCCAATCATCATATTCACAAGTTTCCCTAGAGGGAATGATGATAATTAATGTAGATTTGCATGTTCATCTCCATTGCTTTCAAAAACAAGCTTCAAACATGAAAGTTTCTCCAATCATCATATTCACAAGTTTCCCCAGAAGGAATGATGATAATTGACGTAGATTTGCATGTTCATCTCCATTGCTTCCAACAAAGCTTCAATCATGAAAGATTCTCCAATCATCATATTCACAAGTTTCCCCAGAAGGACTGATGATAATTGACGTAGATTTGCATGTTCATCTCCATTGCTTCCAACACAAGCTTCAATCATGAATGATTCTCCAATCATCATATTCACAAGTTTCCCCAGAGGGAATGATGATAATTAATGTAGATTTGCATGTTCATCTCCATTGCTTTCAAAAACAAACTTCAATCATGAATGATTCTCCAATCATCATATTCACAAGTTTCCCCAGAAGGAATGATGATAATTGATGTAGATTTGCATGTTCATCTCCATTGCTTCCAACACAAGCTTCAATCATGAATGATTCTCCAATCATCATATTCACAAGTTTCCCCAGAGGGAATGATGATAATTGATGTAGATTTGCATGTTCATCTCCATTGCTTCCAACACAAGCTTCAATCATGAAAGATTCTCCAATCATCATATTCACAAGTTTCCCTAGAAGGAATAAAATTAATTGATGTAGATTTGCATGTTCATCTCCATTGCTTTCAAAAACAAGCTTCAATCATGAATGATTCTCCAATCATCATATTCACAAGTTTCCCCAGAAGGAATGATGATAATTGATGTAGATTTGCATGTTCATCTCCATTGCTTCTAACACAAACTTCAATCATGAAAGATTCTCCAATCATCATATTCACAAGTTTCCCCAGAAGGACTGATGACAATTGATGTAGATTTGCATGTTCATCTCCATTGCTTTCAAAAACAAGCTTCAATCATCAAAGATTCTCCAATCATCATATTCACAAGTTTCCCCAGAAGGACTGATGATAATTGATGTAGATTTCCATGTTCATCTCCATTGCTTCTAACACAAGCTTCAATCATGAATCATTCTCCAATCATCATATTCACAAGTTTCCCCAGAAGGACTGATGATAATTGATGTAGATTTGCATGTTCATCTCCATTGCTTCCAACACAAGCTTCAATCATGAATGATTCTCCAATCATCATAATCACAAGTTTCCCTAGAAGGAATAAAATTAATTGATGTAGATTTGCATGTTCATCTCCATTGCTTTCAAAAACAAGCTTCAATCATCAAAGATTCTCCAATCATCATATTCACAAGTTTCCCCAGAAGGAATGATGATAATTGATGTAGATTTGCATGTTCATCTCCATTGCTTCCAACACAAGCTTCAATCATGAAAGATTCTCCAATCATCATATTCACAAGTTTCCCCAGAAGGAATGATGATAATTGATGTAGATTTGCATGTTCATCTCCATTGCTTCCAACACAAGCTTCAATCATGAATGATTCTCCAATCATCATATTCACAAGTTTCCCCAGAAGGAATGATGATAATTGATGTAGATTTGCATGTTCATCTCCATTGCTTCTAACACAAACTTCAATCATGAATGATTCTCCAATCATCATATTCACAAGTTTCCCCAGAAGGACTGATGATAATTGACGTAGATTTGCATGTTCATCTCCATTGCTTCCAACACAAGCTTCAATCATGAATGATTCTCCAATCATCATATTCACAAGTTTCCCCAGAAGGAATGATGATAATTGATGTAGATTTGCATGTTCATCTCCATTGCTTTCAAAAACAAGCTTCAATCATGAATGATTCTCCAATCATCATATTCACAAGTTTCCCCAGAAGGAATGATGATAATTGATGTAGATTTGCATGTTCATCTCCATTGCTTCCAACACAAGCTTCAATCATGAAAGATTCTCCAATCATCATATTCACAAGTTTCCCCAGAAGGAATCATGATAATTGATGTAGATTTGCATGTTCATCTCAATTGCTTCCAACACAAGCTTCAATCATGAATGATTCTCCAATCATCATATTCACAAGTTTCTCCAGAAGGAATGATAATAATTGATGTAGATTTGCATGTTTGTCTCCATTGGTTCCAACACAAGCTTCAAACATGAAAGTTTCTCCAATCATCATATTCACAAGTTTCCCTAGAAGGACTGATGATAATTGATGTAGATTTGCATGTTCATCTCCATTGCTTCCAACACAAGCTTCAATCATGAATGATTCTCCAATCATCATATTCACAAGTTTCCCCGGAGGGAATGATGATAATTGATGTAGATTTGCATGTTCATCTCCATTACTTCCAACACAAGCTTCAATCATGAATGATTCTCCAATCATCATATTCACAAGTTTCCTTAGAAGGAATAAAATTAATTGATGTATATTTGCATGTTCATCTCCATTGCTTTCAAAAACAAGCTTCAATCATGAATGATTCCCCAATCATCATATTCACAAGTTCCCCCAGAAGGACTGATGATAATTGATGTAGATTTGCATGTTCATCTCCATTGCTTCCAACACAAGCTTCAATCACGAATGATTCTCCAATCATCATATTCACAAGTTTCCCCAGAAGGAATGATGATAATTGATGTAGATTTGCATGTTCATCTCCATTGCTTCCAACACAAGCTTCAAACATGAAAGATTCTCCAATCATCATATTCACAAGTTTCCCCAGAAGGAATGATGATAATTGATGTAGATTTGCATGTTCATCTCCATTGCTTCCAACACAAGCTTCAATCATGAAAGATTCTCCAATCATCATATTCACAAGTTTCCCCAGAAGGACTGATGATAATTGATGTAGATTTGCATGTTCATCTCCATTGCTTCCAACACAAGCTTCAATCATGAATGATTCTCCAATCATCATATTCACAAGTTTCCCCAGAAGGAATGATGATAATTGATGTAGATTTGCATGTTCATCTCCATTGCTTCCAACACAAGCTTCAATCATGAATGATTCTCCAATCATCATAATCACAAGTTTCCCTAGAAGGACTGATGATAATTGATGTAGATTTGCATGTTCATCTCCATTGCTTCCAACACAAGCTTCAATCACGAATGATTCTCCAATCATCATATTCACAAGTTTCCCTAGAAGGAATAAAATTAATTGATGTAGATTTGCATGTTCATCTCCATTGCTTTCAGAAACAAGCTTAAATCATCAAAGATTCTCCAATCATCATATTCACAAGTTTCCCCAGAAGGACTGATGATAATTGATGTAGATTTGCATGTTCATCTCCATTGCTTCCAACACAAGCTTCAATCATGAAAGATTCTCCAATCATCATATTCACAAGTTCCCCCAGAAGGAATGATGATAATTGATGTAGATTTGCATGTTCATCTCCATTGCTTCCAACACAAGCTTCAATCATGAATGATTCTCCAATCATCATATTCACAAGTTTCCCCAGAAGGAATGATGATAATTGATGTAGATTTGCATGTTCATCTCCATTGCTTCTAACACAAACTTCAATCATGAATGATTCTCCAATCATCATATTCACAAGTTTCCCCAGAAGGAATGATGATAATTGATGTAGATTTGCATGTTCATCTCCATTGCTTTCAAAAACAAGCTTCAATCATGAATGATTCTCCAATCATCATATTCACAAATTTCCCCAGAAGGAATGATGATAATTGATGTAGATTTGCATGTTCATCTCCATTGCTTCCAACACAAGCTTCAATCATGAAAGATTCTCCAATCATCATATTCACAAGTTTCCCCAGAAGGAATGATGATAATTGATGTAGATTTGCATGTTCATCTCCATTGCTTTCAAAAACAAGCTTCAATCATGAATGATTCTCCAATCATCATATTCACAAGTTTCTCCAGAAGGAATGATAATAATTGATGTAGATTTGCATGTTTGTCTCCATTGGTTCCAACACAAGCTTCAAACATGAAAGTTTCTCCAATCATCATATTCACAAGTTTCCCTAGAAGGACTGATGATAATTGATGTAGATTTGCATGTTCATCTCCATTGCTTCCAACACAAGCTTCAATCATGAATGATTCTCCAATCATCATATTCACAAGTTTCCCCGGAGGGAATGATGATAATTGATGTAGATTTATATGTTCATCTCCATTACTTCCAACACAAGCTTCAATCATGAATGATTCTCCAATCATCATATTCACAAGTTTCCTTAGAAGGAATAAAATTAATTGATGTATATTTGCATGTTCATCTCCATTGCTTTCAAAAACAAGCTTCAATCATGAATGATTCCCCAATCATCATATTCACAAGTTCCCCCAGAAGGACTGATGATAATTGATGTAGATTTGCATGTTCATCTCCATTGCTTCCAACACAAGCTTCAATCACGAATGATTCTCCAATCATCATATTCACAAGTTTCCCCAGAAGGAATGATGATAATTGATGTAGATTTGCATGTTCATCTCCATTGCTTCCAACACAAGCTTCAAACATGAAAGATTCTCCAATCATCATATTCACAAGTTTCCCCAGAAGGAATGATGATAATTGATGTAGATTTGCATGTTCATCTCCATTGCTTCCAACACAAGCTTCAATCATGAAAGATTCTCCAATCATCATATTCACAAGTTTCCCCAGAAGGACTGATGATAATTGATGTAGATTTGCATGTTCATCTCCATTGCTTCCAACACAAGCTTCAATCATGAATGATTCTCCAATCATCATATTCACAAGTTTCCCCAGAAGGAATGATGATAATTGATGTAGATTTGCATGTTCATCTCCATTGCTTCCAACACAAGCTTCAATCATGAATGATTCTCCAATCATCATAATCACAAGTTTCCCTAGAAGGAATAAAATTAATTGATGTAGATTTGCATGTTCATCTCCATTGCTTCCAACACAAGCTTCAATCACGAATGATTCTCCAATCATCATATTCACAAGTTTCCCTAGAAGGAATAAAATTAATTGATGTAGATTTGCATGTTCATCTCCATTGCTTTCAGAAACAAGCTTAAATCATCAAAGATTCTCCAATCATCATATTCACAAGTTTCCCCAGAAGGACTGATGATAATTGATGTAGATTTGCATGTTCATCTCCATTGCTTCCAACACAAGCTTCAATCATGAAAGATTCTCCAATCATCATATTCACAAGTTTCCCCAGAAGGAATGATGATAATTGATGTAGATTTGCATGTTCATCTCCATTGCTTCCAACACAAGCTTCAATCATGAATGATTCTCCAATCATCATATTCACAAGTTTCCCCAGAAGGAATGATGATAATTGATGTAGATTTGCATGTTCATCTCCATTGCTTCTAACACAAACTTCAATCATGAATGATTCTCCAATCATCATATTCACAAGTTTCCCCAGAAGGAATGATGATAATTGATGTAGATTTGCATGTTCATCTCCATTGCTTCCAACACAAGCTTCAATCATGAATGATTCTCCAATCATCATATTCAAAGTTTCCCAGGAGGGAATGATGATAATTGATGTAGATTTGCATGTTCATCTCCATTGCTTCCAACACAAGCTTCAAACATGAAAGATTCTCCAATCATCATATTCACAAGTTTCCCCAGAAGGAATGATGATAATTGATGTAGATTTGCATGTTCATCTCCATTGCTTCCAACACAAGCTTCAATCATGAAAGATTCTCCAATCATCATATTCACAAGTTTCCCCAGAAGGACTGATGATAATTGACGTAGATTTGCATGTTCATCTCCATTGCTTCCAACACAAGCTTCAATCATGAATGATTCTCCAATCATCATATTCACAAGTTTCCCTAGAGGGAATGATGATAATTAATGTAGATTTGCATGTTCATCTCCATTGCTTTCAAAAACAAGCTTCAATCATGAATGATTCCCCAATCATCATATTCACAAGTTCCCCCAGAAGGACTGATGATAATTGATGTAGATTTGCATGTTCATCTCCATTGCTTCCAACACAAGCTTCAATCACGAATGATTCTCCAATCATCATATTCACAAGTTTCCCCAGAAGGAATGATGATAATTGATGTAGATTTGCATGTTCATCTCCATTGCTTCCAACACAAGCTTCAAACATGGAAGATTCTCCAATCATCATATTCACAAGTTTCCCCAGAAGGAATGATGATAATTGATGTAGATTTGCATGTTCATCTCCATTGCTTCCAACACAAGCTTCAATCATGAAAGATTCTCCAATCATCATATTCACAAGTTTCCCCAGAAGGACTGATGATAATTGACGTAGATTTGCATGTTCATGTCCATTGCTTCCAACACAAGCTTCAATCATGAAAGATTCTCCAATCATCATATTCACAAGTTTCCCCAGAAGGAATGATGATAATTGATGTAGATTTGCATGTTCATCTCCATTGCTTTCAAAAACAAGTTTCAATCATGAATGATTCTCCAATCATCATATTCACAAGTTTCCCCAGAAGGAATGATGATAATTGATGTAGATTTGCATGTTCATCTCCATTGCTTCCAACACAAGCTTCAATCATGAAAGATTCTCCAATCATCATATTCACAAGTTTCCCCAGAAGGAATGATGATAATTGATGTAGATTTGCATGTTCATCTCAATTGCTTCCAACACAAGCTTCAATCATGAATGATTCTCCAATCATCATATTCACAAGTTTCTCCAGAAGGAATGATAATAATTGATGTAGATTTGCATGTTTGTCTCCATTGGTTCCAACACAAGCTTCAAACATGAAAGTTTCTCCAATCATCATATTCACAAGTTTCCCCAGAAGGAATGATGATAATTGATGTAGATTTGCATGTTCATCTCCATTGCTTCCAACACAAGCTTCAATCATGAAAGATTCTCCAATCATCATATTCACAAGTTTCACCAGAAGGACTGATGATAATTGACGTAGATTTGCATGTTCATCTCCATTGCTTCCAACACAAGCTTCAATCATGAATGATTCTCTAATCATCATATTCACAAGTTTCCTTAGAAGGAATAAAATTAATTGATGTAGATTTGCATGTTCATCTCCATTGCTTTCAAAAACAAGCTTCAATCATGAATGATTCTCCAATCATCATATTCACAAGTTTCCCCAGAAGGACTGATGATAATTGATGTAGATTTGCATGTTCATCTCCATTGCTTCTAACACAAGCTTCAATCATGAATCATTCTCCAATCATCATATTCACAAGTTTCCCTAGAAGGACTGATGATAATTGATGTAGATTTGCATGTTCATCTCCATTGCTTCCAACACAAGCTTCAATCATGAATGATTCTCCAATCATCATATTCACAAGTTTCCCCGGAGGGAATGATGATAATTGATGTAGATTTGCATGTTCATCTCCATTGCTTCCAACACAAGCTTCAATCACGAATGATTCTCCAATCATCATATTCACAAGTTTCTCCAGAAGGAATGATAATAATTGATGTAGATTTGCATGTTTGTCTCCATTGCTTCCAACACAAGCTTCAATCATGAATGATTCTCCAATCATCATATTCACAAGTTTCCCCGGAGGGAATGATGATAATTGATGTAGATTTGCATGTTCATCTCCATTGCTTCCAACACAAGCTTCAATCATGAATGATTCTCCAATCATCATATTCACAAGTTTCCTTAGAAGGAATAAAATTAATTGATGTAGATTTGCATGTTCATCTCCATTGCTTTCAAAAACAAGCTTCAATCATGAATGATTCCCCAATCATCATATTCACAAGTTCCCCCAGAAGGACTGATGATAATTGATGTAGATTTGCATGTTCATCTCCATTGCTTCCAACACAAGCTTCAATCACGAATGATTCTCCAATCATCATATTCACAAGTTTCCCCAGAAGGAATGATGATAATTGATGTAGATTTGCATGTTCATCTCCATTGCTTTCAAAAACAAGCTTCAATCATGAATGATTCTCCAATCATCATATTCACAAGTTTCCCCAGAAGGAATGATGATAATTGATGTAGATTTGCATGTTCATCTCCATTGCTTCCAACACAAGCTTCAATCATGAATGATTCTCCAATCATCATATTCACAAGTTTCTCCAGAAGGAATGATAATAATTGATGTAGATTTGCATGTTCATCTCCATTGCTTCCAACACAAGCTTCAAACATGAAAGTTTCTCCAATCATCATATTCACAAGTTTCCCCAGAAGGAATGATGATAATTGATGTAGATTTGCATGTTCATCTCCATTGCTTCCAACACAAGCTTCAATCATGAAAGATTCTCCAATCATCATATACACAAGTTTCACCAGAAGGACTGATGATAATTGACGTAGATTTGCATGTTCATCTCCATTGCTTCCAACACAAGCTTCAATCATGAATGATTCTCTAATCATCATATTCACAAGTTTCCTTAGAAGGAATAAAATTAATTGATGTAGATTTGCATGTTCATCTCCATTGCTTTCAAAAACAAGCTTCAATCATGAATGATTCTCCAATCATCATATTCACAAGTTTCCCCAGAAGGACTGATGATAATTGATGTAGATTTGCATGTTCATCTCCATTGCTTCTAACACAAGCTTCAATCATGAATCATTCTCCAATCATCATATTCACAAGTTTCCCTAGAAGGACTGATGATAATTGATGTAGATTTGCATGTTCATCTCCATTGCTTCCAACACAAGCTTCAATCATGAATGATTCTCCAATCATCATATTCACAAGTTTCCCCGGAGGGAATGATGATAATTGATGTAGATTTGCATGTTCATCTCCATTGCTTCCAACACAAGCTTCAATCATGAATGATTCTCCAATCATCATATTCACAAGTTTCCTTAGAAGGAATAAAATTAATTGATGTAGATTTGCATGTTCATCTCCATTGCTTTCAAAAACAAGCTTCAATCATGAATGATTCCCCAATCATCATATTCACAAGTTCCCCCAGAAGGACTGATGATAATTGATGTAGATTTGCATGTTCATCTCCATTGCTTCCAACACAAGCTTCAATCACGAATGATTCTCCAATCATCATATTCACAAGTTTCCCCAGAAGGAATGATGATAATTGATGTAGATTTGCATGTTCATCTCCATTGCTTCCAACACAAGCTTCAAACATGAAAGATTCTCCAATCATCATATTCACAAGTTTCCCCAGAAGGAATGATGATAATTGATGTAGATTTGCATGTTCATCTCCATTGCTTCCAACACAAGCTTCAATCATGAAAGATTCTCCAATCATCATATTCACAAGTTTCCCCAGAAGGACTGATGATAATTGATGTAGATTTATATGTTCATCTCCATTGCTTCCAACACAAGCTTCAATCATGAATGATTCTCCAATCATCATATTCACAAGTTTCCCCAGAAGGAATGATGATAATTGATGTAGATTTGCATGTTCATCTCCATTGCTTCTAACACAAGCTTCAATCATGAATGATTCTCCAATCATCATAATCACAAGTTTCCCTAGAAGGAATAAAATTAATTGATGTAGATTTGCATGTTCATCTCCATTGCTTCCAACACAAGCTTCAATCATGAATGATTCTCCAATCATCATATTCACAAGTTTCCCTAGAAGGAATAAAATTAATTGATGTAGATTTGCATGTTCATCTCCATTGCTTTCAGAAACAAGCTTAAATCATCAAAGATTCTCCAATCATCATATTCACAAGTTTCCCCAGAAGGACTGATGATAATTGATGTAGATTTGCATGTTCATCTCCATTGCTTCCAACACAAGCTTCAATCATGAAAGATTCTCCAATCATCATATTCACAAGTTTCCCCAGAAGGAATGATGATAATTGATGTAGATTTGCATGTTCATCTCCATTGCTTCCAACACAAGCTTCAATCATGAATGATTCTCCAATCATCATATTCACAAGTTTCCCCAGAAGGAATGATGATAATTGATGTAGATTTGCATGTTCATCTCCATTGCTTCTAACACAAACTTCAATCATGAATGATTCTCCAATCATCATATTCACAAGTTTCCCCAGAAGGAATGATGATAATTGATGTAGATTTGCATGTTCATCTCCATTGCTTCCAACACAAGCTTCAATCATGAATGATTCTCCAATCATCATATTCACAAGTTTCCCCGGAGGGAATGATGATAATTGATGTAGATGTGCATGTTCATCTCCATTGCTTCCAACACAAGCTTCAATCATGAATGATTCTCCAATCATCATATTCACAAGTTTCCTTAGAAGGAATAAAATTAATTGATGTAGATTTGCATGTTCATCTCCATTGCTTTCAAAAACAAGCTTCAATCATGAATGATTCCCCAATCATCATATTCACAAGTTCCCCCAGAAGGACTGATGATAATTGATGTAGATTTGCATGTTCATCTCCATTGCTTCCAACACAAGCTTCAATCACGAATGATTCTCCAATCATCATATTCACAAGTTTCCCCAGAAGGAATGATGATAATTGATGTAGATTTGCATGTTCATCTCCATTGCTTCCAACACAAGCTTCAAACATGAAAGATTCTCCAATCATCATATTCACAAGTTTCCCCAGAAGGAATGATGATAATTGATGTAGATTTGCATGTTCATCTCCATTGCTTCCAACACAAGCTTCAATCATGAAAGATTCTCCAATCATCATATTCACAAGTTTCCCCAGAAGGAATGATGATAATTGATGTAGATTTGCATGTTCATCTCCATTGCTTCCAACACAAGCTTCAATCATGAATGATTCTCCAATCATCATATTCACAAGTTTCCCCAGAAGGAATGATGATAATTGATGTAGATTTGCATGTTCATCTCCATTGCTTTCAAAAACAAGCTTCAATCATGAATGATTCTCCAATCATCATATTCACAAGTTTCCCCAGAAGGAATGATGATAATTGATGTAGATTTGCATGTTCATCTCCATTGCTTCCAACACAAGCTTCAATCATGAAAGATTCTCCAATCATCATATTCACAAGTTTCCCCAGAAGGAATGATGATAATTGATGTAGATTTGCATGTTCATCTCAATTGCTTCCAACACAAGCTTCAATCATGAATGATTCTCCAATCATCATATTCACAAGTTTCTCCAGAAGGAATGATAATAATTGATGTAGATTTGCATGTTTGTCTCCATTGGTTCCAACACAAGCTTCAAACATGAAAGTTTCTCCAATCATCATATTCACAAGTTTCCCCAGAAGGAATGATGATAATTGATGTAGATTTGCATGTTCATCTCCATTGCTTCCAACACAAGCTTCAATCATGAATGATTCTCCAATCATCATATTCACAAGTTTCACCAGAAGGACTGATGATAATTGACGTAGATTTGCATGTTCATCTCCATTGCTTCCAACACAAGCTTCAATCATGAATGATTCTCCAATCATCATATTCACAAGTTTCCTTAGAAGGAATAAAATTAATTGATGTAGATTTGCATGTTCATCTCCATTGCTTTCAAAAACAAGCTTCAATCATGAAAGATTCTCCAATCATCATATTCACAAGTTTCCCCAGAAGGAATGATGATAATTGATGTAGATTTGCATGTTCATCTCCATTGCTTCTAACACAAGCTTCAATCATGAATGATTCTCCAATCATCATAATCACAAGTTTCCCTAGAAGGACTGATGATAATTGATGTAGATTTGCATGTTCATCTCCATTGCTTCCAACACAAGCTTCAATCATGAATGATTCTCCAATCATCATATTCACAAGTTTCCCCGGAGGGAATGATGATAATTGATGTAGATTTGCATGTTCATCTCCATTGCTTTCAAAAACAAGCTTCAATCATGAAAGATTCTCCAATCATCATATTCACAAGTTTCCCCAGAAGGAATAAATTAATTGATGTAGATTTGCATGTTCATCTCAATTGCTTCCAACACAAGCTTCAATCATGAATGATTCTCCAATCATCATATTCACAAGTTTCCCCAGAAGGAATGATGATAATTGATGTAGATTTGCATGTTCATCTCCATTGCTTCCAACACAAGCTTCGATCATGAATGATTCTCCAATCATCATATTCACAAGTTTCCCCAGAGGGAATGATGGTAATTGATGTAGATTTGAAATGTTAAAATCCATTAATGTGAATCAGTTGTTTATTGATCAACTTCAAAAGTAAATCTCAAATTATCATCTGTAGAAATAGATCTCTAATCATCATCTATAGAATTGGATCTCTAACTATCATCCATAGAAGTAAATCTTTAATCTCCGTCAATTTGATAGCCCTGCAATCATCATCAATATATTAGATTGGCGCCAAAATAATTGTTGTTTTTGTTATTTCAAACATTTTTGCTTATTCTTGAATGAATTATTATTCAACAATGTTCATATAATATACCATTTTAAAGCATCAATTGTTTCTATTTTTGGAACATTTCCTTTCCTTTTCCATTTTTATATTTTTGAGGCTGTCTAACAAAAGATAGAACAAAAAACAAATTTGTGCAATTTTGTTGTATGTTTTAAAATGGGATGCAAGCCAGGGGAAACTCCTTGCAATGTAAATAAATTATACGGCCTAGGAATCATTAGCAAACGTACAGCTTAACATTGGTTCTAAATATTTACAAATGGTGATGAAAGCCTTGAAGATGAGAATATTCTTCAGTTATTTCTGACACTTAGTCAAGGTCCACTATTGTGGCAAACCTATATAAAACTCTACCTCACCTACCTTACTCATCAGACCCCTCGACAAATGTCTGCCAGTTTTTCTACCATTTCAAACTCTTTCTGCAGGGGAAGGTCTTTAACGACAGCAGCTCAAAACATCTTTGAAGAATTCATTGGTTCCATGAGCTAAGAATTTCATGCTTCTGGCATGAATAGGCTTGTTTCTGGTTGGCAAAGATTGCAGTTAATAACTTTTATCCCAAGCTGAGACATACTGCTATGAAGTTAATGGTCAAAGACTGCAATTATTTTTGCACCAATCTAATAAATACCTTCCATCTTCAGAGGTCAAAATCGAGGGAAATTTTTTTTTCATTTTCAAGATTCAAAATCGAAGTGGGGGACTTTTTTTTACACTTTCAGGTGTCAAAATTAAAGGTGATAATTTTTTTTCAATTTCTGGGGATCAAGATCTAAGGATAGATATTTCTCACTTTCAAGAGTCAAAATCAAGGGGAAACTTTTTCTCGTTTTGAGGACTCAAAATTGAGGAAAAATTTTTCTCTTTTAAGTGATGAAATCAAGGTGGAACATTCTCCCATTTCTAAGGGTCAAAATCATAGCAAAATTGCTTTTCACTTTCAGGGTCAAAATCAAGGAGAAACTTCTTTCACTTCTAGAAGTCAAAGTCAGAGAGGAGGAACTTTTTTTCCCTCTTTTAGGGATCTAAATCAAATGAATTTTTTCAACTTTTAGAGGTAAAAATAAGGGTTTGAACTTTTGTCTCTTTTGGAGGTCAAAATCAAGGGTGATTTTTTTTTCACTTTTAGAGATCAAGCTCTTGGAACTTTTTCTCTTTTAGGGGTCAAAAGCAAGGAGGAATTTTTTTCTCCAATTTCTGCAGTTTAATTCAAGCAGATACATTTCTCTTACTTCTTGGTGTCAAAAGTAAGGTATAACATGATGTTGCAATATTGTTTTTTCAGTTTGGGAGAGGTGATGCTCATGCAGTTTTTTGAACAAGGAGCATTACCTATAGTTCTGCATTCTCTCAGAATTTTCTTCAAAGTCATATTGTGGAAGAGGGCAGTGTTTATGAAAGAGTGCAATGGAGTAT
This sequence comes from Thysanoteuthis rhombus, assembly GCA_963457665.1. Classification (NCBI taxonomy): domain Eukaryota; kingdom Metazoa; phylum Mollusca; class Cephalopoda; order Oegopsida; family Thysanoteuthidae; genus Thysanoteuthis; species Thysanoteuthis major. The sequence continues at coordinate 50,265,484 of OY735206.1, forward strand.
GTCAAAAAAGAATATCATTTTTTAAATCATAAAAACAATTAGATACAGATGTATAGTTGAATTTAAATTTGAATACAGGATTGAATGAAATTTAATTTGATATTTGATTTAAGTTTAAATCGTGATAGGCTGAGTATAATCATTTAAAAAATTTTTGTAAAATTAATCCACCAAGGAATATATTTTTTACTGATTGAATTTAAACCTTATCTAGTTGTTATCCACTGCGGAACATAGAGACATCTCTAATTGGAACCTTGGGTACTTTTAGGATGAACTTCATTCATTTGTCCAAAATACAAAGTTGGATTACCTTATTTAATCTCAATATCTAATAATTTTCAATTTTGAGAATGTCATAATTAGCGTACATGGGCTTGCACTCAGCATGAAAGGCAGAAAAGGATATTAGCTCTATTAAAATATGATGGCTCTATTTTGCAATTTGAAAATAGTTTTGTAATAGACATTTAAGCTCTGTCCCCATATTCAGTAACCATAGGTACAATGAGATGAGAAATACAAAGATTTAGGATCTGCAGTATCAATTTCAGGGGTCAGAAGTGAGGGGCACTTTTTTTGCCTTTAATTGTCTCTGAAGAATCTAAATCAAAGGGGAACAATGTTGTTCTATTTACTGTTGTCTTCCCACCAGACAATGCCGGGTATTATTGCTAGTCATCAATAAAAATAGTTCTCCAATCATTATAAAGGTGAATAGCTCTCTGATCATATTCAATAAGATAATTCTCTGACCACTACCACCACCACCACCACCACCACCATCATCATCATCATCATCATCATCACTATGCTATCTTTTTTATTGATGTAGTTTGCGCAAACTAAACATCAAACCATCTCCATCGTTTTTGGCAATATCTTCAATTTCATGTCACTGAGCCACTTCTGTATTACAACAGTTGAAATCATGGCAATCACCACATGCTGTTACTCATTTCAGACCGTTAATGTACCATGTGCATGCATTGAAATCTCAGGAAGAAGCTTTACAGTTACATCATGTGAATTTGAGTAAATCATCTGGTGTAGGTACCTCATCTGTTATGGTTGGTTCCAATTTGTTTTCCACCATTTTCCATCCCCTGAGCAATGGTTCTATTGCTGAATCCATCAACATCTTACACTGAACAATCTGCAAATGAATATGGCAGGTGCAAACTGTACGCTCAGTAGGTGGTAGCTTCTCAGGTAGCAACTTGTATGATAACACAGCCATCATCATGATGCATGCAAACTTTAAACTTCAAAGAGAATTACCGGGCTCTCCTTTATACATCAGAACAGTGAGTCTATAGTTGTGAAGTCTTTCTTTAATGTTTTCATCTGATATATCCTCATCATCCATTGTGCCTCCTCTAACTCTGCTCAACTAATTTGAACACCACAATTCTTCCTCGTCCATGATGTGCAGTTCCTCGATACTGAGGAGGCACTCTACCCGCTTCCAGTTCTTGGGTTCCCGAAATAACATAACACTCTTCTTATCAGCATTATATGAATGCAAGGGTGATCCAAAGAACTCCTTCTTGGAGCACATGCTATAATCATTGTATCTGCATCTCTAGCACTTATTTCAACATGATGCCCTTCAAAAACAAGATATTTCTCTAATAGCTTGATGAACTTTTCTTTACTTGCATCATTTGATTTGAATGTCTTCTGATTTTCATCTGCACAGATGTTTTCATTCACCATAATATCCAAATGAGATTTCCCCTTCTTCCATCTCTTGTCCTCATAGTTTTTAGGCCAAAGACCATTACCATTATTTTCTACATACAATATTCATCAATTTGTCTGTAATGAGTAGTCAATTTAAGATTACGATTGGTTATTTAAAGCATTGTGATTCTTAATTTAGGAGGGTACTCTCACTGGAGAAATATGCTGCATGAACCCACACCAGTTGGGTCGCAATAGTTCAGCTTATACTGCTGGCTGCCAAAGTCTATATCTAGTGACGAGTGCACTAACTCTTCAAGGAAAAGTGTATTGATAGATCCAAAAATAACTGATTTCTATCCTTTCGCATTTGGAAAATCATAACACTTTATTGGAATTTCCTAAAACTATATCATCTACTTTTCATAGGTCTCTCAATTGGTATGTTTTAGATAACAAAACTTTCCTTTGATTTAATTGATAAAGCTTTCATTTCCATGCCTGGGAATGTATTGCAATTTTACAACCACTTGAAATTGGTGGACTCATTTGATAGCCATTTACTATCAGGTTAGCCATTTTGTAGACTTTTTACAATCAGGTAATCATTTTATAGCTTATTACAATCGGGTAGCCGTTTTATAGCCTTCTACGATCGGATAGCCATTTTAGAGTCTTTTACAATTGGGGTAGCCATTCTATAGCCTTTTACAAATGGGTAACTATTTTATAGCTTATTTCAATCGGGGTAGCGATTTCATAGCCTTCATATTCAGATAGCCATTTCATAGCCTTTTACAATCAGGTAGCCATTTCATAGCCATTTATAATTGTGTTAGTCATCTTATAGCCATTCATAATTGGTCTTAGCCATTTTATAGTCAGCCAAAAAAGATGTTTGAAATAACCACCATAAGATTGACATGACCTAAAATTATTTCTTCTTATTCAGTGTTGTGGCCGATCACTCTGAAATCAAAATAAAACATTGCAGTTTTGAACTCCTATTTATATTTGTGCTTATGATGAACATTTGGATACAATATCATCAAGTAGACAATACAGAAAATGATATTATTTAAATCAAGTTTATTCTACTGAGATCTTTCACCGTCTAGCTTGGTTGAAGTGGTAATTTTTAATGAAACAATTTTTGAAAAGTAGACAATGTCACGTAAAATCACACCATGCAAGTGTTTTGAATTAAGAAGAATTTAGAAAACAAAAAATGGATCCATATATTTGAAAAATTCAAGGTGATATAAGCAAAGATTGTTGAGGACTTTTAAGGTTTTGCTTTTGTGTTGTTAAATGGTCTTCAGTGTGTGTGTATAGTTATTTTTGAATGATGGAATTCAGAGTATAGTCTATTTCAAATTGGTTATGATTTTGTTAATTGATTATTATTTCATGCTGTTTCAAAATTAGTTTGGATAAGTGGAGGGATAAGTTAAAAAATCCAAGTCTTTGTTAAATTTTTCTGCATTGTAATATTAAAGCAGATTCAATCTATCTTCTTTTTGTTCTATTTGTTTCTCTCCTAATGAATTGTGTCTATCTCAGAAAGTGGTTTTTCATTTGATGTGCTGTAAAACAGACTTACCACAGAACTGAAATTAACAGACGATAATCAAGTCAGTGGCATATAAGTTAGCAAGAGAACAATGAAAACATAAAAACTACAAATTCTTTGCAACTATTAATGTTATTATCCATGTTTTGGGGGCTGCAGTTTTTTTCTTTCACTATTAAAGTCTACCATCAGTTTCAAATATTTTTAATAGTCAGCAGTTCTTGGAATGGCAGATATTTCTTCTCAAGACCAGATTCAATTAGCTTAACAGTCTTTGGGAGTAAACAAGTGTCCTGAAGGGAGAATGGTTAAAGAGAGAGATAGACAGCTTCCTTTCTTTGTTAGGAACACAGTTCTTTTTCTTGTTCCTTCTCAACATCACACTCGTCACAGTATTTTTTTTTTAATCAATTCTCAAGATAGATAAGAAAGAAAGAAAGCAGTCTATACAGGGTTTAAAAATTGTGAATACACCTCATAGTTTCGAGATAAATAAATGCAGGAAAGTACAAGAAAAGAAGAAAGAAAGAAAGCAAACTACAGTTTTCATAATTAAAGTATATCTGTTAATTACTTTTTCATTCCACAATGAATTATTTTGCGTTTTGTATGATATTTCTTGTTTTATTTTTGATGCAATGATTATTTTATTTTTGACGTTTTAACGAGTATCAAGTTGAAAACTCAATTGGAAAGAAGTAGTTGTATTACGGAAACAAATGTTGCCAAATGATGTCAAAAACTGCTCATACAACATCAGTTTTTGAACGGTCTGTTATTTTTCTCGTTTCATAATACAGTGCTAATCAAGAGTTAACTAATACCTTTGTTACTTGACAATGTTCAGTGGAGATCTTGAAAAAACACTTTTTATTTGCTGCCATAGGAAATTCATTTGCAGCTGTAGGAAATTTATTTTTAATAGATTTCGCTAAAACTGAAACTTTCAAATCAGTTTACCTTTACTGAAATTTTTAGAGAATAAAATTGATCATTGAATGCTGACTGAATCAATTCTATTGGCTAAACACATTTTTTTCTGTATAGGACTGAGGGAAAAATTGAAATTATCAATAAATCCTTTTAAAATGTTTCATAATCATGCAAAATAAAAACAACTTATAATATCGATCATGCAGTTGAAAATTAAGTTTATTTTCACTCTTGAAACGTCTCTAATATATGAATTTATCATCTCATGAAGAGGAAGAACAAAATCTTGTTATTTTTATACTACCTAAAAATAACCAGCTTTCTAATATTCATTATGTGAATCTAGCAATTATTTATGAATAACCAGCTGCTTTTAAATTCAAGCAAAGAAATATTTTATTGATTGTATTATTGAAACCCTAGGATATTTAGAACATAATGCTTACCTCTATTTCATTTTGTGCATCTAGCATCCATTCATAAATTAGTGAAGCAATGTTGCTGCTAATGTTACGCAAAATACGAGACACTGATTTTGTCTTCATTTCTTGAACAAAATTCATGAAGATCCCATAATTGTTTGTAGCAATTGTGGGGTTTTATGCAGCTATGATGCTAGCCTGATGCCTAAGATGGACTGCCTTACAGGCTTGAGGGATTCTAACTATCCTACTATTTTTGCCTAGCTGGAGGGAGAAATGTATTCAATAGTATTATTGCAAAGTGAGGACAAAGTGCCTCAGCCAGAGTCAGAACTCCTTTGGCCAATTCGAATTCTCTGTATGTAAAACACTTAAGCCACACGCACACCCTCAACTGCAATCAAATTATAGCAGAAGAAATATTTCATTAAATTTAATAATTTATATGATATTCATAACCGAATGCTTCCCTCTAATTCTTAGATGAGACATCTTCATCTTTGTTGTGGATAAATCATTCTTTTTGCTGACATAATACTCCAACCTTTATCAGGTATTTTTTTAAATCTACTTTTTGTGTAATATCAAATAGAACTCTTCTTTATTATACACTGATTTATTTTAACTGTTATACACATCTTGGTAGTTATTGACTCCTGTCAATATCTGAATTTGGATTCCTACCATCCACACAGTACGAAGAAAGGGATCATTCATTGTCTTGAACACTTGACCAAAATCCAAAGGGGTGACCCAGACTCATACCAACAGAGATTATCAAAATTAGAAACACCCTTCTGAGTAACAACAACCCCATAAGATTAACATCAACTTCAACAAGTACAGGAGCAGATGACAGTATTCAGAAAACTGATATGGTCCATCTGCTTTACATCAGAGGCATGTTGGAAAGGATTCAGACTTCTTACAAACAGTATTGGGAGAGTATTCAAAAGCAGTTCCATCCTTTCATAATACCTGTCCTCAGCTAAGCCTCCATCAGATGAGAATATGATCAAGAACTGTGTGCATAGCATTTTATGCAGTTGTGACAGGAAATCTAAAGATAAGGTTGGAAGAATATTAAAATACCTCAGTTCAGAGAGAGACTATGAGGTCAGGTATGACTGACCATGAGCTGTGGCAAAAGTGGGGGTCACCAACCATGGTAGAACAAAATAAGAATAATATAGAGAGCAAGATTAGAGAATGAGATATTTGAAAGAATCAGTGCACATGGTAGGTTACAATAGCCTCCTCGCTAGGCCTACCATAAAATTGATCACTACATGTGAGCCTTGAATCAGAAAAGAACAGGCAATAGTCTAATGGATATAGGTGTTGCAGTTTAAACTCAATCCCTGGGTCAGACAGTGTAATCCAAATAGTCTGGTTGAGCAGAAGCAGGATTACTGATGAATTGACAGAAGGATTAGCTAATAAAAGATATCCTCAAACATGGACGGTGGGATGAGAACAATCTAGTCCCATGGATCAAATAAAGGGTCTAATTCAAAATTCTGAGAATGTTACCAAGGGGGAATTGATTGAAACATTGTAACTATAACAACATAGATGAGGGCAACAGTTTGAATAAATTAGTGTATAATAATGATTATTGCTCTTCTGAAAAATTTAGGCAATCCCCCGTTTCTTTCTATATGATTGCATTTGCACTGTATGAGTGATTTTTTTTAATTATCTTAGCTTTGAATTTCTTCTACTTTTTTTCTTGCATTATATTTTGGTCTTAATTCCCTCATAATTATTCCTTCAAGTTTCAGCAAATATCACCTTGTCTATTGATTCAAGAACGTTTTGTGAAGTGGAATGCCAAGATAGTATTGAATGTGAAGGAGATGCAACTGGGAAACAATTGGAAATCACCACTAATGGAGAGATTTCACTTTCAAAATTGGAAGTTTTCGGTTTGTTATTTTGACTACTTTTTATTTTTCATTTGTTTATGTTCAAGAAGATAATATCATAACATGGAGCAAAAGATAACAATCATCTATTTTTCTGTAATTTTAGTACAATTCAGTAAATTTTTTGAAAATAATGATGTGTACATAACATCCAGAAAATTTAATAGGAGCTCTAATGTTTTATTAATTCCTCAAAACATGAAAAAAGATTCCACACTCAAGATTGTTCTCATTAGAAAGATGGATGTTGGACACTGTAATAATGACAGTGATTAAACTATAGTGCTAGGTAATAGAAAAATATTTCACTAATTAATGATCATTGAAATCATTAAACATTAAAAAATGTGAAATGATAGGTGAATATTTTGTAAATTTACTGAAGGCTTTACAAATATTTGTTCAAAAATATGAAATTGATTATGCAAAATTCTTTGAAATTTCATTTTAGCTGTTAATTAGCAAGTTGCCAACATTGAACAACAAAAACCATCAAAGATGACAAATGGCTCTATCTATGTGCATGTGTTTATGTGTTTGTGTTCCATCACTCTTGGTCATACCGCTTTGTCTACAGACTTGAAAATTGGCATCAGAGCTCCACTAAACCCCTTCAAAAAATTTTTTAAAAATTTTTGGATGAAAACTTTTTTGAGCATTATTCTGGCAGGATTATCAATAACATCTAGATTCTTTTATTGTATCTTAGTTGTTTTTCAGTAGAAAATGCCAGTGATTCCAGAAATGGAATCTATTCTAACCATATTTATTCTTTCATGGAATTTTTTTTCATAACTTCAAATTTTGACACCTAGGTTGTTCTATTATTGATTGTGACAGCAAGTAGCTTTTATAGCTGACAATCATTTCATATGTTTAATTCAAGTTATTGTTAATGACATTGAAACATTTTTTAAGTCTTTTTTTCAAGACCAGCAATGCTCAATGTTGACTGTTTTATGCAAGTAGTTTGAAAATAATATGATTTGTTGGCATTCATTATATTCAGTTTTTTCTCCAAGTTTTAATCATGTTTCTTGATGAGATATTCTTAAAGATGGTCTGAATTTTGAGATTGATCATGTGTGATAATGCATATTAGTTCTTGATTAAAAATGACTCTTTTTAAGGATGTTCACGTTTTTGGTTTGGCAAAAATTGTGGAAAGCAGTGTCATTGTGCCAGTTCTGCAGAGTGTCATAAGATGACTGGAAGTTGTTCCATGGACTGTGAAAGTGGAAGACATGGTGCTAAATGTCAAAAATTAAATTATGGTATGAAGAAAGTTTTTTCTTTGCATTTTTCACTTCAAACATTGAGCAAAAACAATCAACATTGGATGCTTGTAATTCAAACTTCATGCAATTTCAACAAAAATGTATCAGCTTTTATTTTTCAAGTAATGTCAAAGGTTTGAATACAAATCCACATAGGCTTAAAACAATTATGCTTTTTAAATCCTCTAAACTATGCATCTTTCTTGCAGATAATTTACAATTTTCACACATGTACTGATAATGTCGGTGAAAATAGACACTAATTCAATTAGTGTCTTTTGCATTTCCAATTTCACAACAAAAACTGAATATCACTGTCATATATTGAAATTATTGGAAAAGGTTTGTGAGGACAAATTTTGATCCAGAAATATCTAAGAAAGTTTAAATTGGAATTTACAGAGTGAAAAAGTTAGTTTGATACTTAATTAGTATATAAGAGAGGAAAATAATATCATATCAATATTGTGATTCTATCAAGAGGAAAATCAAAAATATGATTATGGACTTTCTCGTGTATATTCCAACTAGTCACAGATAGAAATTATCATGAACAAAAAGGAGATTTTAGAGTTGAAACAGTTATTTGGACCCTTGCAGTACTGACAGCTATTTAGCTCAATGGTTAGAGTAACGCAATGCTGAAGCAGTCACCCTATCGATCACAGGTTTTGATTCCTGCAGCAGCTCCATGTTTATTCTTTTTACGTTGTCTAGGCTAAATGATACATTCACCGTTTAATAAAGGGAGATCATTTCAAATGGAGTTTCAGTATCATATAATGCTATTTATAAACATTCTGTCGGATCATACATCCATTTCTTAATAAGTATATAAATACAGCTGATCAGACAACAAAGTTGGAGAACACTATTTAAGTATGTGATTGTTATTGAAAGCTGATCTGAAGTTGTGAGTGATTGTTTTCTCAATCCCTTACTCCCCCCCCCCCGAATTTGACTGGCTGAGTAATTACATAACCATTTCCATCAACCATTTGCTGGTAGAGCAGAAGTGTACCTGTAGCCATGGGATTAATAAAAAAAACAAAAATTCATTATTTTATTTGGATCATTCCAGTCATACTTATAATGCAGTCTGCACCACCTAAATCAGAAATGAACTGCTGATATTTCTGCAGCACTTTCTAGAAGCTCTTAGTGTAATACTAGTATTCCACCATTCATCCTCACTAGCAAAACATAGATTTTAGATGGAAACAAATTCATTAATATTTGTGACTGAAGAGTTGAGGTTATAGAAGAACTTGAAATGCATTAATATTTGTGACTGAGGAGTAGAAAAAGAGAAACAAGTGTATTTTTTTGAGTGCATTGTTTTTTACGGATATATTGAAACAAATCTAGAATCAGGATCATGAACAGGAATTGAATACTCATACACTTAAGTTGGAGAAATTACCAAGAAGGTTTCAGCAAGGAGTAGGACCCAGAGATAAACTGGAAGTGTCCTGTTAGAGATAAGCAGAGAACAATAGGATAGTCTGACATATAATCTCTTCTTTTTTCTATCTTTTGTCCCTAAGGATTGAAAATGCATGTGACTTGTCATTCCAAACTTCAGATGGAAAACATGTTTGGGTCACTTATTCATCTGTGACTCTCAGCAGAAATCTGAGAATCAAGAACAGGAATTGAGCAAACCATCGCATCCCCTCATGAGAGTAGCTGATGAGGAGGATAGGAAATTACAACAATTGGGATTTAGGTTTAGCACCCCTTACTAATTGTTCGTCTAATCTTAGAGCCAATTACCTCCTCCACCAACCAATCAACCAAAGAGAAGAGAGAGCAAGTAATTATATCTCTAATACAGTTTTGAATGAACACATTGACTTATCCCTCATTCAACAGAGAAAGGTAAGACCTAAAGAATGCACCACTCTTCACCCTCCAATCCTTATTTTCCCCCAGCCCAAATTCTGGATATTTTTTTCATCAATGAAAGAAAGAAAGGTTACCAGCTGATCACAAAAATCTTGGACTAACAACCAAGCCTATAAAATACAAATTACTAATTAAAGAAGCACTAGTTTAAAATTCTTCAGTATCCAAGTCACACATAATTTGCTCTTTTCTTCTTCAGGTATTCAAATTTTTTTTAGCTCAGCCATCTAGGAAAAAGAGAAACAACTTTTTTGCAATTACCCAAAATAGAAAAGAGAAAAAAATATTACCAAAATTTTCTGAAATACCAAAATATTTTCATGAAAATACCTGTGTAAGATTGTGACAAAAGCAGGCAAATTTTGTTTCTATATTGATTAAAACCTTTGTCAACAGAAGTAAGAAAGAACGCATTTTTTTTCTTGAAATTGACATTGTAATGTTAGTGCATGTTTTAGTCAAGTTGAGAATTTTTCAAAAAACAATAACTGTCTGATAATATTAGGCAGAGGATATGAAAGTTGAAACAATTTACATTCATTTTTATGCTATTAAATTCATTTTTATAAACAACTTTACAAAAAATGTAATGAATAATTTAATAATAATTTTTAATTCATTTTAAATGAAGTGTTTGGTATTTCTGATAACATTATCTATGACCATAATAAACCTCTTGGAAAGTCTATTTGCTTAGGCAAAAAAATGGAAAATTCTGTTCTCGAATTCTGATAAATGTCTTCTTGCTAGTGGCCAGTCTGTAAATCTATGCTTTCTTATTGAGATAAACTTCAGTACAATTTTTGCAGAGCTAGAAATAAAAGATATCAAGGTTTATCTTAATTAAATAGAGAGTTCGAAGATTCCACATGATGTTATTTCATCAGGCAAAATGGTCTGGCAAAAAAGGGGGAATATCTTCATTTCTAATAGCAACGATGATGTGGTTGGCCTTATGGTTACCAGCACAAAAAATGGAATCAGCAAAGCAACAGAGCACTTGGGAAAGGTATGAAATGATCTCTTCTCTGCCCCTGCCATGGCTAAAATAGTAGCATTCTAGTAATAGTATCAATATTGTAAATTAGTCTTCACTTTTTTTGTCTACTATTTCACTTCCATCAATATACCCTTCACAGAGTGGATGAGAATTCACTCTCTATTAGAAATTATATGTACCTTTTGTAAATAATAATTCTAATTTCTATTATTATTATTATTCGGACCATCCTCATCTTGGTTGTTTTTCATACAACGTTTTCACATGGACACATAGTGTAGTGTTTACAGAATCAGACAAAATTACTTGTAATCTGATTGCTCCAGGTTCAATCCCAGTGTGAGACAATAATAAAACTACTAATGCTAAGAGGGGAGTGTGGTCAATATACTCCCGTCGGTTAAATAAAGGGTTTGGTTCGTTACTTCCCCACACCTACCTGATGATACCTGATGAAGGCCGTAGAGTACAACGGCCGAAACGTTGTATGAAAAACAAGCAAGATGAGGATGGTCAGAATAATAATAGAAATAATAATAATACCACATCTCAAAAATTCAGAGATATACTAATAATTCTAATTTTTTAGTATTAATACTAATGTGGAGGTGGGCAGGGGAGGATGTATATCTCACCAAATCAGAAATTCTGGATCAGCTGCAAAGAGCATATTTGACGTGCTTTTGTCAGACTTCCCTTTGTGATCTATCAAAGCCATCCAAAAATTGGTGGATAACACCTTTGCTTACATTGAATTTTAATAAAGCTGACAAATTTAACTATTGTGAAGTCCAAAGTAAAATTATGTTGACTGCAATTGACCAATAAATGTTAAAGTTTTTACCAATTTCAGATAGGGAGTTCCTTTCCACCCAGCCTGTATACGAGGGTAAATCAATGATAAAAAAGCATTTATTTTACTCATATATTCATTTTTCAACAATCCCCTTCCTTGTGCACTCTATTCAATGCTGAATGTTATTCATGTAGATTGAACATTATACAGTGAAAATTCAGATTGAAATCCAGCAAACAACTTAATGCCAGGCTACTGATCTATTGATCTATTCTCGGAAATTTGATTTTGGCTAGCCATTATTTGCATACACATACATTCAAATAGGTTACAAACCAATTTTTTCAAAGTATCAGATGTTGTTTTCCCAATGGATTCTCATTAATGCTTTTATGGATAAGAAACACTCTAGCTAGGCAAGCTTTTGGTTGAACCAACCTTTAAGAACAGGCAAATTCCATTAATCCTAAAAATAGGGTATGCAACCAATGCATCCTCCCAATCGTTACCTACGGAGCTGAAACATTGGAGTTGAGCAAAAGATTGACCCTCCAACTGAGAACTATGCAATGCACACCAGAGAGAATCATACTCAACCTAACACGGAGGGATCACATGACAGCACAGAATATCAAAGGAGAAATTAGAGTCAGAAATACTATAGAAACCATTAGAAAACTTAATATGGCAATGGGCTGATCATTTTGCAAGAATGTTAGACAACCACTGGATATCATGACTCACAACATGGATCTCCAGAAATCATATGCAAAACTGTGGCTGGCAAAATATAAGATGACCTGACAAACAAGGTAAATTCAGAAAGTATTGCTCCGCAACGACCAGGATAGAGAGGTCTGGAGAATCCTGGGAAAGGTTTATATTCCAACAACGCATGCTATAAAGCTGATGATGATGAACTAAATAAAAAAGAGTCCCTTTGAAAATGAGATTCCATCTCATTCTCATCTGCCTCTACCAACAAAATTTAAAGAGGTAAATATATTCACTCATGTATCTCTCTGTCTGTTTGTCCACACAATATCTCTGAAAATTCTCAATGAATTTCAATAGCATTTCATAGAAAGGTGGGCGATTGACTGAAGAAAAATTGATTCAATTTAGGCGTGGATTCAGGAATTTGTACAGTTACTTCCCCCTGCATCATATCTTTATGTCTACACTATATTTCCAAAGTGCTCAATGAATTTCAATGAAATTTTCTGGAAAGTCAGGCCACGTAGTAAGGGAAAATTGGTTAAATTTTGGAGCAGATCCTCAAATATTTTTGATTGGGAGAAATTTCTTCTTTTTTTTTCCCCATACATTCACATATTCACTTATGATTGTCCATACAATATATCCCAAAATATGGAATTTAAATGACATTTTGCTTTGATTTGATTTGATGTAGATTCAGGACTTTTTTATACTCATCCCCCCCCCTGCATTGTAGCCATACATGAACTGATTTTCATTCACGTTTTTGTGACAATAACTTTAGCAGAGACATGAGTGCTGTCTAGTTTGTTATGTTTTACTACCTAAACTCATCAAAAACAACCTTGAAGATTTAAAACAGGAAAAATGTTGTGACCTTAAGTTTGTGTTTGTTTTGTGAGTTTAGAGGATGTAGATGAAAAGTTCAACAGTTTTGTTTGCTTTGATGCTTCAGGTCATTCAGAGTATATGTGACTAAAGACATCATCGAGCATTAAAGGTTAACATTTAGTGGTATTCAAAAGAGGACTACAGAGGGAACAGATTGGCTAGATATGAGCACAATGACATTTTACCTATTGATATTTTCTTTTTATTCACACACACATACACACAGGTATCCACCTATTTTCGAAAGTTCACTTTACGCCACTTTTATGAATAAAAGGTGCAAAGCCGAAGTAGCATTCAGCATTGGATTTTCAGTGTGTCATGATAGAAGCAACACAAAGCCCCTTCCTCACTTTCCTGTACCTCCCACAAGCCCAACCTCCAGCAACTCTGCTTTGCATACCATCATTACCATTTTGGGTGTCTTTGGATGCTCAAAAAATTTTACTGTATGAATTAACAGCTATTGTTACTTTGCTCCATGCGATTTCAAATAATAAATTTTTTTTATCATCGAAAAGCTCTACTTTCTGACAGCAAGATGCATTTGTATATGAAAGAGAGAATTCTTCTTGTATTTATTTGTCGTTTGACAAACCCAATAAAACTAAAAAATACCAAGTGTAGGTTAATTAAAACTAAGTATTAAAATTGAGAGGATTTAGGAGACAAATTAAACAAATTTTGGTTTAGAAACATTTTACTATTATGTATACTACATTGAACAAAATATAATCACTCTTGATCCAAAGCAAAAAAGGTGAGGTTACCATTTCCTCTTCAGTTAGATCTTTATATTAAATTTTATTTGACCTGATAAAACCATGATTTTGAGAATAAATTTGAGTGAATAACTGCAAATAACAGTGTATATTTCTTGAGATGGAAAATTATTTTACAATGAACTATAAGCCATAACAATATGATCATGATATGACTTGCTGATGCACCTGAGGTCTGTCCAGAAAGTATCCAGCCATTTGGAATATTCCAACCACTTGCAAAGCCTAGATGTAACATGACCAGTTGGCAAAGGACTTTACAGCACATGCGTGAACAGATGCTCACCTATGAGGTTACTCAGTTGGTCGTGAGAACCATCGAGTGGGCTTGTGTACTGTGATCAAGTGAGTCATTCTCCACATCTTGGACAGGTTTTTTGGCAAAACATCACATCACCTATGTCTGTCAGATACCCTCCCCCAGTGGTCCAGATTTGGCTTCCTGTAACTTCTGGCTTCTCCTAAAGAGATTTCAGACTGTTGATATGATTAAGGAGAATAAGACGAGGCAGCTGATGGTTATCGCGGAAGAGGTTTTTGCAGACTGTTTTGAAAAGTGGAAGAGATACTTAGATGAATGTGAGGGAATACTTTAAAGGGGACTGAGGCACCACAGTCCGAGGTAAGCTGCAATTTTGTTAACATCAAATGGCTGGATACTATCCAGACACATCTTGTTTTACTGAAAACAATCCATCCCTAGCGCTCAGTGGGAAGTACTCATTAAAAGATTTACCTTGGTAAAGGAAAGCATTTTAAAATTTGGCAATTTTCTGGGCCATTTTGAGACATGTTATGAGTTACTACAATTTAGTTCCTATTTATAACAAGAATATTCTATGAAACCAAGTTTTGGTATCAGATATTTCCTTTATAGTATTCTATTCAGTGATATGAGCACAAAATATTTTTAAAAGACTATAAAGAATTGTACATTGAAATATGATTCCAGATGTGTGGCAAAAATTTGAAAGATTTAACAGTATTCAGTAATTAGCCAACCAAAACTGTCAACATCAAAATAGGTTTCTTCAGTTGTTAATTTTGTCTGGCTGATTGCCTAGCCATGTATGTATCATATGTACAGGCCACACCAATGGAGCTAAGTGAATGAAAATTCAATAATTTTCTCCTTATCATGTTTAGAAAGAAAATTTTTTTTCTGAAAATCCCTTCCTATAGGTTTTTAGTGGGGGTTCAATTCAGGAGAAGCCAGAAGTTTCAGGAAGCTAAATTTGGACCAAAGAGCCCCCCCCCCAAATCTTACGTACATGTGAATACTTTGTTTCATTTTTTTTCAATTCAGTTGTTTGCCACAGATAAAAAGAATGATGCATAGGAAAATCCAAACCAATTGAAGATAGAGACGGAAATGCAGAAGTTGTTGCTATGGAAATCTGATGTCATCAAATTTGTCTGATGATAAAAAAATTCAATTGCCCTCTTGTCAGGAGAAGTCACTCTTAAGTGAGATTTAATGGCCAAAATAAGTGTTAGTAAGAATAGCATTAATCTCTCACATGGCAATTAGCCCAATGGTAGTTGCAACACTGTAAATGATTTAGAAACTGCTTCAAGCAATAGGTTTTCACTAATTGGAGGGCTTAGGTCATCCAGAAAGCATGTTCCTTTAACTGGTTTAAGAGTGAAAGGTCTGGTTATGGTTCAAATCAAGAAGCACTCACAAATAACATCTTCTCATGCTCTGCCCCTCAGATTTTGCTACATTTGCATACGCACAGAATTCCCATTACTGATGGAATGAAGATCTAAAAGCTTTCATTTGTTGACACCCACAACCAAGATTGATATTTAACTACTTAAGAACATCTTAGTTTTGCTGGATATAAGAACTTTTTAATGGTTATGACTTTGTTGATTCATGAAAAAAAATTAGGTGACTCACTGTTGTTTCATATCATTTTTGATGTCAGTTAAAAAATTGACATGATTGATTGGAACAACCTTGTTATCTGTCAGTGTCAAAGATACAAACTTCATTTTCTTAATGGGATTCTCTGCCTCAAGATTTTTCTACCCTTGCATTCCTTCATTGCTTTTGAAGAATTGTATGTTTCAATGAATCACCTTCTTTGCATGAACTATAATAATATCCCTTTTCTGTAAAGACTGTAAGGAGATTATTCAAATAGTATACTGTACAAAAATACTAGATCAAGGAGAAACTGTTTTAAAGAAATGTGTTCATGAAGCCATCCAAAGGGTCATTGGCCAATTTTTCATCAACTTTTATCTAGAATGCTCAAAAAATGATAACACAGATACTTTTCATTCCAAATTGCAGAAATAATTCTGAAGTATCTTCAAACCCATTTAATTCCAAACAGTCATCCAATTATAAACCGTCAAGCAAAACTGTCAACATACATTTTTTTCAGTTTAGTATAATGAGTGAACTTTTGCAACAGTTGTCAAGCCAGACCTAAGTTTTTTCCCAACATTACACAGAAACCATCACTTGAAAGATCGATGAGATTTGTCTCGCAGATAATTATGATCAAACCCATGCTCAGCAAGTAAAGTTAGTGAGTGCTTTTCTTTTTGTTTTTGGCTGCTGCATCAGGCAATTCTAGCAAATTCAGAAAAATTACGCGTGGATCATTTGATTTGTTAATTTCACATTTCTGTAGACTTTCTAACCAATTTTGCTACTAAGAGTGGTGGACTTGTCTTTTGAAACGGCTATTGCCCTTTTATTTCAAGAACATATTTGCAGACCTTTGATCTCATTTCTTGTCCAACATAATCAATTATTTTCATAACACTAAATCATGAACACAATAGTTGTAGAATGTCTGCTCCATCTAATTCTTGCAACGGCAACAAATCAGAATGGTCAGAGTGTGGTTTATCATACATATATACAGTTCTAAATATTTTACACCAGTCGATTCCTGTATCCCACTTGTGAGACAATTTCAGGTAATATCATCTCAATCTCAGGAAGATTATGACAGGAAACAAGAACAGAATAATCATAAGATCTGTTTTTATTAAAGCTAGTACTTGAAGTGGGTCTGCCAGCTCAGATCTCAATTGTCAAGTAAGAAAAGTGTAATGATTTAATAACTCTTTTTGAAAAAAAAGTGTCTTATAGACCAGCAAATACAAAATCTATCTTGAGTGCTTAGTATGCAGTCTAAAAATTTTTTCAGGCTTATTTTTGTCAAACTCCAATCCAAGTTGAAGTTGACTTTGTTTTTTCCCTCATAACAACAAGAAGATCAATCCTCTCCATATCATGTCAATTTAAACCAAACCTACCTATGAAATTATCATTTCCTAGCCATGATTTGAAATCATGAAATCAACAAAAGTGATTGTTAGGTGGCTATTTTACTTACTGAGCAAAATTGACAAGTTTTATACATTATATATATATATTATTATACAAATCTATTTTCTATAAATACAATATAAAAATTGCAGTAATCATCCTCAATTGGAAAAGAAGTAAAAGTGGAGTTTGACCTTGCGGTAGACTGGCTTGTCTTTCAAGTTGAAGTCGTTGCAAAGAATGTTGTTTGATGAGTAAAAATGTATTAATTTCTAAAAATCAAAAAAAAAACAAATAAGTTTGCTAAAGTGTCATCATAAATATCATCACCACAATCATAAAAAAAACAGGTCATCAATTTGAGAAAATACTGATATATTTTCATAGAGGAAAGACAGAAATATTCATCCAAAGGATCCCCTCAGCCTGAACACCTTAAATCCATAGGGTTTAATGATTTTGATTTTTTTTCAATAGAGGATATTAAAATATATAATATATCTATATAAGATCTAAGTAAAGGTAAGAAGTTTATGACAGGTTAAAGTAGAAATCCAACAATATAAGTTGTTTCAAATCTGTCAATTACCAAATGGTTATTGAGCACTTGGGTACATTATCATTCCTACCACAAGAAATACCCGGCCACCTGTACACTGGAAAACAAGCAAGTAGACTGAGATACCAAGCTGTAATTATTTCAGATAATAATTTTGTAGGGTTTTTTGTTAATTAGAAACCATGAACCAGAACTATCAAAAAATATTTCTCCAGTTTTTAAGTAGGTCTTGCTGGCTGTCTGGCTATGTATGTATATATCACTCATACAGGCCATACAAATGGAGCTGAACATTTTAGCATTTACTTATTATGTTTAGAAAAAAACTTTTTTTTTGTTTTTTGAAAAAATCCAACCTCGATAGATTTTTTGTTGGGAATTCAACTTGCAATGTAAGTTAATGCTAAATTAGTCGCTTAGTGTGTGTCCCGTAGCACTTTCTGAATTTGGATTCTTTCTTTTTGAGATCACTGCCCAACAAAAGGTGGAAGAAATAACTTATCCCCTGATCACTTTTTTCAAATTTTCTAATTGATCACTCCAAATTTGGCTTACTGCCAATTGACATTGATACCATGACGATTTCTATTGGATAACTGATCAGACCTGTTCCTCATAAATTTTTTTTGACTAATATTTCAGTGGGTTTTTTTTTGCTCATTTTTTAAAAATTTTACTCCCTGATTATTGTTTACTCAGAAAACAATTATGATAAATGAGAAACATTTCAGAACAAGTTAAGAGTCCAGGTGGGAGTTCAGTGACAATGGAATTATTGTTCTGAATAATATAAAAATAGTACAATTAGCCTCCTTATAAATCTGGCTTTCTTTACACCACTTCACTTTTACAAAAGATCGCAAGCCACTATAGCTTTGAACTGACTGTACACATTTATGCACTGTCTCAATTTACTTTGTGCATCTGTAAGCAAGATGTATCCTGCAGTATCTGAAAAGTCTTCGAGAGCTCATACGGATGTTACATTTAGCATGTGACTGAAAGACGTAGAAAAAGATCATTTTAGGAGTCTGGGAATGCTCAAAATCTTTTTGCAGAGTAATTGCTTGTTTATATTACATCATTTTGGATAACTAAAGGTCTTGTAGGAACACTCTACTTCAAGATAGCAGAGGAAACCTGTACATGTTTAGGCAGACATCCTCAAACAAGTGTTAGTCTATGCTAGGAGTGTGAAACATGTGGCCAGCAGACGTCACGTATGTTTGTTTTTTTTCAAGAGTTTTACATGAGCACAAGTGTAGAATCGACATTTCTTCACTCGCCCAAGTTGCTCTAGTTACGTTATATGACCTGCCATAGTAAATGAGTTTGACACTCCTGGTCTAACCTAGAAAATAAACAAGATTCAATTTTAGCAGGAACTTACCAAGAACACACACACATGCACGTACACACACACACACACACACACACACACACACACACACACACAATCATTGAAGGGGAATTTGGAGTTTTACATATCTGATTACACCCCTCTTTGGTGAGGCTTGTTCTTGTTATGTTAGGAAAGCAAAGTCAACTCCAGACTTTGTCCTGGAGTTTGATAATAAAATCTTTAAAATTGGCCTGTGGCACCACATTGGTAACTAGAGTTATCAGGCTTGTCTTTCAAGTTAAGGTTTGACTAGTTCATCTTTTTTACTGGTTTTTATCCAAATGTTATGAGCCAATTTAGCCTTTGGTTGTTGAATCAATAGGGGAGGCTATATCTCAGGGAACAATTCTAAATGTCAAGGAAAGTTATCTGCATCTCTTAATTAAAAATCAGTGTACTGACATCCTTAAGGCTTACATCACCTAGACATGGGAATATAGTTGGAATTTCTTCTTCTTCTACAGTGTCCATTCTCAGTTCATCATGGCAACCCTCATTTATGATGCTGTTGTGGGTTTTAAAAGGTTCTGTTTTATAATTAGTGTCGTTGGAGGCATCGAAGTTTCATTGTATCAAGGAGGAAAAATGTTATGGAAATTGAATTTATCTTATCATTATCAATAGATGGTGATAATATTATTTTTTTAATAAAATAACCCATCATGATAATTATCTAATTCATTTCATTTTGTTTTTTCTTTTTTCTTTTATTACCGGTGTTCAATTTCTAAGACCAATATATGATTATTAGGGAATGCTGATTTATTACAAACAATGAAGAACATTTTGAAAGAGACACTGCTGCAAAACCAACAAAGCAAGGGTATATATTTGCATATGTTACATGAACACAGGCATATCTTTATTCATTCATTGCATATAATGCAACAAAATATACACATACACTAATATTCTGGCAGGCTTGGTTCAAGAACCATGCTGGATTATCCATTTTCAACAGACCAACAGAAGTCAAGTAATAATAATTCAAGAACAGGTCCAATTAGCATGCCATTTAGGGGTGATCAATTAAGGAATTGGAAAAAGGAGGGATTAATGAATAATCTACTTCCCTCACCTTTTGTTGGGCAGCGATCAATGAAAAAGTCTGAATCTTTTTTAAAAAACAAGCATAAATGTTACCAGATAAAAACTAAGGCACCAATTGAGCATAAACTTACATTGTAAGCTGAAACCACACTAAAAACGTATTCGGGGGGGGGGGTTAAAAAAACAAAAACGTTTTTTCTTGCCATAATAAGGAGTGAATATGCAAATTTTCAGCATTCTAGCTGCATTTATGTTGTCTGTATGTGTGATACATATATAGTCAGCCAGCCAGCAAGCCAGATCAACTTGAAAACTGAAGAAATCTATGTTGACAGTTTTGGTTGATGGTTTCTGATAAAACTCTGGTCCATCAATTATACATATCTCATATCTTTAAGCATCAGGACTGTCAAGAACTTAGATATTAAATATGAATTAAATGGTTAAATGAAATACATTATTCATATAAAGGATTTATGAATTGAATACAAATATCATATACAGTTGATGAGCCTATAATCATCATCATCATCAGCAGCAGCAGCAGTCCTTTAATATCCGTCATTGGACAGAGACCTTCCCCAGAATTCGCCACAATTCTCTATCATGGGCCAGTATTTCCTGAATTTGTTTAGTTCATCTCTCCATCTTGTGTTCAGTCAACCTGGGTTTCTCATGTGATCCCTGGGGATCCATGTTGTAAGACGTGCTGTCCATTGGCTGTCTTTCATTCTTGCAACATGGCCTGCCAATTGCCATTTGGGTTTTTTAATAGTTTTTATGATGTCACGGACTCCCATTTTTTTCCTGATATACTGTGCTGTCTTGTGATCTCTCCATGTAAGGTTGAGCATGATTCTCTCATGTGCACGTTGCATACTTCTCAGTTTATAGGTCTGTCTCTTGGTTAGGTTCCATGTTTCAGCTCCATAAGTAACTATTGGGAGGATGCAATGGTTGTATACTCATCTTTTTAGGATTAATGGGATCTTATTATTTTTGAAGGTTGAGCTAGCTCTGCCAAAGGCTTGCCATCCTAGTGTGATTCTTTGCTTGATTTCTTCTTCTTTTGAGGGTCTCATGGAGATTCGTTGTCCTAGGTAGATGTAGTGATCTACTTTCTCCAGATCTGTGTCTTCAATTTTGATCTCAGTGTTTTTTTCTCCAATGTACATGTTGCACATGATCTTCGTCTTGTTGAAGTTCATGTGTAGGCCGACTTACTTGCTCCCTTTGTTTAGTTCATCTATCATTAGTTGGAGATTGTGCAGGTTCTCTGTGAAAAGGGCAATGTCGTCTGCAAATCTGAGGTTGCTCAGATACTCGCTATCTATTCTAATTCCTTTACTCTTCCAGTCTAGTCTTCTGAAGATCATCTCGAACAGGGCTGCGAAGAGTTTGGGTCAGCTGGTATCACCTTGCCTTACATCTTTCTGGAGCTGAAAAGGGTCCGAGTCTTTATCTAGCCTGATAAAGAAGCTGTCGTGATTGTATATATGTTTCAATACTTCAACATATACTGGATCTACACCTTGCCGACTGATGGCCTCCATGACCTTAGGGATTTCTACCGAGTCAAATGCCTTTTTGAAGTCGATAAATGCTATGGCAAGTGGTAGTTGATACTCAGCTGCTTTTTCTATTTAGTGAAGGTGGTCCATGGTCAAGTAGCTTCTTCTAAAGCCAGCTTGTTCACGTGGTTGGTTTTATCGAGTGTTTTTGTGATTCTGTTGATGATGATCTTTGTGAAAAGTTTGTATACACAGTTGAGTAGGCTTATAGGCCTATAGTTGTTGAGGTCTTTCGGGTTTCCTTTTTTATATAAAAGCATTATGATAGCAGTGTTCCAATCATCTGGAACTTTACTCTGTTTTAGACACAAGTTGAAGAGGACGGCCAGTTTCCTAGAGATGATTTTACCCGCTTTTTGGAGTAAGTCGATGGTGATGTCGTCTGGTCCAGGGGCAGTTCCTTTCTTTGTCTGTTTAATGGCTTCTTTCACCTCCCACGGGTTACTTTTGGGAAGTTTTTGAGTTGATTGCTCATTGTTTTGTAGTCCTTGTTTGGACGAATAAAATTTTTGATAGAATTCTTTGGCACGTTTGACAATCCGGTCTCTGTCTGTTGTTAGGTTTCCATTTTCCTCGAGTGTGCTAATTATTTGCTTCATCCCGAGTTGAGGAGTTTGTTTATAGCTTTGAAGCCCCAACCTTTTTCAAGAGTTGATTCAATGACTGCCGTTGTGTATCTCCTTCTGTCTTTCCTTCGTTTTTTCTTGATCAATTTGTTTAGTTGAGCCTCTTCAATTTTCTCTATTGTAGTTGTCGGTGGCTTGAGTTTTCTGCTTTTTTCTATGAGATTTCTAGTTTCATCCGAGATTTTGCTAATGGATTGTTTGCTCATTGGCTTGAAAGTAGAGGCTACTTCAATTGTTAACACTGTCATTTTGTTGCTTATTCCGTTGATGTTGGTGTTGTCTTGTTCATTAAGAATTCTAAATCTGTTTTTCAATTCAATATACATGAATACATATATATGTATATATAGATATATATATGTATACGTAAATATATATGAATATATATATTAATACATATATATATATATATACATGAATACATATATATATATATATATATATACATAAAATATATATGTAAATACATAGATATATATACATAAATACATATATATGTGTATATATATATATATACATATGTATATATATGAATACACATATATATGTATACATAAATACACGTATATATATATATATATAAATACATACACATATATATACATAAATGCATATATATATATACATATACATAAATACATATATATGTATATATATTCATTAATACACACACATATATATATATACATAAATACATATATATGTACATATACACATGGATACATATACATATATATATAAGTGAATACATATATATATATACATGAATACATATATTTATACATATAAACACATATATATATTTATATATATATATACATATATATATATATATATGTATATATCAATACATATATATATATATATATCTATATATCTATACATAAATATATACATATATATATATATACATGAATACATATATATATAGATAGATAAATACATACATATATATATGAATATACATAAATACGTATATATATATATATATATATATATATATAAATACATATATATATATATGTATATAAATATAGATATAAACATATAAATATATATACATGAATGCATATATATATGCACATCAATACATTCATATATATATGTACATATAAATACATGTATAAATACATAAATACATGTATATGTATGTATATATACATAAATACATATATATATACACATAAATACATATATATATATATATATATACAAAAATACATATATATGTATATACATGAATACAAATATATATATACATGAAAACATATATATATAAATACATAAATACTTATATATATATACATAAATACGTGTATATATATACGTGAATACATATATATACATAAATACATATATATATACATGAATAAGGATATGTATACATAAATACTGATATATATACATAAATACATATATATATCTATGAATACATAGATATATATGAATACATATATATTCATGAATAAATATATATATATATACATATATACATATATATATGTACATAAATACATATATATATGCCTAAATACATATATATATACATATATACATATATATATATGTATATATATATATATATATATATATATACATAAATACATATATATATATATATATATACATCAATACATATATGTATATATGTATATATAAATAATCATATATATTTATACATGAAAACATATATACATACATAAATGCATAAATACACACACATATATATATATATATATATATAGAGAGAGAGAGAGAGATATATATATAAATACATTTATATGTATACCTAAATACAAATATTCATACGTATAAATACATGTATATACATAAATACATATATATGTACATATATACATACATATACATATATATTTACATAAATATATATATTTATAAATGAATACATATAAATATATATATATATAAACATAAATACATATATTTATACATATAAATACATATATGTATTCATATATATATAAACATATATATAAACATCGATACGTATATGTATATATATATTTATACATAAATATATATATGTATATGTACATGAATACATATATATATAGATAGATAAATACATACATATATATATATATATATATATACATAAATACATACATATATATATATATATACATGAATACATATATATATATAAATACATATATATATATGAATATAGATATAAACATATAAATATATATACATTCATACATATATATATGTACATCAATACATACATATATATATGTACATATAGATACATGTATATATAGATAAATACATGTATATGTATATATATGTACATAAATACATATATATATGTACATAAATACATATATATTGATACATAAATACATATATATATACATAAATATATATATATATACATATATACATGAATACATATACACATACATAATTACATATATATATACATGAATACATATATATTCATAATTACATATATATATATATATACATATATACATATATATATGTACATAAATATATATATATATACCTAAATACATATATATGCATGAATACATATATATATACATAAATACATATATATAGATATGTATATATATATATATACACGAATACCTATATATATATATATATATATATATATATATATACATAAATGCATATACATATATACATATATATGTAAATAATTATATATATTTATACATGAATACATAAATATATATACATAAAAACATATATATATATACATATATACATAAATACATATATATATATATAAATGCATTTACATGTATACATAAATTTATAATGTATATATACATCTATATACATAAATGCATATATGTATACATGAATACATAAATACATATATAAATATATATATATATATATACATACATATATATATATATATATATATATATACATACATATATATATGTATACATATATAGATATATATAGATACGTAAATAAATATATATATAGACAGTTATATGTGCAACAACCACATTGTTGATAAGAACACTAAAACTGAAATTGAGGACACAGAACTCGAGAAAGTAGACCACTACATCTACCTAGGGCAACGAATCTCTATGAGACCCTCAAAAGAAGAAGAAATCAAGCAAAGAATCACACTAGGATGGCAAGCCTTTGGCAGAGCTAGCTCAACCTTCAAAAATAATAAGATCCCATTAATCCTAAAGAGAAGGGTGTATAACCAATGCATCCCCCCGATAGTGACTTATGGAGCTGAAACATGGAACTTAACCAAGAAACAGACCTGTAAGCTGAGAACCATGCAATGTGCACATGAAAGAATAATGCTGGGCCTCACATGGAGAGACCACAAAACAGCACAACACATCCGGGAAAAGACAAGAATTAGAGACATCATAGAATCCATAAAAAATCTCAAATGGTGGTGGGCTGGCCATGTTGCAAGAATGGCTGACAATCGATGTACATCACGACTCACAACATGGATTCCCGGAGACAATATGCGCAACCGAGGCCGGCAAAATATTAGATGGAGAGATAAACTAGACAAGTTCAGGAAGTACTGGCTCCGTGACGCCCATGATAGAGAAGTGTGGCAGATCCTGGGGAAGGTCTATGTCCAACGACGGACGCTAAAAGACTGATGATGATGATGATGATAACCCCTTTCCAAATCATAGCCAACACAATTTCAGTAACTATGTAGCTACTTAATGGACATTCTCCCACTCAGCAGGAGGCCTTCAGCAGCCCTGACAACACAATTCACCCACAATGCACAGCTCCTGATAATGGACTCTGGTTCAACATAGGAAACTTTAATACACACTCACACAGCACACACCACTGATGATGGGAGGAATCCCGAAACATGAATAGACAATTTACTCATGAGGATTAATAAACCTCACCTCCAAACTCCTCACTCCCGAGTCTGTCTCACATTCTACAGTACACACACACACATATACATATATATATATATATGTATATATATATATATATATATATATATATAAACATATATATATACATGAATAGACATATATATATATATATATACATAAATAGATATATATATATATATATATATATATATATGACTACATATATATATGTAAATAAATACATATATATATATGTATATATATATACATAAATATATATATATATATGTATATACATAAATATATATACATATATACATGAATACATGTATATGCATATATATATATATATATAAATACACACATATATATATATATACATAAATACATAAATATATATATATGTATATATATATATATATATATAAATACATATATATATATATATATATATATATATATATGCATAAATACAAATATGTATATACAGAAATACATATATATATATACATATACATGAATACATATATATATATATATATATATATATATATATAGATTTATATATATATATATATATATATATATATATATATATATATATATATATACATGAATAGATATACATTCAAAAATACATGTATATGTATATATATTCATAGATACACATATGCATATATACATGAATACATATATATGTATATATATACATAGATACATACATATATATATTTATATGAATACATATATATATAAACATGAATACATATATATATATATATACATGAATACATATATATATACATAAATACATATATATATATATATACATAAATAAATATGTATATACATGAATACATGTATATATATAGAGAGATAAATACATATATATATATATATACGTAAATACATATGTATTTATATATATATGTACATAAATATATGTATATATATAGATACATATGCATATAACAATATATATATATATATACATGTAAATATATATACATGAATACATATACATGTACATTAATTCATATATATATATGTATACATATAAATACATATATATATACATAAATACATGCATATGTATATATATATACATAAATACATATATATATATATACATAAATACATATATATACATGAATATATATATACATATACATAATTACATGTATATGTATATGTATACATATGTACATATATATATATACATATATATATGTATATATATATATATATATGCATATACATAAATACATATATATATATGTACAAAAAAAAACATAAAAAAGATATCAACATAATATATACATAATTAAATATATATATATATATATATACATAAATACATATTTATACATATATACATAATAACATATATATATATACATAAATACATATATATATACATTAATACATATATATATATACATAAATACATATATATATATATACATAAATACATATATGTATACATATACTCAGATATATATATATATATGTATATATACATATATATATATATACATCCATGAATACATATATTTATACATAGATACATATATATATATATATACATAAATACATTTGTATATATATACATAAACATATGTACATAAATACACATATATATATATATACATAAATACATATATATATACATAAATACATATGCATATCCATAAATACATACATATATATATATCTATATATATATACTCAAATTTCTTATGTATATATATATATATATATATATATATATATATATATATATATATATATATACATATACTCAAATTCATATTTTTATATATATATATATATATATATATATATATATATACATAAATACATATCTATATACATAAATACATATGTATATATATATATATATATATATATATATGCATACATAAATACACATACATGAATAAATATACATAAACATATGTACATAAATACACATATATGTATATATACATAAATACATATATATATATATAAATACATATGCATATCCATAAATACATACATATATATATATCTATATATATATACTCAAATTTTTATGTATATATATATATATATATATATATATATATACATATACTCAAATTCATATTTTTATATATATATATATATATATATATATATATATATATACATAAATACATATCTATATACATAAATACATATGTATATATATATATATATATATGCATACATAAATACACATACATGAATAAATATACATAAATATATGTACATAAATACATGAAAATGAACATAAATGTATATAAATATATATATATATATACATATATAGGAATTATAGGCATAAGACTAATTTAAATAAAATCATTTGAATTCTTTGGAAATGTATGTACGACAAATCGTTTTGAATGAAAAGCAGAGTATAGAGATTGAAATTTGAAAAAATTCGTTCTTAAAATTGCTGTTCAGCAGTGGCAACTACACACAAATCATTTAGCCCAAGCTGATTTAACAAAATTCATTGAGGAGACTAATCATCATGCGATGTTAACAAACACAATTTGAAAAATAACCCAATGATAGCGTCAGCTTAGCACAATTTTCAGTATGAAGAATTAGAAACTCAGGGCACATTGCTCTATCCACTTCAAAGGTAATAATAACAAGTAATGATAAATAAGAAATTAAGCTTGTTTGCCAATTTCAACAAAAGAAAAAGTCTGTAAAAGAGGCTGTTTTGGTGCAGCCACATTAGGGTTCATTATGATGGCCCTGTTCCTTACTTTTCTTATTTAAGAATGACACATTAGAAAAATTTTAGCATAAACTAGCATTCAAGCAGAAATTTCAAGGTGGTGATTAAATTCTTAGACAAGGATTTTAATGGCTATTTATTTTAAAATGAACATTGGTAAATTTGCTAAATCAGCTCTGTTATAGCCCTTATGCCACCTGCACCACTAATCATTAGAAGCATTCTTATTTCATAAATGATATTTTGACATAGTTTGATCATTAGTGGATACTTGAAATGAATTTATATGAGAGTTCCAAGTTATAAAACAAAAATTAATAAATGATGGATTAATAACTGAATTTAATGCATGAATGATCTAGTAAGAAAGCTGTAATAGTTCTTTTTTTGAAAAGCTATGCGTAAATAACTTGCATCAAGTCAAACATGTTGCATAGCTTGAATGTCTTTGAAATGATTATTGTCACTGTTTTGTCAATAACATTAAGCAAAACAAGCATTGAATTTGAAGAAAAAAATAAAAGAATGACATCTTTGGAAAAGAATTGGAGGAGGCGGAAGAAAATAATAGGAGGAGGAGGAAAATAAATGGAGGAGGAGGAAAATAATTGGATGGAAGAAAACATTGAAAAAGAAAAAATAATTACTGACTGAAGGGTAGGGAAAAATGTGTTGGCGTAATTTGAGATGAAGCTGAAATGCAGAAAATACAACTCAAAGAAGAAATAACCCAAATCAAGAAAGAGCCTCAACAAGTATGAAAGTCAGACCATAGATGCACTAGTTTAATCTTCATTGCCTTTAAAATCTACCTTCCTTTAGGAGTCTGTACCTTTCAAAGTTCCCATCTTCAAAAGCCCTTTTGACCAAAAGAACTTTTATTTAAGCTAATATCATAGTAAAATAGAATTTCATTCATGTATTAGACATGTCAGTATTCTGATATAGTTAAATAGAATTCCATGTTCTGATCACGTTGTAATAAAATGTCACTTGAGAGACATCAGATTTGTAGATGATGAAACACATTTGTTATATTGATTTGTCAATCAGTCAGTCTGTGACAGCAATCGCTGCTATCCAATAAGCACAAGTATACAAACTGAATATCTCGGCACATCAAAATCCACTTGGGTGATTTCACAGCACTACTGTTTGCATGTTTTTTAAGAGAAAATTAGAGTAGAAAAAGTACATGCTGATGAAAGATGAAGAGTATTTTAAAATGTTCTGAATGCAAAATTCAATATATATTTATCATAACTGGCACATCTTGATTTCAAGATTTTGATAGTCATGTGTTGAAAAATCTTCTTTTTTTCTTCTAATATCTTCCATATTACCATAAGATTTCCTCATATCAACTTTCAAAAAGTCAAGGAGTGACTTTATCTGTACTGATGTGGAAAGCCCAAAATAGAATTCAAAAAAACTTCCACAGATGCTAAAAAGATTAGCCAGAATATCAATGAATTATCAGTTTAATTTTTTAAAGGAATTCAAATCATCATGAAACTCAATTAGCAGAATAATTAAATTATATTGTAGTTGTTATGATACTAGAAATTAAAAATCTTCCTTGATCTGCACCTGAAGAAATTTTCTTGGTCAGGTGGGCAAAGTGTAGGACCCAAGCCCACCTGGCTTTTTATTCTGAATCTCTGAGATGAAATATAAGGATATGCAGTATCAGAGTAGTCTCCCATAGCAAAACCACGCTAAACTGTCTTCTTAAAAAGGTTAGTCCTTACAGGAGAAAAATATGACCTAAATCTGCATGTAGAGAATATGAAGGAGAAGTCAGACTTTGTCTAAAAATTAGATTGAAGGAATGCTGGGAAGCCATTATTCGAGGTAAAATAATCAGATCAAACTTAGCAGAGCAGGTGTGGAAAATAATTTTTAAAAAGCAGGGGGCAAACTGTCTTCTTTATAATGAATGAATGATTGAATGATCTCCGTGTTGTCCCCATAGATGATGGATTGTTCCCTCCAAGGCACATGCCAAGGCAAAGCGTATGGGGATCTTGGGATGCCCTGTCAGAATCAGAAACCCTCTCAGCCTTGCTAACGTAGTATAGAGGAAAGTAAAGAGGGATACTATTTAACAAATAGCTGGGAAAGAATTCTTTAGAATGAGATCACAATAACGAACATGGAACAACATCAGGGTTTTTTATTATTATTCATCAACATTTTTTTGATATCCAAAATAATTGATATAAGTTATTGACCTGCCACAGGAAGGCTGCAAATGTTAAACATTTCCTGGAGGTTATCCTTGAACTTTATGAGAAATGGACAGGAAAGAGATTATGCCATAATTACTTACCTGTTGAAAATTACAAATCAATGATAGATTATTAATCAATCAACATAGCTTTATATCACATAAAAGGTAAGGGAATTTTGGTACTCTAGACCACATTATACTCTTTTACTCTCCTTAGAAATAATTAAGTTACAAAATAGAAGAAACATGGGTTCCTTAGATTTCATTACATAAAATCATAAACGAAAATTATCAAAATATTCTGTCTACTTTTAAGATAATTGTCAAGTATAACGTGAATGAATAGTCAATTTCCTGAAAGTGTAACAGCTTTAAATTTCTGTTGAAGATTGTTTTGATCGATATAGTCCTTCGTAGGAAAAACTTGTTGCTGTTTTTACAATCAAATAACATTTCAGTATTTATCTTTTTTTAAAATCAGTATTTGTAAATCTATATAGAGTTTCAGAATATGTTTGTGGTATCATCACTGAACTTGAATTATGTCAATAGCTATATGACTCGGAGAAACATTGACAGTTAGTGAATTTTGTATTACCAAGGAATTCCCCGTCACTCAGATATTTTAAGTTATACATAAATGGAATGAAATAATTGAGAAGTAGGTATACACCTTAGCCCCTGTATTCCCCTCCACCACTTAATTTCCATCACTGGTTAAAGCCCAAATTGATTTGTCCACTAAGACCCTTAGCTGAAAAGAACTTTGGTTGTGTCATTCATGGCAGGAAAAACATTTCATACAAGAAAAGGAGTTTGGCCCCCTGCCAAAATCTCATTCTGCTTATCGACATTTTTCCTCCACTTCATCTCTCAACAGATAAAGTTTTCAATACAAATCAACAAAATCATGCATTCTTAGAAGCCTTTGACCCACTGTCAGTTTTAATTCTTCAAATAGGTTTAAAGTAGGTCAGACTAAATAAAACTCTCATTAAAAAAATTTATCTGAACTTAAAAGACTTTTTAGAATAATCTGAATCAATTTTAACTACTATTGTCTATTATTCTTTTTTATATCTTAATACGTTCCAATTGTTACCTCTACACAGTGCTCAGGATTAGTAATCAAGAAAAGAAGGAATGTTGTCCTCATGTTTATTCCATTAGAATTGACAACAAATATTACAAACCCGAAAAATGTATGTTAGTCTTTTGATTCTCATCTTTGAAATGACAAAAAATAAAAGTTATCTACAATGCCCAAGTTTCAAATGTTTCTTCTATCACAAGTGAAAAAAGTAAACTAACATGGTTCACAAATTGCATTGTAAGAGAGAGAGAGAGAGACCTGCATCAATGAAATAATAATGCAATTGCTATGATCAAAATATAGTATCCGTTGTTGTTAAGCCAAAGAAAACTGTGCCCATTTGCTTCCCATCCAGATTTCTATAGCTTAAAACATTTAATGAATCTCATCCTCATAAATCTCAAAAAGACTACGAGTTGAATTACTGTATTTGATGGCATATAAGACTACCCTTCCCCCACAAAATGGCTGAAACAGTAAACGTAGCCTTCATTTCCATACCCAGTTCCACACTGGCCAGAGCTTGAGGAATTGAAAAACTGAATGATGAATGAGAAGAATTCAGGGATATGTTTCTTTTTTCTTAATATTCCCTCCTGAAATGAGAGACAGCCTTATATGCCATCAAATACCATTCCTATCAGTTAAAGAGACCTTTTTTACGGCACAAACAGAAATTTTCCTATCTGTTGGATAATTTCACAGACTTGAGAGCATTCTTTAGCTAATCAAAACATCTTTTATTTTAAATAAAAGACAAATTATCTAGCTTTTTTTCTTCACTTAGAAATTGCAAGCAATTATTTTTTGTGCTAGCAGACAAAGACAAACATTTCAAAGAAGAGATGCATCAAAATGATTTTCCATTTGTTCTTCCCAGCTGTGGGACATGCCATTATTTCTTACAGATTATTGAACAGAATGGAAGTTATCACAATATATGATTGGCAAATCTGTAGTAGATGCTTCTTTTTACTGTAAAAGACTATTAGTAGCAGTCATTTTTATGCCAGCCTACACATCCAACTGATCGCACTTTTTTTACAGTCAGGCTTTGCCTGGAACTGTCCTTTTTTTCCCGGAAGAGCTCGTTCTAAAGGGAATTCATTAAATGTGTTTTCTAACAGTGATGGTATGATAGTTCTATTATCTTGTCATAATTGATTCTTAACATTTTCAGCTTCAAGTCCTACATATTAATGCTTCCTTCAAAGTATAATGAAAGTGATAAATATCTTATTACATTTAGCACTCCTATGATAGCAGTTTGATAATCAGCGATGTGCACAAGAGCAGAGGCTCAGTAGGAAAAAGGGCACGCCAACATCTAGTGTGGCTGTTCCCAATCCCACTTTTGGTTTATGTGTGTGTGTGTGTGTGTGTGTGTGTATGCCATGGTTGGAATTCACAAACATTGAATCATTCGCTGAACTCTGGGCAGCTCCTGGAATATGGGTTTGGTCCCACAAGGGTTGATACAGACCTCACTGTTAGAGTGTGCGACAACTGCTCAGTGAAACTGAATATTGTTTGCGCCAATGGCAAGGCTTCTGTTGTCTGGGATGGTATCATTGGCACAAGAGAATATTTTAAGCCATAATTGACACTTCTCATTAGACGGAATCACTAAGATTCCATTATCAAATGAATTTTGGATTGGTAGTTTTGGAAGTAAATAGAAGACACGATTCAATCCCAATATTGATACCCCTTTGATAATAGGTAGAGGAGTGGACCCACACAACTTCCTCCTTCCATAGCAGTCAGAAAATTTGGAAAAATTCTTCCTGCCCCTTTTACCAAAATATGTGTGATTTTACTCAATAAATGTTGAGTCGCCCAGCCATTTAAGCTGAGATATTGCATGGTTCCCAGTCCGGGAAATATCTTTGAGCTCCATCCTCTAGAGCTGTGTTCCTGATACTGCTTTGAGAAAAGCTATTTCCCTTACTGTTGTCTTCCCAGAACACCAACATGATAATCCTGAAACTGATTCATTTAATAGAAGAAGAAAAATGAGGAAAATGATTATATGCTTCACATTGAAATTGTCTTTGTTGCTAGTTTGGCTTCACGGAGACTTCACAACTGGTCCTTTATTCAATCATAAACAAAGTGATCTGTGTGAGACAACAGATATTTAAATTATATCTTCATACATTGGATCTTTTTTTTACATTGGTTCTATATGCATAGGAAGTTTTTGCTTATTGAACATGTTTAACATTGGACATTTTAGGAATTCAATCTTTTATCAATTAGACATTTTTGCATTTGGATGTTTGGACTTATAACCCAATAACTTAATGTTCTACTAGCGGAACAAGTAGCTGGAAGTCAAGTAATGTGTCTTCTATTAAAATATATATTTTTTAATTTTGACTAAAGGGGTACTTTTGGTATGAAGAAGAGAAAGGGCAGGGGATCATGCAACCCAAGCCCTACCACTGTGCATGTGCATGATACTAAATGTTACCCAAAAGTTTAGGAAACTTAAGGTGTGAAATTGCTTCTTTGAAGAAAAGAAAAATTGATAGAAAATGAGAGATGTATACATTGTCCCATGAGACACGAGGAAACACTAAGAAACTTGACATGTAAACAAATTGATCAATCTGTTTGAATTCCCCAAATATTTAGGTAGCATCTTGTATATACATGAATTAAAATCAATGAAGATATCTTCCTTTTTTTTTCTAATACTCACACTTATTGACTGATACCAAGTTCAGTAATTTTCATTCTATACTATTATACTAGAAACAAAAATGCAGCTCATTGACCCTTTCAAGGTTAACCTATTAAGATGCTTAATGACTGAACTTTTGAAAGGTATAAAAAAAGGCCAGAAATACTCTTATTCTACAGTTGAAGAAATATCATATAAATGTCACATTGAAATATTTTGCGGTACCGATGAAAAACACTGAATTAGTAGATCAGTTTGCCAACTCATTTTTCCTTTTCAGTCACATAATGCAAACTGATTTCTGCATGAGTTTCATATTATGATGACGTCATTGTCTCATTTTTCTTATTTTTTCATGACACATATACCCCAGTAGATCTCTACAAGACATATTTATCCCAGCAATCATAGAAACCTCAGAATATATCTGACAAGGAGTCTCAAACGGGTTAAACAAAATCTATAATGTAAAGATGTTCATGTATGCTAATAGATATTAGATATTCGTGTATGTATATATATATCATCATCATCATCAGCCTTTTAGCATCTGTTGTTGGACATAAATCTTCTCCTAGAATCACCCAGACCTCTCTATCATGGGAGTCACGGAACCAGTACTTTCTAAACTTATCTAGCTTGTCATGCCATTTCACATTCTGTTGGCCACAATTTAACATATGGTCTCAGGTGATCCACATTTTTGAATTGGGATGTCCAGCATTTGTCAGCCATTCTTTCAACATGACCAGCCCATTGTCATTTGAGTTTTCAAACAATTTCTATGATATCTCGGACTCCTATTTTTTCTCAAATATTTTGTGCTATCTTATCATTTCTCCATGTGAGGTTGAGCACCTATCTATGTGTAGAGATGAAAATGTATGTTGCAATCTCAAGATATCTATATATTTACTATGTTGGGTGTCTCATATTGGTAATGTTTAATTGGCTTGTGTAGCAGACCATCTCTACTGTTTTGAAATTTCAGTACTCAACAGTTATGGCCTTCTGTCAGGCTCAGCTAGCCTTATCAAAAATATGTTATCTGTGGTTATATTTATTGAATATCATAATTCATGCATAGATGCTTGTTAATATTTGTATGTAAAGAATAAATTTATATGCACATGCGATAATAGAATCAAGCAGCTATGTAATAAATCTGTGAGTATGTGTATATATGTATATTTATGAATGTATTATATTATTTGAAACTACTTGAAATGACTTCCCATTGTTACATGGAGAGTGAATCACTCTGCCTAAACAGTGCAAATAGAAATAAACAATTAAGCAAAAATTTCCAACAGCAGTCCCATTTTTCTTTAATTGTTTATTTCTCTTTACGCTGTCTAGGCTGAGTGAATCACTCTCCATGTGACAATGGGAGGTCATTTCAAAGGATGCAACACATTCATGAATATTTTGTTGGATTATACAAATACACAAGATCTATGTGGAGAGTATCAAGCCATCTTGAAGAACCAGTGGCATGGCTATGGTATAACAATCAGAGGAGACCATACTGCATAAGCATGAACAGGCACTCTCCCATGGGGTTACTCAGTTGGCAGTGGGACATTATCTAGTGAGATTGCATACTGCATGACCATTATATTCACAATGACCAAGCAAGTTATTCTTCACATCTTGTTTTGCTTTTCAGCAAAACATTGCAGTCTGCCACTGACCCAATTACTGTACAAATTCAGTTCCCAGCAGCCTCTTGCTTTTCCCTAAGAGACTTCAGACTCTGGATGAGAACAAGGAGAACACAAAAAGGCAATTGATGGTGATCCCAAGAATGGAATTTGCAGTTTTTTACCGAAGTGGAAAGCGTGCTATGATAAGTGTGTCAAGCCTAAAATGGAGTCCCAAATGATTGGAACAGTGCTATCATAATGCTTTTACATAAAAAAAGGAAACCCTAAAGACCTCAACAACTACAGGCCTATAAGCCTACTCAACTGCATATACAAACTTTTCACAAAAATCATCTCCAACTGAATCACAAAAACACTTCATGAATACCAACCACGAGAGCAAGCTGGCTTTAGAAGAAGCTACTCAACCATGGACCACTTGCATTCAATAAATCAGCTGAAAGAAAAAGCAGCAGAATATAAACTAAACTACTCATTGTAGCATTTATCGACTTCAAAAAGGCATTCGACTCAGTAGAAATCCTTAAGGTCATAGAGACCATCACTCGACAAGGTGTAGATCCAGTATATGTCGAAGTGCTGAAACATACATACAATCACAGCTGCTCTTTTATCAGGCTACATAAAGACTCAGGCCCTTTTCAGCTCCAGAAAGATGTTAGACAAGGTGATACCAGCTGACCCAAATTCTTCACAGCCTTCCTCGAGATGATCTTCAGAAGACTAGACTGGAAAAGTAAAGGAATTAGAATAGACGGCAAGTATCTGAGCAACCTTAGATTTGCAAACAACATTGTCCTTTTCGCAGAGAACTTACACAACCTCTAACTTATGATAGATGAACTAAACAAAGGGAGCAAGAAAGTCGGCCTTGCACATGAACTTCAGCAAGACAAAGATCATGTGCAACAACCACATTGGAGATAAAAATACTGCGATCAAATCTTCATGAGAGCCTCAAAAGAAGAAGAAATCAAGCAAAGAATCACACTAGGATGGCAAGCCTTTGGCAGAGCAAGCTCAGCCTTCAAGAATAAGAAGATCCTATTAATCCTAAAAAGAAGGGTGTTATAACCAATGCATCCTCCCAATAATCACTAATGGAGCTGAAATGTAGAACCTAACCAAGAGACAGATCCACAAATTGAGAACTATGCAACGTACAAATGAAAAATTATGCTGGGCTTCACATGGAGAGACCACAAGACAGCACAGTACATTCAGGAAAAGACAAGAGTCAGGGACATCATAGAATCCATTAAAAATCTCAAATGGCAGTGGGCCGGTCATGTTGCACGAATGGCGGACAACTGATGGACATTACGACTCACAACATGGATCCCCCGAGATCCCATGTGCAACCGAGGCTGGCAGAATATTAGATTGAGAGACAAGCTAGTCAAGTTCAGAAAGTACTGGCTCCGCGACACCCATGATAGAGAAGTGTGGTGAATCCTGGGAAAGGTCTATGTCCAACTACAGACATTAAAAGACTGAAGATGATGATGATGATGATGATGATGATGATGATGATGATGATGATGACTAACATAACAAAATATTGCTGCTACTAATCCTACTAGTTTATTGAGCGGAGAATACAGAAAATAGTATTATTTAAATTAAATTTACCATAGTAACATGTTTTGTCTTTTGGCTTTGTTGAAGTATTAATTCTGAATGTAACAATATTGAAACATTTCAAATTATTACTTTGACAAAACTGATAGGTAACACATGTTAGTAAAGTAAACTGGATTTAAGTACTACTATTTTCTGTATAGTCCACTTAATGATAATGTTAGATATCACATCCACATACTCATCATAATCATAATCATCATCTGCCTTTTAGCATCCATCATTGGATATACACCTTTTCCAGGATTTGCCAGATCTCTCTATTGTGGGCGTTGTGGGGCCAATACTCTAACAACTTGTCTAGTTTGTTATGCTATTTTACATTTTGCCAGCCACAGTTTTGCATGTGATCTCTGGGGATCCACATTGTGAGTTGTTATGTCTATTAGTTGTCTGCCATCTTGCAAGATGTCCAGCCTATTGTCATTTGAGTTTTTTAAATTGATTTTATGTTATCCCTGACTCTTGCTATTTCTCTAATATACTGTGGTGTTTTGTGATCTCTCCACATGAGGTTGAGCATGATTCTCCCATGTGCACATTACATGGTTCTCAGTTTGAGGGGCAATCTTTTGCATAGATTCTATGTTTCAGCTCCATAGGTGAATATCGGGAGGATGCATTGGTTTTTGACCCTCCTTTTCAAAACAAATGAGATTTTCTTGTTTTTAAAGGTTGAGCTTGCTCAACCAAAAGCTTGCCATTCCTGATGTTGCTGCAATTGAGTAAGGTTATTGGCATATAATTGTTCAGATCTTTTGGATTTCCTTTCTTATGTAATTTCATTATGACTGCAGTATTCCAATCTTCTGGAACTTCACTCTGTCTTAGGTATAAGTTTAATTGGATGGCTAGTTTCCTGCTGATGACTTTACTGTAAAAACAATCACAAATATGAAGCCATTTAAGATTTGATCTGTTGCTAACTGTATGGTTCTCATGTGTCAATTGGTAAGAGCAGCTTGTATGGATGACCAGGCTTCCTGGGGCAAAAGAGGTACGAGTTTGAATCCCTTTGAATCCATGATGTTTACTAATGGCCATAGAATTAGTGTCTTGGTGCTTGCGATCAAAAGCAACTAAGATAAGGGCTGACTCATCCATTAGGCAAACCTAGGTGAACACCTAGGGCACAGAGATCTTAGGGCTGCACTCCAAGAGGGGAAAAATTGTCTATAGACTAAAACAGGTATGAAACCCTTGTGCAAGTTTCAAGTCTCATCTAGAGCATATGGAACCCTGGCATCAACCCTGACAAAAACTGGAATGAAAGAAGTACTAGTCTAAAAAATCAATAATGGGTGACAATGCTTCATCTGATAAAAAAATTAGATAAAGTTAGTATTATTGCTTGGGAATCAGACCTGTAAAACTGAACTTATAAGATGTATTTTCCATTATTTACAAACAAGATACATGCTATCATTTGGGCAAACTATTATGACTATTAGAGAAAATTCTCTGAGACTTTAAGATCAGAAAAGTGAAGATGAGAGTGAAAGTCAAAATTTAGAAAAAAAATTAAAGGAAAAAAGACAAAAAGATTTTGATCATCTCATACATCCTAAAACTCCTGTTACTATTAACTCAGAAATCATAAACTCGCTGCATATAAATCAACATGAAATATTTATCAGGAATCCAGTAACTTACAGACACAGACATGTGGCTGGTAGACAAACAAAATTAATCTTTCAGGACCAAAAATAATATTGCAGCTAAATAAAAGCTATTTTAAACCAATTTGTAATGAAAGATTGTCAAACATTTTCCATGAAGAGGCCATGAACATTTATGATCAGTTCATTTTGTATTCCATGTATTTTTTAGTCATCACACTTGTGTAATATGTTCAAGACTCTTAGAGACTCCAACATATCCCAACCAGTTAGATCAGGTGTGTGTGTGTGTGTGTGTGTGCATTTTGTATTCAGTAAATCTGTCTTCTTCCTGATACTATACTAAAAGATTTATTTGGAAGCCATTGCCATGAAATTCAACAGATCATCGTAAAGTAGAAGGTCTGTCTGAACAGTATCAAGCCATATGATATTAATGAAAAGAAATGGCCTATCTAGGGCAATGGTGCCCTAGTATGCTTCAAAGTGCCCCCTATTCAATTTAACATACTCACCCCAGGATCTGTTCCACTTTTCAAAACAATCTGCCAAGTCCCCTTCCAGGATTGCCATGGTCCATGGTCTGAGATATTCCTTGGTGATTTTAGGTCTGGGAAAAGCCAAAGATCACAGGGAAACAAATCCGGATTGTAGGGATTGTTGGCAGACCTGATGATGCAATATTTTGCTAAAAAGCCCCATACAAATCATGGAGAATGGTCATTATGAAAGTGACATTCACACAATACACAAGCTCACTCAATGGCATCTTACAACCAACCGAGTAATTCCATGGAAGAGTTTTCAGATATGCCTAGAAAGGTCCCTTCTGATTGGTTGCCAAATCACATCAAGGCTGTATAATCATTTCTTGAGATATTCAAAATGTTTGTTTCTCTCCTGAACAGACCTCATGTATTTTTTAAAAGTGAAAAACAATGCAATCTTTTGTTTTTGCTATAGTAAACATTATATAGATAAATACTCTATATTTTTTGGTACTTTGGACAACATGAGATAAGAGACCTACAACCTGGAGTTATAAAATATGATGAATCTCCATATTCAACCTGGAAAATATAG
This sequence comes from Thysanoteuthis rhombus, assembly GCA_963457665.1. Lineage (NCBI taxonomy): Eukaryota > Metazoa > Mollusca > Cephalopoda > Oegopsida > Thysanoteuthidae > Thysanoteuthis > Thysanoteuthis major. Next base: position 50,306,585 of record OY735206.1, read on the forward strand.
ATGATTGCACAGAAAGTTGTGTGGTCAGAAATTTCAGGTCGAGCAAGGGCTCAATGCTGATCAAAATCTGTAACTTGAAACTTTACAGAAGACTATATGAAACAATTAATGAAAAAATCCTAAAAAGAAGCCATGTTCTTGAAACTGCGGGAGATCACAAAGGCCTATAATCATGTAAGGTAGTCCAACGAATGCAGAGCTTACCATAGGAAAATCATAAAGAAGTCATATAAAGGTGGTCTTGAGAGTTTGTACTGGTGTCTAGTAACAATTTCCAGAAATAACCTCATGTGACCTCTAATGACATTCAGAATAAACCCCACTTTGCTTATGACTTTCTTTGAGTAAAGATGTACCCCTATGCGAGATTTTTTACATCCTAGATGCAATATTGTGGTCAGCAACTTGGGAAATTCACTAGAAATAATCAGAAATGACATATGGTCACCTCGAATGACCCCGATATCAAAATCATTTCTAAATACTTGTGAAAGAATCTACCTCTATGCCAAATTTCAGTTTCATAGGTACAGAATTGTGGCTAACAACTTAGAAATTAAACTAGAAATGAAAAAAATGACCTCAAATGACTTCTGATGTTTATATCATAAAGATACATCCATATGCTTAATTTCAGCATCCTTGGAGCCAAATCATGACCGAAAACTCTGAAAATTGTCTAGAAATAACATCTGGTAATCTAAAATTACCTCAGTGGTAAATTCATTGCATATGACTTTCGCCTGGGGAATGTGTATCTCTGTGGCCCACAACTCTGAAAATTGTCCAGAAATGACCAAGAAATGACCTCTGGTGATCTTGAATGAGTAGAATATTAAGCCAATAGGCCTTATTTTTACGAAGAGGCACGAATGGACCAACAATCAAACAAAAGGCTCAAATATCAGCATAAATTAAATAAAAACGCCTCTATGGTAATCTCCATGAAAAAATTACATCAAAAATATTGAAACGTGTTTCTAGAAGACTTCTACACAACACTTAATTTCAGTAGCTGATATATCGAATCTTGAATACATAGTTTAGAAGCGCTCCCCTTCCCCGAAGACATTCTCAGCATTGAAACTTCATAGGTATGTATCCGTTGATTTTGATTTAAAAAAAACTATTCTGTATGAAAATGTTTCAGGTAAAACATGCAAATAGAAACGATTTTGTATCATCTAAGGTAGTTCTCAAACTGGAGTACACAAGGTATAAAAAGTTCAAGAGCCCCTGTCTTATGTTATATTCAAAGTTGGGTGAACAGCGTGCAGCTTTGGAAAATAATCTAAAAGCCAAACTTCATGAACTGAAATTATTGTTTGAATATAGATTATTCTTCAACTTCAAACATATGCTACTCTGAGTGAATAGAATTTGCTCGAATGTGCCTTATTGCTTTTTTTGTTGTTTTTTATTTTTTATCTCATTGAAAAGGGCATTTTTTTACCTTGAAAGTTTAATTTCAACAGATCAATCGATTAGAGAAGTGGACCATGATGTCTCTCTCAATTAACAAGTATGTCTAGAATCCCTTTTGGTGCTAGATTTTAACTCACTTTGAATAAGACTGAATCAAAAGTCATTAATGGTCCAATAAAACAACTGATGAATATTGAATGAATGAAATACTTGCTAACAAAAAATCATTGATTAAGTGTAAAAAAAAAAAAAAGTAAGATTCTCAAAAATGGGACAATACCAGATTTGTATAACCGAACAAAAAAAATCGAGACAATTTTAATGGGAATCAATTTAAAAAGTGTATTCTGAAACTTTTGAATATACCAATACAGACACAAGCACCAACCATCGAATGAAAACAGTTATTTCGATGTCGATATTATTGGAGTAATAGGTTTTTTTTACCTATGTATACTTGGGGTACTTGGTATTCAATGCATCGGAAAAATAATCAAAAGTGAGAGTATGGAAAAATATCAGGTAAATATAAAAGACCTAACTCAAACGGATTACAGGTATTTTCCAGAATACTTGAATGGATGTCTGTTTTTAGACTGCTAGCGCTCATCTCAGTTATAGGCTAGCATATCATCAGAACATTTACCAAGGGAATACAATGGGTCATTGATTTTGTGTGTGATATTATGCGCGTAAAATTGTGTATTATCATGTGGAGGTTTCCTTTTAAAAAAAAACGGGATACTGTGCGAAGGCTGTGGGATATGCGACCGACAACTTATTCTTTCCTTCTCAGTTCGATTTAAAACGTTGACTTCAACTATCTATTCATTTCTAATTCTAAGAGTTTTGCAAGATTATTGCCACTAATGCAATTTACGTTTTATTCGCAGTCGCTAAATTCTGTCAAAAACAGTGTGTGGCTGTGCGTGAGTTCGTGCGTGTGTCACTGATTGTATGCATATATGTGCTAAGTAGCAAACACCGAAGCAGAGACGCACTTGCGCAGATGATGTTTCACAAACATATGGAATTGTGAAAAACTCATTTTGGATTTGTGTTTGAAATTTGTGATACTGAATATCTGAGAAATAAATCTTTCCGAATTTCCCTGTATAAATCATCATACTGAATAAACTAATTTATTTTATAAATGCCATATATGCCGGCAAATGAGACGGAAAGTCAATTGAATCTTTTTTTCTTCTTTTTTTTTATCAAACTTTAGAAATATTGCGCTACGTCAAGGGCGCTGGTATTATGACTAGGGGAACGTCCACCGAAGTTCAATATGGACAGTTATGAGGCTTGGGTGAGTTACCCGTGTAAATCATTCGTCAAATAATCCGACGTATACAGTAAGTCAGTGTTTGTTGGAAATTTAAAACTTGTCAAGAGTTCTATTTAAGAAAATTAGAGCCATTATCTTTTAAATTTCATATTATTTAATTGAACTGGAATAGATTTAAAACGGCTTTTCTAAATTTCGAACTCTACTCGATTCTCGAGATATTTCCTCATATGCAAGCATTAACTGAGGCTATCGAAAATCTTTAATTGAATATATATATATATATATATATATATATATATATATATATATATATATATTTAGAGAGAGAGAGAGAGAGAGAGAGAGGAAGGGACATGTTCTTAAGCAAAAAAATATATGTTAGGAATTTATAGTGGGGGACAACAGAATGAAAAGAACAGTGAGAAAACAAGAATCATCTGATAAAAGTTTTTACTAAGCTTACGCAAGATTTTTCAAGCCGTACTTTAAGGAAAGAAAATTTGGATAGAATCATCAAAAAGCTATAAGCCTTTTAAAAGGGTCTTATTTACGTAAACATGTGTAAAACCGGTTTTCGAAATAGTGAAGATTTAAAGGTTCAATCTCCGATGCCACCCACTCAATTTTACAACAGCTAGAGATGGCCTGTGAGCTGAATCAAATCTGATTGGAGATTCTCTTCCTAGTTTGTTGCCACCAACACGGCTTTATAAAACTCTTCTTTTTTTTTCATCAGAAAAAGTGCAGTATGAGCTTCTTATAGAGCAGATTATATTTGATTTGATAACGATTTGTGTTGGTGTAATAGTCTTTATAAATTGTCCGAATTTCTCACCTGAAACAATGTCATTATTTTTTTCTAATTAGTTTTTGTTTCAATCAACCACTTGAACCGTGGGAATTACACATATTTTGACAAGTAAGATATCATTATTACACTTGCAAATATATTTCTGCAGTTAGAACATTTACTTTTGCTAAAAAGGTTTATTACGTATGAGATGTACGAGGTCTGTCTGGGAAGTTTCCAACCATTATAAATATCTGATCGCGTGGGTTTGATATGATCGAGCAACCAAGGGGAGACTTTACTACGCGTATATGAACAGACGCTTTTCTATGTGGTTACTCAGTCAGTATTGAGATACCATTGGGTGAGCTTAAGGAACCGATTAGACAGCTGATGGCGATCCATAAAGAGGACTTTGCAGACTGTTTTGAAAAGTGAGAGGAGTACTGAAATAAGTGGGTGAGAACCCAGAGGGTGTACTTTAAAGAGGACTAAGCTGCCATTGTCATAGGTAGCTATTTTCTGTACATTAATATCATATGGCTCGATACTTTCAAGACAGACCTTCTACTATAGTAATCATGATTATGTAATATTACACAGTTGGATACTCCCCGGACAGACCAGGTAGTTCTATTTTTCTCTCAATAACCACTGTTGATATGCCTTTATCGTCAATACCTTCCACCCAAACAACAAGTTTGAGATAATTTCAATAAATATTTGTGTCTTAGTGACGCATGGTTCAAGAAATAAACATCTAGTTACATTAAAACGATTTTTCGAATTGTCAACGTCATTGTCAGACTCCAGTCCAAGTTAGAGTTGACATTATCCCCCCCCCCTACAGTAACAACAATAAGAACAGTCCTCACCATTTTCAGGGGAGTAAACTCTTCACTATTAGTCTATCTAGTCACTTTAAACCAAGCCTATATATGAAATTATCATTTCCTTACCGTGATTTGAAATGGTCAGCTCTCTTACCAACAAGTTTGATGAATCTACGGATTTATTTTTTATGCATACGATATAAAAGTTACCGCAATTATCATCAGAGGTAGGAGTAGAGTTTCAACATGCAGTGATCAGGCTTGTTTCATACTCTTTAAAGCGTTTTTTTATCATCATCATCATCATCATCATCATCATCATCATCAGCAGCAGCAGCAGCAGCAGCAGCAGCAGCATCATCAGCATCATCATCATCGTCGTCGTCGTCGTCGTCATCATCATTATTATTATAAGAATGTAAAGATTGACAGGGATAAAATTGTACTATTTGAATGTTCTTGTTATTAACTTTTAACTTCAAGGAGCATGACTTTGAAGCTTTACATTTAAGCTGAGTGCTAAAATTTTCTTCTGTGAAGTCACATCGTTGTTTTACTTCGAGTTTTGAATTCTCAACATTCAAGTCAAAAATATGTATACTTTGGTTCAGAGTAATTTGGCAAAATGATGAGCTTGCAAGAGATTATTCAATAAAAACTATGTACCTGATAATATCACAATGCCCGTTCTTACCCTTTTAATGATAAGATTGACACTTAGATTTGTAAAGACCTTCCTGAAATTTAATTGATTCTGGTATTCTTAATTCATTTCTAAAGATTGAAAATAGATCAGCTGCGTGTAAATCTTTTATAAGATGAAATTCACAAGCTTATACAGGTACAACAACTATTTCCGGTTGAGATGATCCAAGATCTATGAATTCTAAAACAGTAATCCAGCATCAATAAATCTTTCAACTTCAAGTGGCCAAGGTGATACTCCTTGAATATCTCAAGTATATGATGCAACCGACAATTAGTCCTTCTCTTATAGACCTTTCTAATGAATTATATATAAAAAGAAAAAAACGTACAATTTATAACGTTAAGAGTGCTATTACTTCATAATTCTTTATCAGTACAGTACAGTGTTTGATTGATATACCTGTATCTATTTCATATAAATTGATAAACTGTATCATTTATCTTCATATTTAACCGTTGCATCCATATTTAACGTTTGTTCAAATCAAGCTTCTAGCAATAATAATGGTTTACAGATATGAGATGTGCATGATTACTTAATCAGATGCGTAACTTTAGTTTATTTACCTCTGTTGCCGTAGTTAAAAAGTGGTACATATTTTCGGTTGAGTCTATCTACACAATATCTCTGAAAGTATTGAATGAATTTCAATGAGATTTTGTGGTGGTGAAATTTTTGGGTGAATCCAGGAAATTTTCCTAATTGGGAGATAGTTCAGTTTTTTTCAATTACATTCATATTTCTCATGAATGTCCACACGATATCTATAAACATTCTCAATGAATTGCTATGAACAATAGGCTACGGGAGAACTGATTTGATTTTGAAATGTATCCATGCAGAATCATCTCCCCAACGTCGCAGTTATATGTCCAATCCACGTAATATCTCTATAACTTCATGTTTGTCTACACTATGTCTCAAAACTTTATCAATAAATTTCAATTAGATTTTGCTGAAGTCGGGTCAATAAGGCCATGGAAGAAGTGAGTACATTTTGGAGCAGATCCTTGGACAATCACCTTTCCTGTATCGCTGTTATATATTAAAACCACATAATAGTTCCATTTTTTCTCTTCTCCACGAGAATTCATTGAATTTGAATCAGATTTTGTTAACGGGTGGACAAGAGGCAACGGAGGAAGTGATTAAATTTTGGTGCAGATTTACCCCCCCTCCTTTGTCCGAACCATATAATATCGCACAAGTTTTATGTCTGTCCACATGAGATCTTCGAAAGTACAGAATGATTTTCAATTAATTTTCTTTTGGAAGGGTAAGCAATGGGATAAAAGAAAGGTGGTGAAGTTTGGGGGCGGATCCAGAACTTTTTTTGGTTGAGAGATATTTTTCCGTTGTTTTTTTGTTTTTTGTTTATTGTTTTTTGCTTTTTCAATTACATTCATGTATACGCTCAAAGCTGTCGACACAATATCCTCAAAAGTTATTGATGAATTTCAATGATATGTTTTGGAGGGTTGGACTGGGGGCTGCGAGAGAACCAATAACATCCATGCAAAATAATCTCCCAGAAGTTGTTGTTATATGCCCAAACTACATAGATTTAATGTTTGTCTCATGCAGTATCTCTGAAGATTCTCAATGAATCTCACCGATATTTTGTGGAAAGGTGTACAAAAGCCTATGGAAGAACTGATAAATTTGGGGGGCGGATCCATGCATAATTACCCTGCCTGACAATGGCGTTGCCAGAACTATGCGAATACTTTGTAGGTACTATTATTACATGACCTCGGTTGGCCCGGCAAAACAGTGAATCTACCATTTTATTCTATTTATGTTGTCTAGACCAAATGGTACATTCAACGTGTAATAACGGGTGATCATTTCAAATAAGAGTTTCTACATAATACAATGCAATTTACAATGATTCCGTCGGATTTTATACCTATTTCCGAATAACATTACTTGAAGTGTAAATTCTGTGTTGCTTTTTCAGCATTCATTTTAGCCCCATATCAAATGTACATACAATGGCAATAGGAGACAAACATTTTTTTTTTCTTGTATGATTATATTTATAAGGATGATCCATTAGAAATCAAACACAAATCTAACAGGAAAATTTATCAAGAGTTAAATTTCAAACAATCTATGTTTTGATTTGAAAAAAAAAAATACTTCTATGTTCAATGAATAAAACAGAAGGAAAAATAGTGGTTTATAATATTAAAATTTCACATGATGCTGAATATCTATCGCACAAAGATCCCTCATAAAACAAGCCTTGTTGGTGGAGGTTCAAACTCCACTCCCACAGAAGATGATTAACTCGACTTTTATATTGTATACATAATGATAAATTCGTAGTTGTTAGACTTGTCAGTTTAGCTCAACTGGTAAGAGAGCCGCTTACCAATCACTTTGTCGTGATTTCAATGTTAATTTTATACATTGGTTTTGTTTAACGTGGTGCAATATACAAACTGTGAAGAGTTTATTCCTATGAATTTAGTGAGAATTATTCTGGTTACGGCGGGAAAATAAAGTCATCTCCAACTTGACCTGGAGTTGGACAAAAATCGTTCCACAAGTATGACCTGATGTTTATCATTTGGGCCATGTATCAATAAGATACAAATATTTATTGACATTATCCCGAGCTTTTTGTTTGAATGGAAGGCATTGATGAAATAGGCATCTATCAGAAATGGTTATTGAAATGAGAATAAAATGCTAAGTCCGTCCATGAAATATCCAAACATTTGATGTAAACGAAAACATGGCCAGCTCACAGCATAGGCGCCTTAGCCTCCTCGATGTGAGGCTTGTCAGTTCGGCTCAACTGGTAAAAGGGCCGATTTCAAACTACAGTGTGAAATTGTTAACTTTAAGTATTGATTCGGTTTAACGTGTAGGGATAGACAAACAGTAGAGTTTACTTTTCTAAATTAAGTGAGAATTGTTTTAGTTGTGATGGGGGGGGGGACAAAGTCAACTCCAAATTGAACTAGAGAATTCCTGCGTGATAGTACCCCCGACCGTAAAACAAAAAGATGATCACACCACACCGTGGGATTATAGTTGGAGAGCTAGTCTCGCTCATCATTTCTACGGAGAGTGAGTTCGTCCATCACTGAGTGTCCCATACCTGTGATCCAATGCTAAAACTGAGCAAAGGCTTAGTAAATTTAAGGGCACATTGTTATGATGTAATAGTTAGCAAGATAGTCTCGCGGATCATTACTTCTGAGTCGTAAGTCTGATCCTCAATAGGTGTCCCATACTTGTGGCCCTGTATCAAAACTAAGCTTAGCTTTGTAAATAACAACAAAAAAAAAGATGTTAAAACTAATACATACAAATCAATCATCCTCCAACAATCTAACAATGTGTTAATTCAAAACCATTCTTCGTTGGGAATTAGATACACATAACTGGTGGTGTTTTTTTTCATCGAGTGTTTTTGTGATTCGGTTGGTGATGCAGCCACGTGAACAGGCTGGCTTTAGAAGAAGCTACTCGACCATGGACCACCTGCACTCGATAAATCAACTGAAAGAAAAAGCAGCAGAATATAGACTACCACTTGCCGTAGCATTTATCGACTTCAAAAAGGCGTTCGACTCAGTAGAAATCCCTAAGGTCATGGAGGCCATCAGTCGGCAAGGTGTAGATCCAGTATATGTTGAAGTGTTGAAACATATATACAATCACGGCAGCTCATTTATCAGGCTACATAAAGACTCGGACCCCTTCCAGCTCCAGAAAGGAGTAAGACAAGGTGATACCAGCTCACCTAAACTCTTCACAGCCTGCCTCGAGATGATCTTCAGAAGGCTAGACTGGGAGAGTAAAGGAATTAAAATAGACGGCGAGTATCTGAGCAACCTCAGATTCGCAGACGACATAGCCCTTTTCGCAGAGAACCTACACGACCTCCAACTAATGATAGATGAACTAAATGAGGAGAGCAAGAAAGTCGGCCTGCACATGAACTTCAGCAAGACGAAGATCATGTGCAACAACCACATTGGAGATAAGAACACTAAGATCGAAATCGAGGACACAGAACTCGAGAAAGTAGACCACTACATCTACCTAGGGCAACGAATCTCCATGAGACCCTCAAAAGAAGAAGAAATCAAGCGAAGAATCACACTAGGATGGCAAGCCTTTGGCAGAGCTAGCTCAACCTTCAAAAATAATAAGATCCCATTAATCCTAAAGAGAAGGGTGTATAACCAATGCATCCTCCCAATAGTCACTTATGGAGCTGAAACATGGAACTTAACCAAGAAACAGACCCGTAAGCTGAGAACCATGCAACGTGCACATGAAAGAATAATGCTGGGCCTCACATGGAGAGACCACAAAACAGCACAACACATCCGGGAAAAGACAAGAGTTAGAGACATCATAGAAGCCATAAAAAATCTCAAATGGCGGTGGGCTGGCCATGTTGCAAGAATGGCTGACAATCGATGGACATCACGACTCACAACATGGATTCCCCGAGACCATATGCGCAACCGAGGCCGGCAAAATATTAGATGGAGAGATGAACTAGACAGGTTCAGGAAGTACTGGCTCCGTGACGCCCATGATAGAGAAGTGTGGCAAATCCTGGGGAAGGTCTATGTCCAACGACGGACGCTAAAAGACTGATGATGAACTGGTGGTGGCAAAATGCGAGGATCAATGAGAAGTAAAGACAACGTTATTTAAAATGTTTTGTACAGAGTTTTGTGCTCATAAATTAAAGAACTTATTCTTAGAGTTATTCATTGATTAGAAGAATTGTTACTGGTAGAAAAAGATGTAATTACACACGACCCTTGAATAACTGGGCTTCTTTGCCGCTATAAAAAGGAATCTCCAGTTTTTGTTTTTTTTTACATTATCTTTTTTCGTTATGAACAAACTCTTTCAGAGATGTAGTTCAATTCTTTAACAAACTGTAATCGTTTTCTTATCTTATTACCCACAACTCTACTCAATATACAAGGAATTTTACGAGAAGGGATAATTGTTCTAGTAGCCATTATGTTGCAAATGCAATTTACTTTATACGAACAGAGACACAAGTTGATTAAACAAGAACGCTATACATGTTCCATTTCTAACGAATTCTGGCGCCACACAGTGGAGCATGCCAGACTTCCAAACTATTACTCCTTTAATGAATTTGATCCTTACTTGTGGCCTTATGCCAGACTAAACAAAGCATAGGAAATTCTTATACTTCCACAATAAAGCAGTTTGAAAGTATGGGTGTTATCTTAGAAGACCTCCCTGGCACATATGGAAAATTAGTTCCTGGAAAAAGTTAGTAATAAGACATTGGTTTTTCAAGCGTTGATATGTGGATAAAGATTTTAGCATTAGTTTTATCTTGAACTAAAATGGGACAGTGTTTAAAATATTCTAAATTTAAAATTAAAACCAATGGTGAAAAATAATAATTGCATCTGTACTGTTGTAGGTCTTCATAATCCCAAATTTTTTGACAAAAAGGCCTCCTTCCTTTTCAAGATGAATTCTGGTGACTTACTTTGAAGACCTAACTAACTCAGGCTAGATTTTAAAATTTACTCTGTGATTGAATGTCTTATTATTAATAATAATAATAATAATAATAATGATATTAATAATAACAATGCTATTTTGACTACAGGCTGCCCCTGATGATTTTGTTCTGGGCTTAGTTAAAGAAGTTTTCTTTAGATTCTAATGATACTTAACGTTTGGCTTTGAGATTAACTCTGATTATTTTCGAACATTTTAATGATATTTTACTTTGGTTGATTATTCCTGATATTTTGATGGTATCTTTGTACCTCTGAGATGGTTTTCTTTGTAAGTCTGCGAAATTTTCTCTTGCAATGAAAAGGCCACTGCCAAGTTGAAAAAAGTTGTTTTTTGGACCTACACGTGGGTAAGTGGAATTAAAATTAAATTTAAAATTATTATATTTATAATTTATAATTCAAAATGAGTTGTCCCATAGAAGTATAGAAAAGCGAGGGGCGAGTATATATATATATGTGTGTGAATGAACTTTTCCACTTGCATCCCCTCCCTCGAGATTAGTATAGTATAAATTGGCTATGGTCGCTTGGCCATCCATCCATCCACCCAGCAGGCATTGGAAGAAAAAACAACGAATATCGAAACTTATATTAAGTCGAGACTTAAAACATTTAAGGGAGACATATGATCTTTAATGTATGTAACCCCCCCCCCTCCCCAAGAAAAAGGTTTAGTGTTTTTTCTTTAGTTCAACAATCAGGTAAATGTCATATCACTAAATAGATATCTCTGCAAGCCTGAATGGCTTGTCCTTGTGAGGCCATACCCTGGGTGGTAGGAGCTGGTGGGGCTCTTTGGTTACCACCGTGCACACCGGTCTCAATGAACCCACCAAGGTCTGGCGCTGCCTTAAAAGAACCAAAAGGGCCGGTGGGGCTCTTGGGTTACTTCCGACTCACATCGGTCTTAACCAACCCACCAAGGTCTGGTGCTACCTCCAAAGAACCAAAAACCCCAATCATGACAGTACAACCAAACCATTTTACCGCAAAAAACGGGGCGCAGATCCAAGACCTGTGTGTCGTAACCGGCAGGTGTTCCCTTGTTAGCCACCAGGAGGGACCCGGTCGTCATCCTGTGACTGCTGGCCAAAATCTCGGCTCGTGTACCCTTAATGGCCTTCAGGAGGGACACAGTCGTCACACAGCTACTGTTGGCCAAAACTCGTATACCACTAATGACACCCAGGGAAAGCGCAGTCCTCACGGAGTGACTGCTATAAAGAACAAGAGAAAGAGATGGACAAGGGAAGAGAATAGACTAGTTATGTATTGTTACTATAAAAGCAAGCCTTCAGTGCGATCTTATAGAGAGCGTATGCTCCAAATATGGAGGGGAAAATCTGCTGTGGAAGTATCGAACCAACGCCTTGCTGACCAAGTAAAGCAAATTCAAAAGAAGAAATGGCTGTCTGAGACTGAACTACTAGAGATTTGCATTAATGTAGAGAGAGGTTCAGGTGACACATCTGAAGAATGCCCCCCCAGCACAACTAGTACCAATAACAAAACTAGAATAATCCCCCATGAGACCCCCACAGTAAGCTACGCACCAGAGGGTGATGACGAGGCACCAACGGAAGAAGAGAAAAGCAAAATACAAGCTTTGAAAGAGATCATGCGAGGAGAGAAAACAACACTCCCCTCCCTAAGAGACAAAGACAGAAAGAAAGTCGGAGAAGTGACCGAACAGGTCAACTGCCTCTAACAGCACATAGAAACAGACACCCTTCTAGAACTCAACAACCTAATTTACGCAGGGGCCAAAATGGTAGCACAAAGCTTCACAACACAAGATAGGAACCTGAGCAATAATAGGGAAGGGAAACCCAACTGGGAGAGAAGGTTACAAAGGCAGATCTCCCAACTACAGAGAGACGAAGTACTGCTTAGAAATACACCACACACAGACAGACCACGAGTAAGACTTTATAACAAATACAAGGTAGCACAAAAAGGCATCGCAACTGTAGTCGAAGAGTTACACCAGAAAAGACTAGCTAAAGAGGCAAGACTAAAAAGATACAGACTAAGAACGGCCCAATACACACAAAACCGCACATTCCAAAACAATGAGAAAAAGTTTTACCAAGATTTAAATGGGGAAAGAAGGCAGGACATAAAACCAGATGCCACAGAGGCCAAGAACTATTGGAATAGCATATGGGGGCACCCAAAAAGACACAATGTAACACCGCAATGGTTAAGAAACATGAGAAAAGAACTAGAAGATATAGACAAGGGAGAACCAATAGTACTGAATGAAACCACATTGAAACATACTCTTAGGAAAGTGGCCAACTGGAAAGCACCGGGTCCCGACGGGATCCATGGGTATTGGTTCAAAAAATTCACCACGTTACACGGCAGACTCACTCACCTACTCCAAAATTGTCTAAATGAAGGCAAAGCACCAGAATGGATGACTAAAGGCAGAACCACCCTCATCCAAAAAGACCCGGGAAAGGGGAACATAGCAAGCAACTATAGACCAATCACTTGCCTACCACTTATGTGGAAAATCCTGACCGGGCAAATAGCAGAGAGAATATACATGTCAATGGATAGAAGGGGACTACTACCAGAAGAACAGAAAGGGTGTAGGATAGGAACCAAAGAGGCAAACGATTTACTCTACATAGACCAGATGATCTTAAAAGAAGTAAGGAAAAGGAGAAAGAATATCGCAATGGGATGGATAGATTACAAAAAGGCATACGATATGATTCCACATAGCTGGATACTCGAATGCCTTAGAATGTTCAAAATTAGCGAACCGGTGGTTAAATTCATTGGTAATTCGATGGAAGACTGGAAAGTAGATTTGACAGCCGCAGGGGACAAACTAGCCGAGGTAGGGATAAAAAGGGGAATCTTCCAAGGAGACTCGTTGTCCCCACTATTATTTGTTCTAACAATGATACCGCTTAACAGAATCCTGAAAAACAGCAAAGGATACCACTTCTCTAAAACAAAAGGAAAGGTCAACCACTTAATGTACATGGACGATATTAAATTGATTGCAAAAAACAGGGGAGAGCTTGAGACTCTGTTCAACGAAGTAAAGGAAAATAGTGAAGACATAGGAATGGAGTTTGGGATAGAAAAATGCACAATCATGGTGATGCATAAAGGAAGGCTTTCAATGACTGAGGGAATTGAACTTCCGGACAACAACAAGATTAGGGCATTGACTGCACAAGACCGATACAAGTACCTAGGTGTCCTTGAATGTGACACGATAAAACGGGAAGAGATGAAGGAGAAAATTAAGAGAGAATACCTCAGAAGGATAAGGAAAATATTAGAAACCAAATTAAATAGCAGAAATCTAATAAAAGGAATGAACACCTGGGCTGTGTCAGTAGTTAGGTATACAGGACCATTCCTAGGATGGACAAAGGAAGAGCTCCAATCAATGGATTGGCGAACAAGGAAACTTATGACGATGCATAAAGCATTACACCCTAGGGATGATACGGATAGGCTATACGTTAAGAGAAAGGAAGGTGGTAGGGGGCTCATCAGCATAGAAGATTGTGTCCAGAGAGCTAAAGTAGTCCTAGATAGATATGTGCAAACAAATAGTGAAGAAATCATAAAGAGCGCGAGGGATAGTGCAACAAACAATAAAGTAGAAAACAATGGAACAGTACAGCAAACTAGAAAAGAAAAGTAGGAAGGGAAAAAATTGTACGGCGAGTTTAAAAGACAGATAAAAGATATAGCAGACGAGAAATCATGGACGTGGTTACGAAAGGGAAACCTCAAGAGAGAAACAGAATCGCTCATCATGGCAGCCCAAAACAAAAGCATAAGGACAAACTACATAAAAGCAAAAATCGACAGAACACAGACAAACAGCAAATGCCGCATGTGCGGTGAAAGAGATGAGACAGTAAACCACATAACTAGTGAATGTAGCCAACTCGCCCAGAAGGAGTATAAGCATAGACACGACAGAGTAGCAACGATGATACACTGGGAACTAAGCAAACAAATGGGATTCAACCATGGGGAAAAGTGGTATCAGCACAAGCCAGAGGCAGTTTTGGAGAATGACAACCACAAACTACTGTGGGACTTTGACATCCAAACTGACCACCTCATCCAGGCAAGAAGGCCGGACTTAGTAATAGTAGACAAAAAAGGAAGGCCTGCCAAATACTAGACGTTGCTGTACCTGCAGACCATAGAGTAAAAAAGAAGGAGGGTGAAAAAAGGGAAAAATACCAGGACCTAGCAAGGGAGTTAAAGAAAATGTGGAACATGAAAACCAGGGTAGTACCGGTCATAGTGGGAGCACTAGGAACTGTCCCCAAAACGCTGAGGGAGAGACTGGAGGAGATCGGGATTAGGGGGAGGATAGAGACCGTACAGACCACAGCACTACTGGGAACTGCACGGATACTGAGGAAGGTGCTAGAGATATAAGTACTGCAACGAATAGTAGCTCTGTCATGATATGCGAAAGAGAGAGGAGACGTTAGCTGAAGACCTGAGGAGACTTATTGTCACTCAGCCTTCAGCGATAACCACTGGGCAACCGGTGTGAAACTGTAAATCGCAGAATTACTGCGACCTACAAGTACTAGGAGAGGAGGGCTGGAGACTTGAGGAGACTTGCTGTCACTCAAACTCCAGCGGTTACCACCAGGCAACTGGTGTGAGATTCCAAATAATAATAATAATAATAATAATAATAATAATAATAATAATAATAATAATAATAATAATAATAATAATAATAATTGAGGAAATACCTGTCTGTTTTACACGGGGTAGTGCGCACGTAGGTAAGCATGTAGATACAGAAACAAATACTTTAGTGTATCGACATTTTCATTGATTCATAAGGTAAATGTCCGAAGCTTAGGCGCATCACAGATGTTACTATCATATACAACGTCTCCGGTACACTGCCTGAGTCTGCAGTTACGGTGTGCCAACCCACACCTTTCTTGACAGCAGGGATGACTAAGCTGAAAGTTTTTGAACGTGCATTGTAAAGCATATAAGTAAGGGACATATGTAAACAAGAGTTCTTCGTAAACTTTCTCTACAGAAATTACGTGAAAAAAAAACAGCTTTATAACCAATTGTGATCACTCTACTTTGAATGCTGTTGCAATGTAAAATTGTGAGAGCTTGTGGAATTAATTGTGAATTTTATTTTTCCTTAACCAACCCTGAGAACTAGCATACCAGACGTTGGACCAGTGGTCGCGTCTCACCACAGGCTTCAAAATAAGAAGTTGGGAAGGTAAAGGGTCTATCGAATTCTTTGTTTGAAAAGAGAGGAAAAAAAACTCAAAACAAGAACCATTTTTTAATATTTATACATCTAAGATTCTTAAGCGATATTCATCTAGAAAACAGGGCTTTTATCACAGGATAAAACTTGAACCCCATCTTTAAGTAATCTCTCAAATTGGCAGGACTGTTTCCATAAGCAATCGTGACTAATCCATATTCCTTCCTTTGTTATTGTGGAATTAACTTCCACTCTGCATACCACAGGGATTTCCGTTTGAGGAAGACTCTAGATCTTTATGGATCCTAGAGGCAACTAATAAGAAAAAAGTTTTACCATGTAAAATCATGTTATAAGTTATCTTCACTTAACCGATCCTTACGAGCGTATAAACTTTGAATATAAAGCAACTGTATTTTTCTGCATGACAGAATTAATATGATTTATTTTGTTCAGGTATTTTAGGTTATTTTCAAATGTTGCAGAATTCGGGGGCTTAAATGAAAACAAAATTTAACACCATCATTTTTTTACTAGTATAGAAAGAAGTGTTTGATTGCCACAACTAAGGGGGGAACCCATGGCTGACAACACGCTCCAAACATTCTCCCTCTGCTTGTAGAGGACCCGTTGCCAGCTATTCGCTTATTACAACCCCCCCCCCAAAAAAAAACAGACTTTTAAAGTATGAAGCTAAGTTTCCATGGGATTACCACTATTTTCAACTTTGCCAATACAATAAAGTATTCCCCCAACCTTAGACTGCTTTATGAAGGAGGATGTTAAATTCCCAAAACTTGGAGGGTGACGTCCAAATGGCCACTCCAGGGGGAATGTTAAAGTGATACCTAAACCCAAGATTCCCCATCTCACTTAGATTAAGTCGTGATTCTCTTTCATAAATGCATTGGTGAATGATAGATTATACCTTTGTAATATAAGTGATACATCCTTCGTGTATCACTATGAATCCGTTGCAACGAGTATGTTAAATGATATTGCCATGGTTATCGTTTAAGTAACTTTCAATTAAATGATTCGAGTGATTCTGTTTTCAATAAGGAAAAGGGAAAAAAGATGCCTTAACTTTGGGATTTACTTCGAACAAAATTGGAAAGGAATTCTCCATTTTTCTATCGAAAAGTTTCTAGACTTTTTTTCTTTCATCTATCGTTTCATATATCCACACGTTTTTTGTTGTTTTTTTTTTTTTAAATTTTCAAGGCAGTTAATATTTTCGAAGTAATAAAATAAGTAAATAGATCTTGTGCGAAAAATGATTCTGAAAATCGATTAGATTTTAAATAGACTTTAAAATGTTAAATATATATTACCTCTTATTTGTTGGTGGCTGTCATAGGTGTGCAAGTGATACTCAAAGGACTTGATTAACACGCTGGGCCCGATTTTCGGGGGGAGGGGGCACTTAGTCTCAGTAATGAATTTGATCCTCACTTGTGACTTTGTGCCATAATACGATAGTAAATAAAAACCTATAGCTGTCATTAATTGGGTGGAGGTTTGCTCTTCATTAAAATCGACAACTATGTTTGATTCGTGTATCCTCAAATTGAGATATAACAAAAAATAGGAATATTTAATCTCAATATGGAAAAATGCTATTTGGCTTTCTACCCAAAAGATGAAACATGTTTTAGGAAATCCTCAACTCCCAAGGGAAGCCCAAGAACGTTCCTGTTAACCTCTGCTGATCGGATGTCAGGAAAGAAATTAGAAACATTTAGTCATTGTTCTAAGCATCAATAATATCTTCTACTTAAATCATTTAACGGTAAAAAAAAAAGAAGCATTCCAAACCCCAGAAGAAATTTTCTTCTGTCTGCAATCAAAATCTGATTCGGGATAAAGTTCAAGTAATACATGCACATTCACAAAAGGTGTTCATATCGATTTTACTTGAAAACCTACAAATCTGAGGTGAGGCAAGTTTCTGATCGTACAATCATTTAGAATTCCTATTTCTGAAGTGACATCTTAATAGCAGTCAAGTCGTTGACAGTTCAAGTTGAGAGTGTGGCCCTTAAAAAAGAATGTGGTCCCTCCTACAGAGTTAACTGTTTTGCTTTATTTTCGCATCTCACACACCAATGACCGTGGCCCCGAATTACCCAGCGCTACCCCTAACCCTAACGCGGCACATCAGGAATATTGGCAATGTTTTGACCATATGTTGCTGCACATTCTAAATGCCATGTTACACCTCGAATTAACACGCATGGCCACTTTTTAAAGCCTTGTATTTCATAATAGAGGTCAGCTGAACTATCAGCGTGTGAGAGGAGGGTCAGGTTTGTTTGGTAGAACCGTTAATTTTTTAACATACAGATTAATCAAAACAAGAGAGGGTATATATTAAGTCCGTAGATTCTGCATCTTGCAGTTAATTTAGTGTCAGAAAAGAAACGATATAGTAACCTGTGTCCACTTCATACCATAGCTCATCTGGTAAGAGACGTTCCAAGAAAAGGTGAGTAAATTGGACATGGCCTATAAATGTACATAAAAACTTCGTCCATTCAGAAGATCCATCCCGAAGATCTTACAAATTTACGAAATTTCTCCAGTAAGGGAAGAAATTTGCCGACAGAAAGAGCAGGGGGTGCGGCACTCCACACCATTCGGTGCACCTCTGGTAATGGTCATCGAGGCATTGAAAAACAATTTTACACTACATGTATCCTGCAATAAGTCTTCCATGTAAAATTTGTAATATAGTATAATGTAACGTAGCTAATCTTAGTAAATGACACCCTCTATCAGATCTCATCATTATTTTATGGAATATTTACAAGTAGTTTTTTTTCCCAACAAGCGTATTCATAAAATTATTTGAATGTTGTCCAATGTTAGTAGCACTCAAACACTGTCAATTTTCAGAGAGGTTGTTGAACCTTATTTTAGTTTGACCAATGAATTCTGCTATATGCATGCATATCTACGTGCACGTGTTGATACGCTGCGTGTCTCTAGCACTACTACTACTACTACTACTACTACTACTAAAGAAAGAATTAACTGTTGCATCTACCTGTGGAGTGTATATATTTACCGATAATACAGAGTAAAAAAAAACAAAAAAAAACATTTAATTAACTAACTCAACAAATTACAATGATATCGCAAATTTCGGAAGCATGTGACCGACTCCAATAATAATAATAATGCAAAAAATTCTTCACTCATTTTCATGTAAAATATTTTCCCAGTGTCTCTAATGAATGGAACGCTGTATCTGCGTATGAGCATGATATTGTTGGGCTTTTTTCTTCTTTATTTTCCTTGAGGTATCAAGGAATTCTTTTTACTCAATTAAACTTCATTTCCTTGAATTTCCGTCCAGGTTACCCCTGCTAAAGTAAGACTTGGAACAGTATAATGTATATGTCCTTTAGAATAGGAATTGCTTACATACGATTGATTGCACTTCATTATGTCCTTGAATAGCCAATTCAGAAGTAAAATATAACTTACAGAAAAACGCTTATGAAAGCTATTTTATCATTAGAATTTCTAGTTAATAGCCATATGGACATAAAAACATTGATTTGGGTCTTCAGAATTTGTTTTGAATTTATTTGCCTGAAGTAACAGGTCTGATATGACGTTTCGCAATTTCCCTTAAAATGGTACCTCCCAGCTTGAGCTATTTTTCTTTGCTCACATTCTTTTTAACAATTTTAAAAAAAATCACAATAACAGTAGGTTTGACATCTGCGTCTTCAATTTAAAAGAATGGTTGGATGAAAAATAAGACGTTTAGAAAGGATTAAAAACAAACAAACGAAAAGGCCTCGTCAAAAATAAAAGTAAAGGATTTATATACGAGGATAAACAGGTAACTCATTTATTCACAAGGAAATCATTATCTTCGGTCAAGAGAATCGAATGTTGCATTTCGGTATCTTTATATTTCCTCTCCGCTTCATTCCTCTTTTTATTTTTTTTTCCAGGGTCGAGTATATGAGACCCTTGTTTCGACGTTACCTCGTTTCTATTGCAGTCGGATCTATCTATCTATCTATCTATCTATCTATCTATCTATCTCATTCTGTTCATAACTATTTATCTCTGTCCCTATCAATTTATCTGTCTGAATATCTCAGTCTGTTCATAGTATCTATCTATCCTTGTATATCTTGTTCTAACTCTCTCTATTCTCGTACTTGTTTCTGCCAACCTCTCTCACTTTCTCGCCTTCTTTACTTCGTTCGTTCGTTTTTTTTCTTTCTTTCTTTCTTTCTTTCTTTCTTTCTTTCGTTATTTTTTCTTTCTTTCTTTCTCTCCCCCATCCTCTGTCGATATCCCTCTATCATTCATTCTCTCGATCTGTCAGTTTCCTCATTCCAACGCACTCTCTCCTATGTCTTAATAATTTTGTGTCCTTTCTTTTTTTTTTTTTTTTCTTCAAACTATTTCATCTCTTCCTACGCACCCGTTCGAGACGTGCGACGGCATGACCGCACGAGCTTACGAACGGATAGAAAAATCCCGTATCTCGAATTTCGCGAGCATACAGACTGATGAACAGGCCACGATTGCACAACACGCAAATGCAACCATCGAACAAACGAGTGAACCAAATGCTGTCAGGTATTTTATTTAGAATGAACGAAATGACGATTCTCTGTGTACGGAAGAACGCCAAAAAACTGAAACGTTATTTTCTCCTATGATGTAATGATTTGATCCACCTACACGCGTCTCTCGAAACCAACAAAAATGGAAAGTTAACCATGTAACTTTCTTTTAGCTTCCTCCATTCTGGGACACCCTGTAGAAGAGAAACAGAAATTAAGTTTTCATCAATAGGAAAGAACAATATCAGAAGAAAGTTAATATATATATATATATATATATATATATATATATATATATATATATATATATATATATATATATATATATATATATACATATATATATATATATATATACATATATATATATATATATATATATACATATATATATATACACATATATATATATACATATATATATATACATATATATATATATATACACATATATATATACATACATATATATATACACATATATATACATATATATACATATACATATATATATATATATATATATACATATATATATATATATATATATACACCCACACACATACACACACACACACATATATATATATATATATATATATATATATATATATATATATATATATATATACTAGCTGGGGTAGCCGGTGAAGAAAAAAATCAATACTTGAAGGTAAATTCTAACACAGAGATTCTTGAAGTAGGGATCGCAACCCTTCAGGCGGGTCGAAAATGCCAAAACTGACCTTATAGGAGAGTGACAAAATCGACCTGCCCTCAAATTGATCTTTAGAAATCACAAAAGGTCGATGCCACCTGTCCTGTATTCATACTTGGGTCAAGTTACTTATGTACATGAATTGGTAGTCGTTAGGATGCAGTCGTATACCATAAGTTTGAAAATGCATGAATAGACCTGATCCTGAATTGACACAGATCAGTACCACCCTATTACCATGCTGCGGTTGAGTTACCTTTGTACCTAAATTTGGAGTCCATATGGTGCAGTTGTCTCTGTGAGGATAGAAAATGCTAAAATTAATCTTTTTGAGATCACCGAAATTGACCTGACTTTACATTGGCCTTTACAGGGTCAACAAACATCAGCGCTAACTATATGATATTCATCGTCGAGTCAGGTTACCCTTGTATACAAATTTTCAGGGTGTGGAGTGCAGCCATCTCTGTAAGATTTGAAAATCTCTACCAAAACTGACCGGTCCCTAAATTAACCTTTTGTGGTCAACAGAGGTCATCAACATGTATCCCATATTTATCTTCTGCCCACATTACTCAGATGTACAAATTTGCAGCCCTTAGGAGGCAGCTGTCTCCGTTATATTTAAAAATCCCAAAATTGACCTGAACCTGAATTGACCTTCAGGGATTACTTGACATCATTGCCATCTATCCTACTATGAATGGGAACATCGGAAGTATATTAAATGAATATTTTGTAAGCGTATGTTCGTCTTGGGGTCAAGTTGAACTTTTATACAAACATGCAGACCATACGTTGCTACCGATTCCGTTAGATTTTAAAATGCCCGCCAAAACTGACCTTTAAATGACCTTCAATGGTCACCAGATGTCAGCACCGCCAATCCTATGTTCATCATGGACTCACCTTACCCTTGTATACTATTGTGCAGCCTTTATAAGTTAAATTTGAAAATGTCAAAATTAATCTAAACGTGCCGAAATTGACCAGACCTTAAATTGATTTCAGACGTCATCAGAAGTCAACACCACCTAATCTATGTTCATCCCAAGGTCAAGTTATCCTTATTCACATATTCTCAGCTTGTAGGGTGCAACTGTTTAGGAATCTAATAAAAAGCATAGTCAGAAACAAATATACGTGATCTTCATATTACTACGTAGATATATGTATATAATACACCAAAATGAAATTATGAGTATGTATAAATCAATACCTTGTGTAGTTATGGATGTCACCATCACCAGCCACGTTAGTAAAGAGAAAGACTCGTTTCCCCAGAAAATTAGTTTCTTCTTTCCAAAGAAAGCATACGTAAGTGTTTTAGATTGAAGATAGGTCTCCAAACTTCCTAACTATGGTTGCAAGGTTCGTTTTTACTTTCAACAAAGTGGCGACTTTTATAGAAACAATGCACAAAGAAAGTTATTCGTCTCTCAACGAGTGGAAATACAACGCAAAGTCAGGTCTAACGTAGGGGCCAAAATGCATACAAAGGACAAAAATTTCTCATTCCCAGCGACTAGTATTACAAAAGCGTCAAGACTATTCCGGACCCTCCCCATGTAGTGCAATGGGTAAGTTCGACCCGGAGTTTGAATGCCCGGGATCAGGCTCAACCCGTCCATGCCACGCCTGGTGCGAGGACGAGAATACAATTAAGAATCAGATACTCTAAGCGGATATAATCCATAAGAAAGATTACGATTCCTTCGTGCCTATACTTCGCTCTTAACTGATGAATATTCTAACTTCATCATCATCATCATCATCATCAGTCTTTTAACGTCCGTTGTTGGACATAGACCTTCCTAAGGATTTGCTACACTTCTCTATCATGGGCGTCACGGAGCCAGTACTTCCTGAACTTGTCTAGCTCGTCTCTCCATCTAATATTCTGCCGGACTCGGTTGTGCATATGATCTCGGGGAATCCATGTCGTTAGTCGTGATGTCCATCGGTTGTCTGCCATTCTTGCAACATGGCTAGCCCACCGCCATTTGAGATTTTTAATGGATTCTATGATGTCCCTGACTTTTGTTTTTTCTCGGATGTACTGTGCTGTCTTGTGGTCTCTCCATGTAAGGCCCAGCATTATTCTTTCATGTGCATTTTGGCAATGCCAAATAAAGAATACCAAATGCCCAAAGCAAACAATAACAAAAAAGAAAACGAGAATTGTGCATTGATAGTTTTGAATCGGCCCAGAGTCTCCTTTTACCATTGAAAAAGAAACACACATAAAGTACCTCTCCCAAAGAGTCTCCATCACCATCAAAGTTGAATTATTCTGTGCATAACAATTTGCAACATGTTTATAGTTCGTTACCTAACGATCCCACGTGCAGTGGTTTGCCAACCTCCTTCTACTCACCATGACCATCGCCATTTTAGGGTCTGGGAATGTTCAAAGGATTTTCCCATATGGTAATGGTGATTGCCTTTTCGCTTTACACCATTGAAGCTCGTAATAGGTTTTTATAAGAACGCCCTACTTTCAGAATTGTTTCTCCTTATTTCGAAACCTACTTATTATGTACGACATGTTCAGAGAAGTTGCGCTGACAAAATTTCAAATACGAATCCTCGCAACGAACGCCTCGTATCTCAAACGAACATGCGTTATTTTCTTAACTTCTTTTCCTTGAGCGCTGATCGGATTTCGCTTTTCTCTTAGGCTTCTCATAGCTCTGCTCCAGGTGCATCGTGTGCACACTTGAATGTGTAGCAGATGAACCGGAAGAAATTGATCTTACATGATGTCAGGACGCAACTATTATACGTTGATTCAATGTCGGAATTGTGAAACTATCAAAAGAATTTACTTGGTATTATTTGATATCTGACTTATTTCAAGGATGTCCAAGAGCAATTGTGCATCTGAGAAGTAAGCTTTAATATGGTTTGGTCTGTGGCTCAGCCGTAGGTAACATGAAGTGTGCTAATATTATGTTAACATTAATGAGGGAAATAAACGGATTTATGAACAATATAAGAATTCAGCTAAGGTCACAAGTGTCTGTGGAAATGGAAAACAAAATGCTAACCGTAACGAGAATTCAATTATATAACTTACATAAGCGAATGGATTAAAGAGGATAGAAGGTTTGAACGAATCTTTTACTCACCTTGCGCAATTAGTTTGTTGATATCGTACTGAATATTGACGACAGTGATGCAATTTTTGTTTACGGCACATTTTCGGAAGGGCATAAATGTTTGTGTTCACCATTGTATCAATTTTGGATACTATTCAAGTTCATTCTAATTGTTCAAAACTCAGGCCGTCACTATACAGCAGCGAGCAAACAGCTCCCGGTAAGATACGAAGTCGGATACCAGGTCGTGGGTTTCTATCTCAACGTGATCGACATCTGTCCACACCGGAACCTTACAACAAAATCTTTAGATGGGTTCCATAATTAGACACCTTTTTGTATCTCCATCACTTTTCTGATCATGTTAGCTGTGAACTAACGAAACGACAAATTAGATAAAAAGAAAATCCTGTTTGTACACCACATGGCCTTTTGATTGATCTCTTCAATCAAATATATATATATATATATATATATATATATTGGAGGCATATCCACTTTAAGACACCTTTCAATAAAAATGACAGACAAGCACCATCTATTTGATTTTTTTTATTAATCTTTTCTTGTTTTCCTACAAGTGAACAGATTTCTGATTTTCAATGTATATAGATACTTTCCAAAGGTTACAATGCTTTCGGCAATATCTTCTGCCATTTTCAATATTATGAATATAGTCTATAGCTACACTGAAGAGTTGCAATACAATATAACAGCTGTCTGTGAATGACACAATAATTAACGCTCCCTTATTCAGGGTTGAGCACTCTCTAAGTGAGGTTACTCGTTCATTTTAAGCTTATGCAATGCTTTTCCAACATGGAATGGATCACTCTGGTGGATGAGGAATATACGATGAATAAATATATCGCTTAAATTCAACCTCACTAATCGTCCAGTTCCGTGGAGCAGAGAGAGGATACCAGCCTCCGGGTCTGAAGCTAAGGTTTCGATCCTGCCTCGTGGTACTGGATGGGACTAATGGATTGTCTATAGCCACACTGATGAGTTGTAATACAACGAAACAGCTTTCTGTAAATGACATATATATATATATATATATATATATATATATATATATATGCGCATGTGTGTATGTGATACCCGAGGTAGAGTTTATGAAACAAATACATCTAATCTTTCATTCACATTACTCATCACATATATAGTGAAGAAAAAAGAAATTCTGATAGTTTAGCCAAAATAAAACAATTATTATGATTGTATATTAGCGCTGGCTGTATTTGAACCTAGTATACTTGAATAAAGTGTCGGTTTTCTTTTCACTGCTTGCTGACTTTGCCTACTCAATCACTACTCCACTCAACTTATATCACTTCCTGCACTAAAAAAAATGTGATAATTAAACAGCGAACTTGACAATTTTATCTAAATATATATATAGCAAGTTTTGGTACTCAACCTCAATTTGCATTGTAAATCAGGAAGAAAATGGAATATCCAGTTCAGGAATTAAGGCAATTCTTAATTACAGAATAGTGCTATTCTGTTCCACCTTACATGGAGAGATCACAAGACACTAGAGTATACAAGAAACGGGTGTCCGTGACATCACAGAAACTATTTAAAAACTCAAATGGCAATGGGCAGGCCATGTTGCAAGAATGAAAGACAACCGATGGACATCACGTCTCACAGCATGGATCCCCAGAGATCACATGAGAAACCGAGACCGACAGAACACAAGATGGAGAGATGAACTGGACAGATTCGGGAAATACTGGCTCCGCGACGCCCATGATAGAGAATTGTGGTGAATCCTAGGGAAGATTTTATGTCCAACGACGGACGTTAAAAGACTGATGAGGATGATGATGATGATGATAATTATAATTACGATATTTTCTCCCATAAAAAAATTGCGTAAGCTTCATCTCTAATTTACAGTACGGAAAAATATCTATAAAATGAGTTTTAGTTTTTCTAATGTAATTACATTTTGATTTTGAAAGGCAAATGAAGTAAAAATGAAGCATAGCCATCATTCTGACAGTCTAAAACAAATTACTCAGGTTCCAAGTTTATTCATCATCATCAGCAGCAGCAGCGGCAGCGGCAGCACTTCAACGTCCGTCGTTGGACATAAACCTTCTCCGAAATTCACCATATCTCTTTATCGCGGATGTTAAAGCACCAGCATTTCCTGAACCTGTCTAAATCGTTTCACCATCTCATTTCTGTAGGTCACAATTTCGCATATGATCTCTTGTGAGTCGTGATGTCCATCAGTTGTCTGACATTCCACCAACACAGGCTGCCCATTGACGTTTGCATTTTTTTTATGGCTTCTATGAAATCTCTTACTCATGTTTTCTTTCTATTCTTCTAATGTACTGTGCTGTTATGGTATCTTGTGATATCTCCATGTGATGTTAAGTATGATCCCAATTCGGCATATTTCATAGTTCTTAATTTTGGAGCCAATCTTTTGGTTAAGTACCATGTTTCAGCTAGTCCATGATAAACATCTCCACGACTTCAAAGACGGCCGAGTTATAATTACGCTGGTTGTTGGCTTCGATTCGATTTTACATTTATGAACTGAATAGGAACCACTGCGGAACATTGTAGATCGCTATCTCTCTTGTAATCTTTCATTAAACCAACTATATTAACATTTGTGAATACATACTGCTATGGATAAGTGGTGAGAGCATATCATATATTGTGAAGTATCAGAGACTTTAGTTTCATTCCTGTAAAGGAGAATTGAATCTGAATAGAAACTGTTCATTGAACTGAAAGCTTCCAACTCAGATGACGGGTTCATGAAGAGATGAAAATCTAATTCTAAACCAGAATAAATATATCTTCCTTTGTGATCAATCTTAATGTTTAATACACAATCCAGAATATTATCGTTTTTTAAGGTTGATACTGATGAAAATCAAGTAAATTATCCTCAAGTATATAACTGTCCTTAATTGTTGAACGGGCAAATTGAGTGGTTCTGAAAAGGAGAGATATACTGTAACACTAACGTACAGGAAAATCATGCTCGACATCACATGAGAGATCACTGGACAACACAGTATATCGAGGGAAAACAGGAGTCAAAGATATCATAAGGATCCATTATAAAACTCAAATAGCATCGGGCTGGTCGTGTTGGAAGAATAGAAGACAGCTGCTGGACATCACGACGCACATCATGGATCCCCAGGGATCATATGCAGATCAAAAAATAAGATGGCGAGACGATGTTCAGAAAGTATTGGCACCGAGACGCTCATGATAGAGAGGTCTGGCGAATCTTTTGTAAGGTCTGTGTCCAACGACGGACGTTCAAAGACTGCTAATGGTGATGATGATGATGATGACGATGATGAATTGGGTATATGCGACCGTAGTCTGATCCTCGACTACTTAGGACCAAATGACCCCCTCTCCTTTCAGTCATTTTTCTTTGATCATCACATTGTACAGGTTTCTTGAAATTCAAGAAATATTGAGGTGGAGGTTGAAATAACTGAACGGAATTTATGGGAAATTGCAAATACATGACTTCAGCCAAAAATGATGGAGCAAAAAGGTAGTATGTTATCGAACTATATCATCCGTAATGCAAAACTTATTTTAATGGCTGCTTGTTGATTTAATTGATATGCTCTAGTTCCGTAGTTACTTGCAAACATGGGAAAGTATATTTTCACGAGTGACTCGAAGTGCATATGTATGCGTGTTATGAATATGTTAGAGTCAGTGTGTAATGCTATTAGTAAGTTACATAGTAGTTAAATAATCTTATGGGTTTTTTTATTTATTTATTTATTTATTATTTTTTTGTCGAACTCCTACTGTTGAGTTTTGACTTTATTTCTGTATGTAACAACGATGGCGGATGAAAAAGCCCTGACCAAAAATAAATGACATTATGCACGAATACCAGTGACACAGTGACGTATGCAAACATTGATGGCGAATTCACTCCCACTTCTAAAGCCCCAATCAGGTTGACTTGTTTTGCTAAAGTTTGCAATTCCCATTGTCAGAAAGTACCGATAAAGGAGTTAAAATGGGACGCGTAGCTTTGGAATAAGAGATGGTGGAGGGTTCTATCTTTTTTTATATGTGCGTGTGTTTATGCTTTGTAAGTTTGCTGATGCGTTCCAGGGCTCCAGGCCGAACCGTTTTGTCCGCAGACTAGAAAACTGGCACCATCTCTCCAGTAGACCCAGCTAAAAATGCTTTTAGGGGAGGGGAGCTGTTTTGACATTTTAGGGCCATGTTTTGTTCGTTTGTGTGTTCTACCGTTCCTGGACATACTGTTTTGCCTGGAGAGTAGAAAAATAGCCTCAGCGCCCCACTACAATCCTTCTAAAAAAATGTTTCTGTTTCTTTATTTTGGGGAAAAACCTTTCTTGGGCCTTTTTTGTTCTTCTGTTTGTTTGTTTGTTGGTTTGTTCCAACGCTCTTGACCATACCGTTTTGCCTACAGACTTGGAAATTCGCACAAGTACCCCACTAGACACTTCTAAGAATTTTTTTTTATATTTTGTAGGAAAAAAGCTTTTTAGACATTTTGAGGTTTTATTATGTAATCACATCCTGATTCTACTGAATCTAGATATTTCTAATTGTTTTTTTTTACTCTATTTTAGATGTTTCCAGTGGAAAACGCCGGCGATGCCATTCATAGAATTTATTCTTTGATTGATTTCTTTTATTATTATTTTACTGGATGAAGTATTGTAAATCGTTTTTATTTTTTATTTTTCATGACTACTTTTTATCATTATCTTAATTCATTAGTTGGTTTTATCACATTTTCCCAGGCCGATTACCCTTTATTAAAAATAAATTATTAAAATCAGAATAAAAAACAAAACGCTTTTAAAAAAATGCATTCAGAACTGGAACTATCGGAATATAAACAAACATGGCCACCAGTCGCTGTGAAGGATGGACTTCGAGCGTGTTATTTGGACTTCTGCCTGCTGGTTGATAGAGTTTTGGTAGCGCCGGTGGGCGTAAACCATGCTCCACCAATAAAAGGAAGTGTATCTAATTACCACCTAAGGCTTATTCTTTATTTTATGACCGACAATGTTTGTACTTTGCCGAAGGGCAATTAGTCTATGCAAAAATTTTTTAATTTTTTTTATTCATGGAATAACAAAAATCCAGACAGTAGCTGCTTTGTTTTCGAGCTTGGAGACAATTTTTAGAATTTCATATCACGGTTTAAGTATGCTCGAATTATCTTCATTAAAACGAATGGGTAAGTTCGATTCGTTAAAGAATTGGATAATTAGATTTAAACTCACATCATGTATCTCTGGGAACCTTCAATCGATAAGGCGCTGTCTGACAAACTCCTAAGGATGCGGGATGCAGGTTCGAATCACGTCGGGGATAGTTTCTTATAATAGTATTCAAGTATTTAATATTTATCATCATTATTATCATCTTCAGTTTTTTTAACGTCCGTCGTTGGACATAGACCTTCCCTAGGATTTGCATATTCCTCTATCATGGGCGTCGCGGAGCCAGTATTTTCTGAATTCGATAAGACTCTGTAAAGATTCGGAAAAGGGGATATTATCGAAAACCGTATTGAACAAAAAAAACTTCTGGGGCTTCAAGTCAATAAACCCTTCGTTATGTTTGGAAAAGTGTCAGTTTTGGGGGGAAAATTTCGGAGTGGGGTCAGTTTAAATCTTATTCTCAACAGGAACTTATTTTCCGCTATGTTATCAGGAGTACAACTTACATGAATTATTTTCATCTACTTCTGCTTATTTTCTTTATACCATTATGGCGTCTAAACTGGGCACTTACTTTTTGCGCTAATTTTAACATGGACTCTGCGCATGTCTGCCTGGAAGCGTAAACATTTTTTTCCCAATCCCGGCAGGGGCGTAGTGGAGAGAGGGGTTTAGGGTGATTTTTTTTATCCCCCAGTCCCCTAAAAGCTTTATGAATAGTAGTTCACTTGCTGTATTTTTTCAAACATCATAGAATGACCAATCTCGCGAAATGTTGAAAGGCCGATCCCACAACCCCCTCACCAGGATCTCAAATAAATATCTTTGTGGGCCCTTAGAGGTCTGTTGCTCTCTGGTTGGGAGCCACTGCACTTAACGTTGGACGAGGGGGCCCCTCGAGAAGCCGAGCCCCCGGTTCCCCAAATCTCAAGCCACGCTCCTGAATCCTGGACTGACCCTTTATAATCTGTGTGGGCTGTACTCCTGTTGAAATGGTAGAAAGTTAGTGCCAAATTTAGCATCATAGTTGCATTGTAAACAGAACCTACCTCGTAAAACCATTCAAATCTTTCTTCTCAAAACTGACATTTTTCTAGAAAGTATTGATTTGAAGATTGAAAGAACCAAATATTTCTTGTAATTTTCTAAATATGGGATTTGGATTTATTTCCATTTCCAATTTTAATCTGATAATCTGCTACCAATAAGAAGTTTAGTACATTCACGAAAGTGTGGAGTATATGGTAGAAAATTAGTAACAGGCTACAGCTTTTATGAAAATCTTTAACGTCTGAATACAACCTAATGAGTAATGTCACAGTTATCATCGATGGGTGTTTCCAAAGAATCAGTATCGCCTATCGAATGTGTGAGTTAGTGAGGCGGATGTAGGAATGTAGTTGGAAGAGAGGCAGAAGACAGTGACAGGGAGATAGAAAGAGGCAGACCACTTGGATATTTCAGGCAGGAATCTTGCCTTTATGTTAGTTAATGAGATCAAGAGACAGGCTCAGCGAAATGATGGTAATTGTTTGTCCTTGAGTTTTTTTTTTTTTTATTAGCCAAATGGAGAATTTTACCGGATCTGTTGCAGGCTCGCATCATCAAACGAGGAAATCCGTCTAGACAACAGCCATCAATTGATTAAACTGATATGACTGTAAAAAAAAAACCCATCATTACGTCCATATTTCAAAGGGATTCTAAATGTAGTAGTAGTAGTAGTAGTAGTAGTAGTAGTAGTAGTAGTAGTAGTAGTAGTAGTAAGAGATAGAGAAAAGGGGAAAGGAAGATGAGCATGGTTCATCCGAAAGTCTGGACCAAGTTTCAATCAATCCAACATGATACGACTGCGAAAATTAATATTTAGCATTACTGGTTGTCGTAGTAGTTCGGGATGAAGATGAAGAATAGGAGGAGGAAGGATAGTTCACCTGAAGGTCTACATCAGGTTTCATATCGAAACGACATGGACCGGCTGATATTTAATTGATATTTAACATTACTATTTTTGGTAGTAGTAGCAGGAGGAAGGGGAGAAGGAGTTGGAGGCGGGGAGGAAAATGAAGATGCTCCACCCGAAGGTCCAGACCAATTTTCATATCAATCCAACTGGATACAGCTGAGAAAAATTGATATTTAACAAAATCGGTATCGACCTATCGAAAAATGTCTTATAGACATGTGTGGAGGCAGCTAGAAAACCTCTTGAAAAACCGGTAACCTTTGCAAAAACGCAAGGTGGAGAATGGTCATTTTTAATGGCTAAAGATAGATAGTTTGTTTTGTTTTGTTTTTTCTCAAAAATGGCTAAAATTCCGTTGTCTCCATTTTCACATAACTGTCATCATCATCATCATCATCATCATCATCATCATCATCATCATCGTCCGTTGTTGGACATAGACCTTCCTAAGGATTTGCCACACTTCTCTATCATAGACGTCGCGGAGCCAGTACTTTCTGAATTTGTCTAGCTCGTCTCTCTATCTAATATTCTGCTGGCCTTAGTTCCGCTTGTGATCACGGGGATCCATGTCGTGAGTCGTGATGTCCATCGGTTGTCTGCCATTCTTGCAACATGGCCAACCTACTGCCATTTGAGCTTTTCAATGGATTCTATGATGTCCCTGACTCTTGTCTTTTCCCGGATGTACAGTGTTGTCTTGTGGCCTCTCTATGTGAGGCCCAGCATAATTTTTTCATGTGCACGTTGCATTGTTCTCAATTTGTGGATCTGTCTCTTGAACTCATAAAAGGGCCCCAAGAAGTATGGATATATAATCAGACATTAACGTTCATACAACATGATTCACGATCTAAAGATTTAAAAGTTCGAATTACTTTATTCTCAGGCTAAATGTGATGTTCTCCATATTTATATAAGAATATTTATTTCATTGATATTTATCTATAATTATATAAGCTTTTGTCGGAGTTTTTGGCGCGTATACGATCAACTTGAAATCTAATCTACTCAGCTATTTTGTTGATGAATCTAGCAATTTTACTCATTAAAATGGCTATTAACCACAGTGCTTAATCTATCATCTTTTTTCTATTTCGGCAATTGATTAGATAAATGTTCTCTTTATGATATCATACATTTTTTCTGACACCGTAACAACTGGTAAATAAATCACATTACCCCTTCCCTCCTCTTTCTGCTATTTACTATATTGGGGACCGACCGACCAAAAAGCGTCTTATAGAGATGTATGGACGCATCTAAAAAAGGGGTTAGCTGAATAGGAAAGGAATTAATCATGATAAAAATGAAATAATTCATTTGTAATAAGCACAAGTAATAAAGCCACCTACATCACATGTCCCCTGTTTTTCATCCCACTGACCGAATCCAATTTCCCGAGAACTCTCTTTTTATTCTTCTCTCCAAGACATGGCCAGTTTCTCAACCTTCGCTTATCCATTGTTATTTTTGCTCTCAACATGTAACGGACTGCAACAGGTTTTCTGATTCCACAATTTTTGCTCGGTTACTTCTGGTGGTGCCTATGATAAGACGAAGGTCATTAATTCTTATCCTAATGATAAATTTTGAGATGTAACACACGTCTTATCAATCTTTCATTTTCCATTCTGTCATTTATTACTACCAAAAGTTGTAAAGTAACAAAAGTCGAATCAAAGTTCATAGTGACATCGTAATAGAATTGAGAAGCTCGTCTTTACACGTTACAATTCGGTAGCTAATTTGTCGGTGAGAAAGAATATTTTTCAATGTGTAAGAGAAGAACTTGAAACACGCTCGAACTGCGGATAATACCAATAAGAGAAAAAGAGTAAGACAATGGGATACAATATCACTAAAACGTAAGACAAGGGGGATACAATATCACTTGGACTATTTACAGCCAGCCATAAAAACTTCTTTCGTTAAACTGACAGGGGGGGAATAGGAATAAGCACAAATGGAGAATATTTAAACCACTTGAAATTTACTGATGACGTTTCCATAACATCAAAAGCATCGGAAGATTCATAGAATATGTTGACATATCAAAGTAGGGAAAGTAATTAAAAAAAAATAGGCCGAAGATGAACAGAACAAAGACATGTTATTGGTATGAATAGAGACAAATCGAAAAGCACCTTTCCTATGAGCTTGAAGCGTAAAGAATAAAACCAATGCATAATACCAGTTATGGCTTGCGGATGCGAAACACGGAAACTAACATAACAAACTCGAAGCCATGGAAAGAGCAATGCTAGGAATAATTCAATGAGATAGAAAAAGACTAACATGGATCGGGGAGAGACGAGAGTGAATGATGTTAGACAAATAATAAAAATGGAGATGGGTGGGACAGTTGACGAGAAGGGGTGACCCCAGATGGAACAAAAAGTGAACTGACTGGCGCCCGTGGAACAGTTAAAATAGTAGGAAAAGGCCAGACATAAGATGAGGGGGGATGAGATAGAGGGGTTTGCTTGTAATATATGAAAGAAGTTGTTGCAATCACGATCGTCATGGACGTTGATGTGAATGAGTTAATGTACAAATTCATAGTATCGAAAATAGTAGTAAATAAAATTTATTATGCCATTGTGATCTTGAATTCACGAGAACGTTCTCATAAAAAGAGGTTCAACTAAGCATTTTGGGGCTAATAGACGAGCTTTACGAAATTTGAGTAATCAGACACTAGAGGGATGTTGTCTATTCTCATTTCTCCTTATTGGCACTTCTTGGGGTAATTGACTCGTTACAGTAATTGATTTGCGATTGTTAAGTCTACAATTTGTTACAAAAAAGCTATGCACTCACACACACACACACACACACAGAAATATTTATTCTAAATCCAAGTACAAGGTTTTTGTCCCAATTGAGACAATTAAGATTGCTCCCTAATCAATGATAAAAATAAAAATAATGGAACAATAGATTTATCTGTTAACCCCGAAAAGGTGAGTTAGTCAATATCCCAGTCGAAAATTATCATTATAATAGTTCAGGCTAATGAGGATCGGTCAATGCAAATGAACTAAAATTCTCTTTAAATATTTCAGGCTAATAAAGGAAGGGCGGCCCTCACCTGTCAAAGAATTGATTAATGGGCTGACTGTTATAATTTCCATAGAACGAGCGAATCTACACACCTAGTCAGTGACAGAAT
This sequence comes from Thysanoteuthis rhombus, assembly GCA_963457665.1. Classification (NCBI taxonomy): domain Eukaryota; kingdom Metazoa; phylum Mollusca; class Cephalopoda; order Oegopsida; family Thysanoteuthidae; genus Thysanoteuthis; species Thysanoteuthis major. The sequence goes on from OY735206.1 coordinate 50,341,228, forward strand.
CTGTCCCTGCCTGGGTGTAGACAGTCGGCTCACAACAAACATCTTCCTTTTCGTGTAAGCACTTTCACACTTACACACACAATTGAAAATTCAAGTAAATTTCATTTTCCTTCTTCGCATACACAACTCCGAATAAGAGACTGTAGTGATCTATAGAGAATTTTTCTCTACTTTTCCAGCTAGCATCCCAGCCACGCCATCAGCAGCAGCAGCAGCAGTAGCAGCAGCATGAACCTTCCCTAGGATTCGCCAAATCTATCACAGGCGTCTCAGAGCCAGTACTTTCTGAGTTTATCTATTTTGTCACACCATTTTATATTTTGCCGGCCAAAGTTTCGTACATGATCTTTTGGGATCCACGTTGTGAGGCATGATGTTCATCAGTTGTCTGACATTCTTGCAACATGACCAGCCCATTGACATTTGAGTTTTCTAATGGACTCAATAATATCCTTGACTACTGGTTTGTTTTTTTTCTGTTTTATACTGTTCTATTTCTTGATCTCCACATGTGGTGGTTACATGATTCTTTCATGAGCACATTGTATGGTTCTCAGTTTGAGGATTAGTCTTTTGGTTTAGTTCCATGTTCCAGCTCCATAGTTGACTATCGCAAGGATACCTTAGTTGAAGAACCTTCTTCGTAAGACTAAAGGGATTTTCTTGTTACAAACAAAGATTACCATCCTAGTGATTCTTGCTTGATTTCTTCTTCTTTTGTGGGTCTCATGGAAATTCGTTGTCCTATGTAGATGTATAGATCAACTTTTTTCTGGTCTGCACATTTGATTTGGATTTTTGTGTCCTTGCCCTCAACATGTTTGTTGTAAATGATATTTGTTTCTGTGAAGTTCACGTCAAGACCAGCGTTCTTGCTCTCTGTTCAGTTCCTCTAGCGTTGCTCAGAGATCGAGAAGTTTTCTTTTGGGGGGTGGGGGTTACAAAAAGGACGATGCCGTCAGCAAATCTGAGGTTATTTATGTGTTTGCCGTCTATTCTTTATATTCCATTCTAATTAAAAAAAAAAAATTACGATGGGGTCCAGATTCTAACCCACGCATAATCTCAAAACCTTCAATCAAGTTTCCCCGATTACTCCCATGTTCTGGTTATTTTTCTATGCACTGATGTGAATTCATTTATCTAAACATCAACTAGAGTTACCTCCCTTGGATCCTTATAAACGATTCAGCGTGGCTGAAAGTTGCTGGATTTTTTTCAATTTTTTTTTTCTTCATTTCTAGCCAACTACATAACCTTAAAGTGGCTGGATTATAATAGAAAAATAATTGTTTGTGTAATGTTCTTCATTCTTTCTAAGACAAAAATATGCAAAACGACAGATACATTTCTTCCAGGTTTATCTCGGTACCTGACTTATTTTTCATGTTAACAAGAACATATCCTCTAATAATCCCATCAAAATCATTCTAAGGATTATGTGGCTGAATCTATAGTAATTTTAACCATGATAGATACTCTTGAGCCCATCTGAAAAGAATGTTACTGATGAATATAAAGATATCGACGCCATTCTTATTTTCTTTTATTCAACTGGTTGTGAGTTTAGATCCTCTGGTCAGTAACTAAGAAAATGTGACGACATGGCTTCGGCACTCTATTTCTTTAATTTATCAACATATAACAAAAGATTGCTCGATGTTTTTTTTTTCTCACACGGCAAAAATCGTAATGTAGTTAATTTACAGGACGCCTTTTTTCCCTTTCATTCAGTAGCAAAAGAATGCGGATGCTCTTGATAAGATAATCAATTTAATTTCGCTGTTTCCTACTATAATAGATTGGATTTTTTCCTTTCGATTCCTTTCTTTCGGGTTATACGTATGTAGGGTATATCCCGGTTAGTAATGTGAACGATTTGTAGAAATTATGGTTCTGGATAGATCGAGTAGTTCTCGTCAAGGAATGAGCAGAACGCAGATGTTGGAAACAGTAGATTTTGCTTCCACATGGTTTGGTGTTTGCAGCAACGGTACAGAAGATGTGGGAGGAGGAAGGGAGATGTACGAACGTAGACGCGGAGAGGAAGTATTTGGATGGATAGATAAAACGTACATTAATGAAAAATAACAAAAGAAAATGAAATACATGTAATGATAATATTAATATGATCGATCGTGTAAAGAGGAGAGAAAAGATAGCAAAAGATGAGAGCTTTGTTGTCATTGATAGTGCAAGCATCGGAGTCGAAGTGGGGCTTTCTGAACTGCTTTTGAATTCGTATGGCTTGGAGCATATCTAGGAATGAATATGGAGACCAGGTTCAGTGTGTATGCCAAACTGCCAAGTTGTGTGTGTGACTTGGGAGCTATTCTCTGACGTTGGTAGACAATCGGCAGACAGACCATGAAAGACAGAGAACACGGAGTTTTATCCGTGCGTGTTTCCCGAAAAGAATTAGGAGAGATCGTCGTGACCATTGGATAGTAAAAAGTATTGCTATTTCATTCATGAGAGTGAGAGGTGTATATGCGTTTGGAGCACGTGGTGAGGACACAGTTGCGTAGCTGTGCGTATGTGAGAAGCCTCAATATCGGTAAAGCGAAATGAGCAAAATTAGTACAGAGATAGATCAAGGTGGAAAATGGTCAAGATTAAATCGACTGAGAGGTAAGCGAAATGATACCGATCTAAGAGAGGAGGAAAGAGAGAGAAAGAGTAGCCGGCAGCAAGTGTTGGGGCCAAAAGCGTAACTAGCTAGGAGTGCCGGCGCCAATAAGCGACCATGTGCGTCCAGGGTTTTTATAGGGGTTGTCGTAGGAAGTTACGTTTTCGATATCTAGGTAAAAGAATGGTTTCGTATTTAATTCCTAGGTAAAAGTATAGGAGGCGCTAAACAAGTGATGATTATGGAGACCGGGTTCAGTGTATGTGCCAAACTGCCAAGTTGCGCGTATGACTTGGGGCTATTCTCTGACGCTGGTAGACACTCGACGGACAGACCGTGGAAGACAGAGTTTCATTCATGCGCGTTTCTCAGAGTAAAGGGTTTTTGTAGGGGTCGTCGTAGGAAGTGATGTTTTCGATATCTAGCTAAAAGAATGGTTTCGTATTTAATTCCTAAATAAAAGTATAGGGGTCGCTACACGTACATGAAGAAATGGCTAAGTGTGATTTAGGATACCTTCAAAGGGAGACAACTTCCGTCGCGCCTAATTCATTGGCTGATTCATCAGATAGTACAATTATAGCAAATTTGCATTTCTTCAAAGTCTTGATAAAACGATATTTTTTTTAAAGATTAGCTAATGTATTTTTCAAAAAAATTTGGGAGAAAATGAAGTGTTACAGATGAGGCTAACGTCAGACCGTCCAAGTCTCATGCATTCTGCACACAATCATTTTGATATATTCTCACACATATACACATGGGAGGATAATTCTCATGCATATTTATAAAATTAATGTTAAATTTATTTAGGTTTGTTAAATTAATAATCATCACATTGTTTTACAAGATCACATACAAAACTTGGAAATACATTTTGAATAGATTCTTGACAACACCTAATTTTAATAGCTGAAATGCCCTGAAACACAATTTTAGCCAATCTTAGATACATCATTTTTTGAATGACCCAGACACCACTAGACGGACTGCCAAATTTTCTGAGTGCACGATTCTTGCCTATTCTTAACAATGAAACTCCACAGGTCTTGCTAACGTATGTCCAGGTAACTAAAAAAAAATCCAATTTGAAAACCAGAGTGGGATTACAGGTGCTCCATCAATTTGATCTTGTGCAAAAGTTGATTAGGTTCACTATCTCAATACAAATCATTTCCAGGTATCACTACCAGTCATTTCAAACTCTTAGTATTTAAGCAAACAATAACCATATCAAGCTGACTTGTTAAAAACACAAAATTTAAGCAGTGCAAATGACTTGGGTTCGACCATATGAGAAAATGGTATCAACAGAAACCAGAGTCTATCATAATAAACAAAAAATAAGATACTCTGAGATTTAAAGAAGACATGATTTAATAGTGATAAACAAGGAAAAGAGGGTGTGCCAAATTGTACCAGTAGACCACAGGATGAAAATGAAAGAAGGAAAAAAAATTTTAAAATACCAGGACCTTGCCCAAGAGCCAAGGAAAATGTGAAACCTGAAAGTTGGGATTTTGCATATAGTAATTGGTACAATTGGAACCGTGGTAAAAATACTAGATGTATAGTTAGGCAAATTAGAAATTTGAGGAGGAGTTGAAACTGTCCAGATGACAGCATTGCTGGCATCTGTGAGGATACTGAAAAAGGTGCTGGCAATTTGAGGAGACCTGTTGTCACTCAGTCTCCAGAAATAATCACTACACATCCGATATGAACATGCAAAAGCACTGAACACATGATAACTGTTCATAAAATTTGAATTAGTCTTCTTACTATCACCAATCAACACAGAATTCAAATTATTTTGTGACAGCATTTCTGTTTCATATAGAGAGTGAGAAAAATAAGTATTCAACCTTCTTTATAAATAAAGTTTATTTAAAAATTAGCAATATTCTTAATTGTAAGATCTATTTGGAATTTTGTATACAACAGGCTCACTACATACTACCAATATTTTAACCAAATATTGAAAGATTGAAACAGATGAAAATATAAATTCAATTATATTGGTTATTGAAGAGCAAAAAAGTATTCAACCCCTTTAGGAAAGAACATTGAAATGTGGTTGCATAGCCTCTGTTTGCTATGAGAGCCTCTAGAATATCTTGTAGCCAGTAAAAAGACTTGTGAAAATGTCAGGAGAGATATTGAACTACTCTTCTTCACATATTTTTTTCAAATTTCCTTAGGATTAATGGTTTCCATTCCGAATTTTTATTTCTAGCCACAAATTTTCCATGGGATAGAGATCTGGAGATCTTAAAAACATTCATGTTTCTTTTTCAGCCAATTTTGAGTCTCTCAAGTGATGGTGTGCTTGGAATTAATATCATACACGGAAACCCAGCCCCGTTTCATTTTTACATCCTTGGTAGAGGGAATGAGTTTTTCTTCCCAAATCTCTGGATATTTAGCTCTGTCCGTCTTCTGCCAATGATGTGATGTTGTCCTGTATTCTTTGATGAAAAGCAACAATATATCATTATATAACTGCTGCCATGTTTAATTGATGGGGCTGCGTACTTCAGCTTGGAGGCTTCACAGGCAGAGTAAATCTGAAAAATTCTAAAAAATGGATATTTCTTAAATAAATCTAAATGAATTTTTAATGTATTTCTCCTGAACACTGAATCCTTTCTATGTTTTTTTCCAAATTATCATTCACAATGTTGAATAGAAGTATCCACAGGAAGAATGAATACAAGCAAAGATTTTGGTTGTTGACATTTTGTCATAATCTAATGTAACATTTTCATAATATAGGCAGAAATGTATGGTGGCATTTATGCTTTAAAATATCAGATTTTAAGGATAGCTACTATGAGGCACCTATACTGACAGTGATGTCATATGATATTGCACTTTCTATTATTATGAAAAGGTATAAAATGCAGGAAAAATCCTACACTTTTGTTGTGGATATTTTGACCTTTGAATCTAACATTACAGGATGTTTTCAGTAAAGACATCCTGTCAAGGTAAGGGGACAAAATTTGCCAGCATAGATAATTTTCCTTTGAACCATTGATTCAATTTAAAACTTCATCAAAATAACATGTTCAAATAACAGTAATTGGACCAGATGCATCAGTGCAGTGATTAACATGTTATTCTCAAGTTAGACAAATAATTTATTCCTTCAGAGTGCCAGGGTTGGTGGAGTCTATCTACTTAGTAACTTGATTTTGAAATAATAGGTATAGAAGAGTATAAATCCCTTTTTACCTTTTATCATTTCATTCATATATATATATATATATATATATATTTTTTTTTTTAAATATTTTTTATATATATATATTTTTTTATATATGTGTGTGTGTATATATATATTTGTGTATATATGTATACGTGTATATATATATATATATGTATATGTATTTGTGCATATGTACATTTTTATATGGGTAGACACATACATATGTATAGATGTACATATACGTATATATATGTATATATATATATATATATATATATATATTTACACATATATATGTATATGTATTTATATATATATATATATGTGTGTGTGTGTGTAAATATATATATATATATATATATATATATTTATATATGTATGTAAATGTGTATATGGATGTATATGTATATATATATATATATATATATATATATATATATATACTCATAGCAACGCACTTATCATTGTGCTAAACAGTGTACTGATAAGGCAAAGGCTGAATGAAGATTTCAACCCTAATTTTCAACTCGTTTATTATCGGTCTTTTTCATCTTTTTAAACGCTACAGTATATATTTATGAAATGGACATTTTGGTCCGACAGAATGAATTTTAAATTGCGTTATATCATGCAGAAACTTATCTAAACTGATCTCCCGTCATTACACGGTTAATACATCATTCAATTTAGACAACGTGCATAGCATTAACAATTAAAGAAAATGGGAATGCTCCAGGAATCGGACCTGCTACCGATACGTAGCCACTTCAACGTAGCGATGTACTTACCATTGTGCTAAACAGCCAGCCAATAAGATGACGGGCGAATAATTGCTTCCGATCCGAATTCCCATCTCCTTCATCCTTGGTCCTTTTTCATCTCTTTCAACGCGACAGTGTATATTTGAGAAATGGACATTTTGGTCAATCACAATGAATTATAAATTGCATTTTATTACATAGAAATTTATCTGAAATGATTTATTGACGTAAGTACACATACATATATATGCATACATACATACATAGTTATGTATACACTTACATATATACACGTATACATTCATAAATATAAATACATATATATCTACATATTTGTGCACTTCCCAACATAATATTGGAAAGTGTGCAAAATGAATCACAAACCAACGGTAAGATGGAAAATTTCAAGACAAACCAATCTATGCCAAAATGTAGAAAACCCTCGTAATTTCTGCCTAAACGAGGAATTTGAAACACTATCAGATGTACTTTCTACTATATTTCAAGCTCTACTCTAAACCGACATGGCTCTTGGAGTTTAAAGTTGAATGTATCAAGCACTCTACGAAATAAATCCATCATATATCAGACATTGCCTTATGTTATATTATGCTACATTGCTAACCTGATTTGTACTCTCTCTCTCTCTCTCTCTCTCTATATATATATATATATATATATATATATATACATATATGTGTGTGTGTGTGTGTGTGTGTGTGTGTGTAATTTTGCAGCATATTTTCTTTAATGCATCTGCCATTAGAAATGACGGACAAGGAGCATCTTTTTAGGTCCTCTTTGTCTATTATCTCGAATTAAATATATATTAAACACACATGCACACACATATGCAGACACACACACACACACACACACACACACATATATATATATATATATATATATATATATATATATTAGACAACCTAAGATCACCATCAAGGCTCTTTCTGCATCAAGTATTCTTTCAATCACAGGAATTCCTCGAACAGCGCCATTTTGATTAGTGTGAATTTTTATATAGTATGATAAGGGTATTGCTGAACAAATTATTGTACCTAAGTATAAGCTGTAAAAGCACACATTAAATCATGATACGGCTTGAACAGTGCAGTTTTGAACAGTACAGAAAATTTGGAAACGTATCAACTGCATCTAGATATACCTGTATACGAACAAATTTGATTATATTTGGATTTTTAGATGCTTGAACAAATATAGTTGCAGTGATCGTCAATGACTGAAATAATTAAGGTAAGAAACTTCAGAATCTACACATTTTTGCCAACTAAAAACATTCCAGGAGTATAGAATTCTAGGTTCCTTGAACCAATGAATTCTCCAAAGGTATTTCGATCCGCTGTTTGGTTGTTGAAGATCCTCCATTGCGGGAAGAGGCGGAAATGCTTGAAAAAGTCATAGTTGGTCGGAGAGAGATCTGATTTATAAGCTGGATAAGGTAAAGATTTGTAACCTGGTTCATTCAATTTCTGCAGTGGTCATTAGCGCGATATATGGTCGAGCATTGTCACGAAGAAGAATCGGTCTTTTACAATTGACCAATATTCAAGAAGTCACCAGCAACCCAACGGTGAACATAATCTTATTTTGATGCAGGTTTAGTTTGGGGAAGATTTCTGGTTTCTCTATCCAGTCACTGTGTGGAATGCCATCAATTGTTACGTCACACACCACAATATGATCAAGAAATGGATTGTTTTTTGTTGTGAAAATGAGGTGCAGGGCAGAATTTGTAACGCAGTTTATTTTGATCTTCATTCAGCTCGTACGGCACCCATCTGCTGGGCGTTTTTGTCTCTCTTATTCGACGTAGATGTCAAGCAACTGTTGAATGAATGGTCAACGTTTAGCTCCTCTGCAACCTCTCGAGTTGTTTTGTATCCGCCTCAATAATGGCCCTCAATTGGATGTCTTTAATCACAGAAGGTTGTTCACGTCTCTCCTCATCTTTCCGTTTCAAATTTTTTTTAAACCAAGGTTTTGCTGTACGCTAGTTGACAGTCCCCTTTGACTAATACTTAATATTGTGAGCAGTTCCACTTCCTTACGTCCCATTTTGAACTTCTACCACAAAATCGCACATTTTTTTCATCTTTCATTTGACAGCCTCAAATATCCCAGAATGAATAGTAAAAAGGAAATGTTCAGTTTAAATAAATTGTGTAAAAGTAACTCTTTAAAATGGTATATTCCATGAACCTAATTTGATAATAATAATAATAATAATAATAATAATAATAATAATAATAATAATAATAATAATAGTTCATTCCAAAATGAGCATCTGAGTTCAAAATAACAAGGATTCGCGGTCATTTTGGCTCCAACCTGATGTCAGAAAAAGCAAGGGAGATGACTCACTAACCTGTGGTTTGATTTTCAGATTTGTTCATCATGAATTAATGGGTATTTATATTTTTATTTAAAAAAAGGGGGAAAGTAGAGAAAGAGTAATTTTATTTGTAAATATCGATACTAGCATTGAGCCTAATTTAGCTTTTTTTTCCATAGCAGCCTTCTTTTTTTTTTTACTTTCTGGTCATCTGTCGAGTAATTGTTCTTACTTTTAGCAGGAACAGATGGACATCTGTTGGTATTATTTGTAACATCATTTGTTGCAAAACAAAGATCAATAAGAATATTTTCAAGTGATTATATTCGCCTGATTTGAATCCTGTCCCTCCCCAGACTGGTCTAGGGTGAGGATGCTAAAGTGATTCCTTCCAAAGGGTCATGACATAAAATCAAGTATCCTCTCCCATCAACTGTTTGAGGGGTCTAGGGCTATCAATTGACAGAAATTGTGATGGGAAGATATTCAAATGGCCACTCTGAGAGAGAGAGAGAGAGAGAGAGAGAGAGAGAGAGAGAGAGAGAGAGAGAGTATGTTGAAGTGAACTGTTATTGTTGTTCCTTTATTTAGTAGACGTATCATTATTCTGTTTGTTTGGAGTGAAAGATGTTTCTTTTTTCTGGATTCTTTGTGCTTTTTATTCATGCCTAAAGAATTAAGTGAACTATGTCAGCAATACCGGCCACAACATTTAGCCCAGAACCTTGTAAAAATCATATGAGTACACCACTGAACCTTTTTTTTTTCTCTCTCTCAATGGATTTGAAAAAAAAATTATAATCTTATGGCAGTTCTACCAGACACACTATGTGACTTCAAAACTTCCATATTTCTCATAAGTACCCGATTAGGTCGGCACTAAATCACAGTGTAGTATACTATCTAAGGGAGATAAATCAAGATAGATCATTTTTACGTTGCATCACAGAATTGGATTGTATATTTATGAGACAGGGTTCTTTTTTTTTTCTATCTTAACACGTTTTTACATTGTTTTGAAAATGGAAAATTACATTTTTAGCTTCTCCATCACCACCACCACCACCACCACCACCACCACCAGCACCATCATCATCATCATCATCATCATCAACTCCTCCTGCATACTTTCTTGTATTCTATGAAGCATACGACAACATTCCCGTAACCTTGAAAATCAATAAAAAATATACTTAGTTTTAATTTGATCAGAAGTAAATCAATCATGATAATGTAAGAGATATCTTTTTTCTAAAAATGATATGATGAGGAAATAGTATTCATTGTGTTATTACATTTCAATACAACTTTTTTAGCTCAAGCCTTCTTTCTTTAGAAAATAAGAATATATTCTTGGCGAAATATCACAGCAAAATAATGTAAGGAAGAAAAGCACGTTTTGATATACTTTTATTTTCCAAAATATCTGTTAACAACAACGACCAATCCAGAGAGTATTTTTAGCGGGTGTAACTGCCCGATGGATCACCTACATTAGCAAGTTCTTACAACACAACCTTTATTGTCAGAATTTTCTCTTCATTTTTTTTCTCTTTGTTTTCGATTTATTTACTTATTAATTTATATCTAAATATATCCCACGAATGACCTAGTTTTCGAACTGCACAACTTTTCCTGGTTTGAGGTGTATTATTTTGGGGTGAATCCACAGGATTTGATTTCGCCATACATTCCTTCTGAATCCAATTTTGAAATTATACAGGTGTTTTCTCGTCTCCAACTTATAAGATATATCATCTATTTCAGTGAAGATTTCCGTACCTTGTTTGCACATTATACATTCTATTTCTTGAATCAATCATTTTTATTACACCTATCATCATCATCAGTCTTTTATTGTCCAGTTCTGGTATCCATCTTGTATTCTGCCGGCCTTGGTTTTGCATGTGATCTCTGGGGACCCACGTTGTGAGTCGTGATGTCCATTGGTTGTCTACCATTCTTGCAAAATGACCAGCCCATTGCCATTTGAGTTTTCTAATGGATTATATGATGTCTCAGACTCTTGTTTTCTCCCTGAGATCTCAAGACAGCACAGTATATACTGTGCTGTCTTGAGATCTCTTCATGTGAGGTTAAGCATAATTCTCTCGTGTGCGCGTTACATGCTTCTCAGTCTGCAGGTCTGTCTCTAGGTTAGGTTCCATGTTTCAGCTCCGTTGGTGAATATCAGGAGGATGCATTAGTTGTATACCCTTCTTTTTAGGATTAATGGGATCTTCATGTTTTTGAAGATTATGCTTGCTCTGTCGAAGGCTTGCCATCCTAGTATGATACTTTGTTTGATTTTTTGCTTTTGTGGGTTTCGTGGAAATTCGTTATCCCAGGTAGACGTAGAGGTCCACCTTCTCTAGCTTTGTGTCCTCGATACTGATAGTTGTGTTCTTTTTTCCGACGTGATTGCTGTACATGACCTTCATTTTACTAAAGTTCGTGTAGGCCGACTTTCTTACTTTCTTCGTTTAGTTCGTTTAGCATTAGTTGGAGTTCATGCAGCATTTCTGCGAAAAGGGCTATGTCGACTGAAAATCTGAGGTTATTCAGATATTCGCTATTTCGATTCCTCTATTCTTTCAATCCAGGTTTCGGAAGATCATCTCGAGGCAGGCAATGAAGAGTTTGGGTGAGCTGAAGTCCTTAGGTAGCCTGATAAAGGAGTTGCTGTGACTGTATATATATGTTGCAGGGTCTACACCTTGTAGTGTGATGGTCATTATGACCATGGGGATTTCAACAGAGCCAAAGGCCTTCTTTAAGTCAAAAAATGCCATAGCAAGTGGCTATTTTATATTTTGCTGCTTTTCCTTTTAGCTCTTTTATTGAATGAAGATGGTCAATGGTGGGGTAGTTTCTTCAAGAGCGAGCTTGCTCCCGTTGGTTTATATCTTGCATTTCAGTGATCCGCTTGGTGATGATTTTTGTGAAAAGTTTGTAGATACAGTTGAGTAGGCTTATAGGCCTGTAGTTGTTGAGGTCTTTCGGGTTTCATTTTTTTATGTAAAAGCATTATGATTGCAGTGATCCAGTCTTCCGAGACTTCACTTTGTTTTAGACATAGGCTGAGTGGAATAGTTAGTTTTTTTATTGACGATCTTACCTGCTCTTTTGTGTAGATCGATGGTGATATTGTCTGGTCCATTGGGCTTTTCTCGTTTTTTGTTTGTTTGATGTCTTGTTTCGACTCCCACAGGGTAACTTCTGGGCAGTCCTCAAAATGATTGCTTGCATCTTGAGTATCCTGCTTGATGTTTTGTAGTCCATGTCTTGGAGAGTAGAGTTTTTGGTAGAATTCTGGGGTGTGTTCGACAATCCTATCTCTGTCTGTTGTTAGGTCTCCATTTTTTCCGAGTATGCTAGTTATTTGTCTCTGTCCTATACTGAGAGTTTTTTTAATAGTTTTGAAGCCTCGACCAATTTTTCGAGAGTTGTTCCAATGATTGCTGTTGCGTACTTTCTTTTGTCTTCTCTTCATTTCTTTTTTTATTGTTTTGTTCAGTTCGGTCTCCTCAATTTTTTCCCTTGTTGCTGTCGGTGGCTTGAGGTTTCTGCGCTATTCAATGAGTTTCCTGGTTTTGCCTGAAATTTTACTGATGGTTTGTATGTTCATTGCTTTGAATATAGTGGCAGCTTCTATAAGAGATGTTATTTGTTGTGGAGTTGATCGGTGTTGGTCTCGTTCTCATCGGTAAGGATTTTATATCTGTTTTTCAATTCTAGCTTGAAGGATCGGATGCATTCTTTTGGTACGTTTAGGGATTACGGCTTGGTGTCGAACATTTTTCTGCGTTCTTCATTGGTATTTATTTGCATCTTACATCTTAGCTTTCTGTAGTCGCTTCCAATGTTTACTTGGTTTAGGACTTGAATGTCTTCGATGGTTTGCTTTTATATGTTAGGATGTAGTCTATTTCGTTTTTGGTTTCGTGGTTAGAGCTCTTCCAAGTCCATTTTCTATTGTTTTTGTTTGTTTTTTTGAAGAATGTATCCATGATTTTGAAGTCTTCTCGGTTACAAAGTTTACAAGATCTTCACCTCTCTAGTTCCGTACTTTGTATCTGAATTCGCCAACGCAAGGTTAATTTCCTTTTCTTACCTGTGCATTGAAGTTTCCCTTGATGACATGGAATTATTTTTTTAGTATTTAGCAGTAGGGAGTTCAAGTTGTCATTGAAGTGGTCTATCTTCTTTTGTTAATTGCGAAGTGAGAGCGTAGATTGAATGATATTCAGCTTGTGCCTCTTTGAGAGTTGTATGGTGACGCTGTTGGTTATACGGTCTGAAACAGCTTTGAAGCCTACCACGTTGTCTTTGAGATCTTTATTGATGAGAAAGCCTACTCCACTTTGTTTTACTTTCTCTCTTCCGTAGTTGTAAAGAATCTGTTTGCTTTTCAGTTCTAGTTGGTCTTCTCCTGGTCATCTCATTTCGCCAAAGCCGATAGTGTCCTATTTGAAGTTTTTGATTTCAATTTCTAGATCGTTTAGGTGAGAGTCAGTTAAGATTGTTTTGACGTTGTAGGTGAAAAAGAATAATGTTGTTCTTTTGGTGACAGTTTTCGGGTTTGGGTCTTGTGTAGTTGGTCGCTGTTGGAGCACATCACTCCCACCCGAAGCAAGAAATTCGGCTGGGCCTTTGGGATCGATGACCCAGCAGGAACAGACGTCTTCCTGGTGTAGTGCTTAGGTAGTCGCTGTTAGAGCACATCAACCCCACGCAAGGCAAGTGATGCGGCTGGGCTTTTTGGGACTGCTGACCCAATAGGAACGACCGGTATGATTTTCATTGTGCGAACCATGGGGAGTGTTGAGCCATGCCCTGCTGTGCTGGACCATGATGTATTGTAGGGATCAAGTGGATTGGTCTCTGGTGTCATTGGGGTGGACTTAGAGACCCACCGGCTCCTAGCACCCATTCTATCTGCCCTTGGTGGATAGGCAGGCAGGCCAAAGGAGGAAATGAGGCGTAAAAAGGGTTAAATGAGATGAGATAAATAGATTATTTTTCTGTATAGCCATGTTATTCACGTTGTTGATTCGGATGTGTTGGAGTATTGAGACAAAAGGTGAGCTGGTCTGGTCTATCTTAGCCTATTTGAGTCTACAATGGGCCAAACTTTATTCGAATGAATTATTTTTATTAACAAGTCCTGTGGATTTATATCACCATTTTTCATTTAGCCAGATGGGTGCTTCATGTTTGAGCATACCTCTCCCTTATATTTTTTTCGGCAAAATCTCTAAGAGCAGAGCTCACAAACTGACAATCATTATCGCCGACAGCTTCATTCAGGATACCCCACCTGGCAAAAATATTTTTCTGGTTATTAAACCGATATATACGATTTCCAAGTACCATGAAAAATAGTCAATAACGACTACTGCTGTCCATTCCACGTACATAAATCAGTGCCAATTCTTCGCCACGATCTGTCAGGTAAAGTTGTTTGTTCAAGAGGTTCATATCGATTTGCAGGACGGTGTTGATTACAAAAATCACATTTTTTCATTATGTTCTCAATTTCTTGCAATATACCTGGCCACCACACAAAAGGATTTGACCGCTGTCTATACTCGTTAATACTCAGCTCTCAATTCTTTCGGGGTTACAATTCTATCCTGATAAAATAATAATTCTTTAAGCCTCGATAACACATTCCGATTTAAAGGATAAGGTTGAAGCTCTTCCTTGATACTTTTTTCACCATCCATTTAGCGTAAAAGAAATCAATTTTTACAGCATAAGATCGACCGATGGAGTTTACAATCGGATGCAAGTATAGTTTCTACAACACAATTTATGAATAATCCCACATCTTCCACCGTATCTCTATGCTCCTCACTTATGGGACTCGAGAAAGTGTTTGGCGACTGTGTTAAATTGTCGAAGTCTCATTAGCAATCTTTAGTATCTCAGTGGTGTTTTACGAACGCCTGTGTGATTGTGAATAATTTTAAAAGAGACAAGTCCCATGATATAAAAGTCGAATTTCTCACCGGCCCAGATTGCTGCTAAGCACTCTTTTTTTTTTTTTAAATCTGAGCTTAATTATTTTCTGTCGATGACCAAGTACGCGTGGTAAAAGCTATGGGTTTCCTTTCAGGTCTTGAAATAATGCTACACCCAACCTGTAATAACTGCTTGCATCAGCACTAACATTAATGGGTTTTGACAGATCGTAAAATGGTAAAATAGGTGACTCAGAGAGAAATTCTTTTACTTTTTGAAAAGCATTTATTTGGGGTTGATCCTACATCCACACTATAATAAGCAGGTTGAATGATATTTGACAAATCGGGCAAAAATCATCCCAGATACATTATTATACCGATAATACGCTTCAGTTCTGGTAAAAACCTAGGAGCAGCTGGGACCCTCTGTTTGATATTATGTGTCCAAAATATTCAATGTAACTTTTCAGGAATTCACCTTTTTCGCAGTTGGGTTTAATTCCTGCTTGCCTGATAGTTTTCAAAACTTCCTCCAACACATCATCATGTTCTGCTACAGATTTACCATACACCAAAATATTGTCAACGACTTCAATTCCGTTCAAATTCTCTAGTAATTCAGTCCTTTTCAATATTTTTTCTGTAACGGAATTCGGTGAAAGCCACTTTGGGGAACTAATTTAGAAAATTCAGTAGCTCCTTGCAGTTTTGGTGTTAAGTCATTCAAGTTAGGTGACATGAAATACTCCTTTTTAACTTTGTACGTCTCCTGGAACAATTGGGGCACACCAGTCTAGTGGTTGTGTGACTTTTTCAATGATTTCATTACGCTCTTGCCATTGTTATTCTTAGGCTAAAATAGGGAATGGAATCCATCATACTGTACTGATGCAATATGATTTTGCATTTTCTTTTAAGCTATTTTCCAACTGGTTCGCTTCCCACAGACCCTCCAATGTAAAATACGTCAATTTTTATTTCATCGACGATGAATACGAAACCCGTATCGAGTTCTGTCTTTCTCGACCACAAATTGAACATTTGTTGTCGAGAAAGACAGCACGCGATAGACAGTGCCCTGGTTTTCGATCACAAATATTTCAAGCGCGAATTTCTCATCTTTACTTTCCGTTGAAGTTATGAATTTTCCTTAGCATACTGAAATACTACTGGGGGGTCTGAAATTTACTTTAGCCACTTTCAAGGGAAGTTTATTCTTTAAAATCCATGATCAAAAGCCGATCACATTTGTGTCTGCCCTATTATCGACTTTAAATACAATTGGCAAATTACAGATTTGTTACTTTTTGTAGCGTGGATTCGTCTTACTTTTCGTTTGTTCATTTCTACCGAACCCCCAAAATATTCCGTTTTCTTTCTGTATTTCACTTTTTACATTTTCGTCTAACAGCATTTAAAAAAATGGTTCATTTTCCTGATACTTTTTACATATTTTCCATTCTGCTGGACAGTGACTTCTATAATAATACCTGTAACATCTCCCACGGAAAACTTTGAAACCTGTGATCAACTCCTTTTTTGGTATATTTTTCTGCTCGATTTTATTTCGTCGACGTGCTGTTTTAGAATGAAGTGAGCATCAAATGTTGCCAAAAATGATTCAAAATGTCTTTCATTTGCGTTTTTTTTTTAAGAGAAAGTATTATAAATACTTTCAGAGTCATTTACCATACAATACAGCAGAGTATTCATTTATATATCACTGCCCTCTTCGCATAGTTTGGACGCAACACTAAATCTTTCAAACCTTTGGCACCATTTTCTCCGATTCGCCAAATTGGTCAAGTCAAAAAATTCTGGCGGGTTTGATTTGAACATTTTCTCCTCTTTTTTTTTTTTTTTTTTGTGAAGGGAGGTTTTTTTTTTCTTTTCAAATAAAATGTTTCTCCTATTTATTTCACGTACGAATTCAAGATCCCAAACTGATACCGTGCTTCGTTTCTTGACAAAATGTTGCCGTAACATAATGTCAGGAAGAAAAACGTGTCTTGACGATATATATTTATTTTCAAAAACTATCCGTTAACAACTATAACAAGGACCAAACCACCAAGTATCTATCAACAGTTAAAACTGCCTGATGGAATAGTTATAACTTGATTCAACCATTTTTTACAAAAAAAACAAAACAAAAACACGTGGTATTAATTTGATCAAAAGTTTATTTGTTATGAACACGGCAGATTACCTCACCAAAATATTTCTAGTATAAACTTTTCACAAAAAATAAATACGTTGCTTTTATTTGAACAAAAGTTATTTATGAAAATCGTGAAGAGAAATGCAGATATGTTCATTTAATCTTGAGGATATTGCGAGTATTACAAATTTTTAAAACGTAGAATTTACATTTTTATACACGCATATTTTTTTCAAATTTTGGAATATTATTTCCCCACATTGTCTGGGTTTTTTTTTATCAAATGAACATATAATAGATATATTTCTGATCAGTCTAAAACTACGTACATGTTTTCGTAGATTAAACTTTGTCAAAAATATTCTCCATGATTTGATGTTGTTATCAGTTGTGTTTTGATTGAATAAACTTCCAATCGATTTACAACTTCGTTCTTATTTTTCGTTAGAAAAAAATAGTTTTTGGAATAAAACCTCTGATCAAATCAAAACTATATATTTATTTATTCATTTATCTTATTGTATTTTTCAAAAGGGTTCTCTAAGAAATACTCTGATGTGTTTTTTTAATGTTTTGATTTGATGAATGTTTGATCAAATAAACGTACTCATCTTCTTTTTTTATATATATAAAAAAAAGGTGATTAAATACGATTTTGATTAAATTGGATCAATTATCTCCCTTAGATTTTTCAAGGCCGAAGACGAAGTCATGTAGCGACATTTTCTAAACGTTTTTGTTTTTTTTTTCTATCTTTGGAAATTCCGTCCTTTTTAATTTTGTGCAATAATATATAGCTATACAAGGCTAACCTAAATTATCTCCCTTGGTTAAAGCACTGTTGAAAAAAGTCACATGATGAAAATCGGTCAATAGTCATCAGACTAGGAAAATAAGATTCAAATTTCAGGTTTTGTGGGTGGAAGTGGGAATAAATTCTACATTATGTTAACAGAATTTGATGGAGTAGAAAGTCATACGATGTAGGCTCAGACGTTTTCTGGGTACTTTTTTATGCCACTTGGAATTGCATACAGATGTATTTACCACTTAGTTCAGTAGTATGAAGTTTCTTTTTGTCTACATTTGAATATTTCCCCTTAATCCTTTAGGTAAATAAAAAAAAAATGACCAATCCAGTATAAGGAATCAAATCTTTCAGCTGTAAGTTCTCTCCTGTTTTATTTATCTATAACTGCAGTTATAAATGTAACTAGTACTTATCTATAAGTAGAGAATAGGAACTTTTTGATATGTCATTGAGAACAACATATCACTGTAAGTTGAGAGGCATTATTTACACCCCTGTCACAGACTTGGTAGCTGTCATAACATTGATTCCAAACCAAAAAATTCCTTTACTCTGGGAAGTTTGTCTAGGAATTGTAAAATTCATATTGTTTATAGAGAATGGATATTTTTGCCAAGAATATTGGATTATTCGAGATTTTACGAGCATATTATGCAATATCACTTGAAAATTTCAAATCCAGTGATAAAATCACAGAACACAACACAACAAACTATTTAGATTCATCTCTCATCATGTTTTACGCTTCCTTTAACGGTATGCGGTGGTTTTCTTAGTCTTGTCCTGATTTATATGCTCTATGCTTTTTGATTGATGTACTTTAGATGAAATGGATTAGGTTTTGTCAACAACAGACAAATCAAACTTTTAGTATCTGTAAATATTTCTAGAAAAATCACCAAGACAAAAACATCAGAATAAAAAGAAACTGACCTTTTTTTCAGATGATCGAACTCAGTTAATGTTATAATTTTAAATAAAATAATTATATTAGGGAATGTCATCAAAACTGCCTGAGGTTTTATTTTATTTTAAGCTAGTCTCACTGGCTGGCTAACTATGTATATATATATATAAGTATGTATGATGCCAGTGGCATCAGGGGTGAAAATTCAAACTGATGGACATTGCGACTCACGACGTAGGTCCGTCAAGATCACATGTGCAACCAAAGCCGGCAGAATATTAGATGGAGGGACGAGCTAAACAAATTCAGGAACAAACTTTTTTTGTAGTGATCACCACCCAACAAAAGATGAAAAAAGTAATTTATTCATTGATCACCCCTTTTTCCAATTTTTTAATTTGTCACTGTCTGACTTCATTCCACATGGATATGTGACCCTAATTTTCTCTCTACACATGATCAGCTACGCCTGATTTCATTTTCTCTCTTTACAGCTTTTTGTCGCTCATCTAGCATTATTTTGTGCGACAAAAAACAAAAAATTAGTTATCACAGACAGAAAATTAGCCTATATCAAATGAAATAGCTCAATAAGTTTAAATTTTTATATTTTCATTGAGAAATGATTCAATAGTTTCTCTGTATCAAACAATGGATAGATTGATAGATGGATAAAACTTATAAATATATCAAGATATGCCCTGAAGAACATATATTCATATATTTAGTGATTAGAATAATAAATCCATCTCTACCATAAACACAAGTCCAACATTACTCTTGTAAATACTGAATACTGTACACAACATTGTAAAAAAAGGTTTGTACAGTACAACTGAACTTTAATAATACCTCACAATATATGTTACCAGCCTTAAACAGTCAATTTTCTCAGCCAATACTCTCAACATGTTTAGCCATTAAAATCTTCAAAGAGCATTATCATTTTCCATTGAATCAAGTTAAGACTTATTGGCATGCAGCACTAATCATAATTTTAAAAAAAAACAGCGACAATTATACAAATTATGTAGGAGAAAGTGTTTGTAAAATGCTACTGAATTATGTAATATTTTACATGCAACCTTTTACGTTTGATACGGTCTTGAAATCATGAGAAATGAAAAGACAGTAATATAGTAAGAAAGATAACTCTTGATTTATTGTATTTTAAGTAACACCCCTTCCATCTTCGAAATTGAATCAGGCACTATAGCATTCATTTGTAACTAAAAACCCAAATAGAGACTCAGTGACCGGGGATCCGATCCCAAGCAGCACCTCCTCATTGCACTAAAAAATACCTTCAGTCACATTCTTGGCAAAGAAAAATTCTTTAGTTGATGTGTAAAAATTTGAAACTTTAATTACGATAAATATTTCCAGTTTTATACAGGTATTCCCTGCTTTTAAAAAGTTTGCTTCATGGCACTTTTTTCACTTTTACAAAAAGGTGAAAAGCAAAAATAGCATCCATCTCCTTGATCCCTCTCCACCCCTGCCTACGATGACTCAGCCTAACAGAACATCTGCAGAATTTAACACTCAATATCAGTTGTGATCTTTCTAACATAACATTTTGTTTCAAGACTTTACATCTTAATATCCTTTAAAACAGCTTAAGTGGAGTTGAGATTTTAAAAAGATTCAAAATTAGAATTCTTGAAACCACGCATATATATATATATATATATATATATATATATATATATATATATATATATATATACTAAAGGACAACCGTTTCACTGTTGTTAGTTTTAAATACAATGAAAAAATGAAAATCAGTCGAGTAAAACACAGCAACAACAAAAAAAAGATGGAAAAATTGTCTGGTATACACAGGCATTTAATTACTTAGTCAAAACTAAATTTGGGAAACTCTTCCTCAAATTAATAGGAAAATATTTCCCCTCAAGCAACCCATAATGTAAAATGATTAACAAAGACAAATTGAAACTAAGCTATAGCTGTATGAACAGCTTTCAAAAAAGTCATAAAAAAGCAAAACAACAAAGTAATAAAGAACAATACTAGAAAATGAAATAAAAAAACCTGTCTGCAATTGTTCAAATAGCAATATCGTTAGTGGGGGCTGAAAGATAGCAACCTAACACCTACAGTAAAATGAAAAATATTTAAACAAACACATGCCAGAAATATTGAAACTTCATTCTACATATGCCAAAATGAAAACTTCTTCTTCTTTTCTTCTCCTTCTTCTTCTTCTTGAGATAACAATTCTATGATATATATCCTTTAACTAAACCCATTCCACTTAACTGATTGGTCGCCAACACAATTGATAGAAACTGTTGGAAACACTCCAAATACAATCAACATAATTTATAACAACCAGCCAGAGGTATAGTGATTAAAACCTCACTATCCCCACAGGAGATTAATAAACAATTATTAAAAAAAACAAATAAAAAGAAATGATAGTAAAACAACACAAAACTTACCAACAGATAGATTAACCAGTGAAATAACTAAAACACTTTCAATCCCCACAAATCAATTACGACAACAAGAATTCTGCAAAAACTAAAATTAAAAAATCAGTTTCAAAAAATGTAACGCAACTAACAAAACCCTTAAGATAGCACAAATTGAAAAAACTCAAGATAATACAAATTAAAAAATCGTAAACAAGAAAAATCGAAAAAGGAGGTGTAAGTAGCTTTCCACTCAGAAAAAAATACACACTTCCCAATAATGTCATAAAAAGGAATCTGAACAAAATAAATCATTGGCCTGCAGAAGCCCAAAAGGGCAGAAACATAAATTTGTTTGAGTAGCGAATCTTTTATTTTGCCATATATATATTTATATATATATATGTGTGTGTGTGTGTGTGTGTGTGTGTGTGTGCATGTGTGTGTGTGTGTGTGTGTGTGTGTATGAGATTATAAAAAGAAATGACAATATGGGAAAAAAATTTAATGTCTTTCCACATTGTTATTTCTAACATCATCTTGTTGGATAATTCTCATCCATTCATTGATCATATATAAATATATATATGTATATATATATGAATATTTATAATTGTATATATATATATATATATATGTATGTGTGTGTGTGTGTGTGTGTGTGTGTGTATGTCTATGTCTATAGAATCAAAAGGATGTGTATCAGAAAGAGACAGACAATGAAAAACCATATGCATGCATAATGTGAGTTGGTTTAAATGTATGTATACAAGTAACAATTGGTTGAGTTAAAATCAGGAATCCAATCCGAAAACCCATACACACATATTTACCAATTCAGAACTCACAATTAAGTCCAAAATCACATACATGCATTTCTCTTTAATTATTTTAAAGAATTCTTTATTGAAGAATTCATCCAAATGCATTAAATCCAAATTTTGTCCACACAATTGGACCCATTTTCTGCTAACAATTAAGTTTTAACACATCATTCAATCCAATCTATTCTTCAGTCCTTGCCAGTGTGTAGAATCTGTGAGTGAAGAGGAAAAACCTTATTTCTGTAGGAAACAACGCCGAGTACAAAAGAAGTGGTTTAATCATCCAAACAAAATTTGGAATCTTAATGATTCTTCGGTAAGTCATACACAAATATATATAATTAGAAACCGTAAACCAAAACTGTCAACATTAACATAGGTTCCTTCAGATTTCGAGTAGCTCTGGCTCGCTGACAAGCTAGCTTGCTTGCTGTCTATGTATATATCATGCCTACAGGCTAGAGAGCTGCTAGAGAGCTGAAAATTTTCTCCTTATTAAGTCTAGAAGAAAATTTTTTTTTTGTTTTTTTTTTTTCAAATTCCCTGCCTAAAAGTTTTTTTTTGTTTTTTTTTGTTTTTGGGGGTAGAGATGTCAATTTACAGGTCCCTCTGTTTGTGTCAGACAGCTTTCATATTCGTTTTTTGAAAATTCAAACTTTTCAGGGATCATGGCCCAACAATAGATGAGAGATCATTGATTGCCTCATTTTCAAATTTTTCGATTGATCAACCCCCCCCCCAACACAGCATGCTACCAGAAGACATTGGTCATGTCGCAGTTTCAATTGAAAGACTAACCAAACTCAGTTCATTTACTTTTCCTCAGCAATGTTTTCAGATAGTGCTAATGGTAAACAATTGAGGAAATATATAATTCTGTTGTCACTGCCATGAATACCATGTACAAAATTGCATCAAAATCAGACTTTTTTCAAATAATTTTCTCTCCAACTTTGGTCAAGCATCATTTTATCAAAATAATGTTAAAAGCCCCCCAACGCAAATAACCCTTGACCTGACTGACCAACCTTAACCCCCAGCCCTCAGTTATTTTCTCGATAAGATAATGATAGCAGTGTTGGTAAAATGTCCTCAACTTCTTTTTTTACTTACATTTATTTGGCAAACAAAAATACTCTGAATTGTAATAGCTATAATTATCTGGTGTGGTAGAGACAAATGAAAAGATCTTAGATTTATTATTAGAAAAATGATGACAATTGACAAATACTTGTTCAAATCCCACACCATGACCACACAACAATCAGTTATTGTTTTCTTTTTTTTCGTTTTTTGTTTTTTCCAATTGTTTGACACTACCGGAAAAAAAGAGTACATCTCTTCATAAACAGTCATATAATTGATCAGCTGAAACATTGTTTGAACAAAAAAAGATAATAAAAAGAATGAGTTTGGTTGTCCAAAAAGCTCTTTGAATATTTCATTCATATATTTCAATAATTGTTTAATTCAAGTTTGTAACATCCCTAATTGTGCATATCAAGTTGGTCTGAGGTGTATTATTGAATAATTATTATGCAACCTCTGTTGGTCCGGCAAAATCAGTAATGTACTTGTAATTATAATGATAATGGTACTCTCTAGAATTGTGATATGGATTTTAGATTCATAAAAGTTGTAATTGAATCTTTGTCAAAGTTATGTATTCAGCTTGGTATAACCACAAAGAGAACAATATTATTAGTTTATATCATCTGTGCAAAAGACAAAAACATTTATTGGAATTGTAAAGCAACATATCAGAGAAATGTTATTAGCCGAGGTATTTACTCTCTGGGTCTGGACAAAATGTCAACATTATTAGAAAGCCAAAATGAAACTGTTTAATAAGTTGTACCTGGACAGAGGTTTGATTTGACTAAATTATGTTCTGTACAACTTATCTTTTTTTTTTCAATTCCAAAATGTATTAGATACATTCCTTTGAAGAAAAAAATTGGAGCTTTGTACAGAAGCCTTGAAAAAGAATGGACAGTGTTTTGTCTAAAAGAATAAAACGTACTAGGTTTGTCGTCATAAATTATAAATAGACTTGTGTGACTCCAAATGGTATGAATTGTTTCTATAGAAATCTCATTAAGAATTTCTTTCATGAATGAGAACTCTATAACAAAGAGGTTCTAAATACTGCTTTATCCATTGAGATAAGTATGTTAACAAAAAAGAACAAATTGTGTCAACTTATAACTGCATACAACTGGATTAGAGGCAAAATGGCTTATTCTTCAATTCAAAAGATGAAGGATTGATAAAATACAAAGGAGTAATTTTCATTTTTATATCAAATATATATATCCAGCCTACTATGCAGGGCTATGTTTTTTTTACTCATATTTTTCAAAGTGAACTCAGTCTAAAATATAAACAAAGGACACTTAGAAAACTTCTTTAAATTTTTCAAAATGATTTTGAGAGCAATCTACACTAAAACTGAATATCAAAGTCATTTAAAAATTTTGTTTATTCCTTATAGATATTTGCTTTACAAAGCTAACCTTTTGCTTGGTGGTGCGGGTGGCATAACAGTTAAGTGCGTGAAAAATGAAATAGGTGAGCCAAGTTCAAACCCTGTCTGAAGCAGTTAATGTTTATTTCGTAATAAAGACATGGGAAATGCATGAATCCATCTCTCACCCCTAATCTATAAGTAAATGGCAGGATAGGATGGTGCTTCAGCTTTTGTCGGCAGCCAATCTAAGAGATAAATGGAAAACTCTGATTCCAAACTGGGAACAAATCACCATGAAAAGAAGAAGAAATCAAGCAAAGAATCGCTCTAGGATGGCAAGCCTTTGGTAGAGCAAACTTAACCTTCAAGAACAACAAAATCCTATTAATCCTTAAAAGAAGAGTATATAACCAATGTATCTTCCCAATTGTTACTTATTGAGCTGAAACATGGAACCTAACCAGGAGACTGACCCACAAACTGAGAACTATGTAATGTGCACATGGGAGAATCATACTCAACCTCATATGGAGAGCCCAAAAGACAGCACAGTATATCAAGGGAAAAATAAGACTCTGAGACATCATAGAAACTATTAGAAAACTCAAATGGCAATGAGCTGGTCACATTGCAAGAATGGCAGACAACTGCATCATGGATCCCAACAGATCAAAAGCAGAACTGGGGTCAGCAGAATATGAGATGGTGAGATGAACTGGACAGGTTCAGAAAATATTTGCTCTACGACGCCCACAATGGAGAGAAGCGGTAAATCCTGGGGAAGGTCTATGTCCAACAACAGACAATAAAAGACTGATGAATGAATAAATGAGATAGAGTAGGGAGCATATATCACAGAAATTTACAATAAACAGGGCTCTGGAGGAGCCTTGATATGCCTTGCATTCAAGAATTGGATTTTGATAAATTGATCAAGTAAAATAAAGGGGAATAAAAAATGGAGGTACAAAATTACACATCCTCTACCTCTAAAGAACATATTGGGTACAAGTGGAAGATTTTTTTTAGAAAGACCAACTTAGGCACAAGAACATAATCACTTACTGAGGATCGAGCTTACATCCAATGACTTGCAGGATCAATACGCTAACCACTGCACTACTACAAGCATTCTCAAATGATCCTTTGCATAGAACATTTGGGTCTAGATCATTTCACATCCAAAAAATGAATTTCAAGAATAAGTCTATCAATTAACTAATTTCAAAAACTATAGTTTTCCCACAAAAAACATGCCAGTCTTTACCGGATCAAAATAATTCCTTCCTAATATTCCTATTCACTACTGCATTTTCTGTTAAATAATTTGGTGTTCATATCTTTTGGGGCTAGCACTTATCATATCAAGAATTATATTCAGAACCTCTTTTCACTAATAATGCTGTTTTTCACTAAGACACCAGAATTGGATCAGACCAGGAAGACATCCACGGAGACTTATCAACAATTGAAGAAACCATAGACTCCAAAGAAGGTGAGTCTTCAATCCTATTTTATATGTGTTCATGTGGTTTTATGTTCCAATGCTTCTACCATACTGTTTTGTCTACAGACTTGAAAATGGGCATTAGACCCCTTCCAAATTTTAAAAAAAAATTATTTTTGGATAAAAAGGACTTTTTTGTTTTATTACTCTATCTTAGAAGTGGAAAATGCCAGTGATGTCATAAATAGAATTTATCATGACCATAGTTATTGTTCGGTAGAATTTTTTTTACGTGTATACCATGTTTCCAAATTCACTCCTGCAGATTTCATGCCACCAACATCCTCTACGCCCATACTGTCAGAATTTTTCCACATCAAACTATTTTCAGAAGTTTTAAAAAGCTTTTTTGTCCTTTATGTAGTAATGTTCTGATACTGACCAGAATTTATTAAAACGAAAATTTGGTCATGGGATTTTGTATATGCTTCACAAAAAGATATTTATAAATTGAAATTAGATTTTCATACTGTTATGGAATAGAAGCAGAGCCTAAATAAATGAATGAGATGCAATGCTCCAGCATCTGAAGAGTTGTCAGCTCTGGTACCTAAAAAGTTTATACTGCACCCATGAATAGAAATATTCTGAAGCAAACTTTTGAACAGAACAATCATTGATAGCATAGACACATAACTTTACCATTTTTATTAGATTAATAGCCAAAATACCCAACTTTTATCCAGGTTTATCAATACCTAAAACAAATACAATCACATTAGTTCATTATAGTTTCTATCAGTTAGCTTCAGAAAAATTGCTTATAATCTCCACTCGGTCCATGAATGTTGATTTAATAAGAATTGTTGCATCCAAGCTTTTGAGAAAATAAACAATTCAATTTAAAAGATGATGATACAATAAGCAAAAATTCAGTAAAATTTTTTTAAAATAAATACAGGAAAAGAAGTACCGCCTTTTTGCCTTGAAAAGATGTACCCCAAAATTCAGCTTCCTAAGTGCAAAAATGTAACCTAGAACTTTGAAAATATGTGCATACATGAGCTTTTATTTAGATAGAAATAAAAATCAATGAAGAACAAATCATTAAAACTGAAAGCAATTGATTAATAGTTCACCTTGTACTGTCGTGAAAAATTGTCTACTCCTAAGTTGAAAGCTATTGAAGTAATTTCTAAAAGATTAAAATCCAATTATAAACCTCAAACTTATGTGAAGAAAAACTTTTGACAAGACTGCTTTCATTATCACAAGACTCTTCTTGTAAATAGAGCTATTTGATTTTTGTTGAAAATCTTTTTTCTTGCTGTAAAATTATAGGAGTGTTATTAAACCCACAAAAACTCATGTTATCAAACTTTCACACTGTTGAGAAGTACAAACTTTTTTTTTGCAATGTATAGACCATGAATTATTCCAAGAGGAAGGAAACAAAAAAGTACTCAGTGACCTGCAAAGATCACTTTGTGATGTACAACTAAGGAAGGATGAAGAAGAATATATCAGTTAAAATATTATGTCATAAATAGATAAATAGATAAAATATAAAGAGTATTAAAAAAAAAGTTATTTTCAGGAATTCAGAAAGCAAGTTTGTGAGCAAGAAGTAGGGGAATTCAGCTCAAACCCTTCAGAGCTTGAACCAATAATGATCATCGAAGGCTTAGTACCCATCCTCCAGGCGGAGTAGTACTAAGGGAGGCAGGGGTACACCCTGATGCCTGCAGACAGAACTAAACAATTTGGGGACAATTAGCCTGCTTCCCAAAGTTGTATGCAGTACCCTGTATTAAAAAGACCATGTGTCATCATACATTTTTTTTTCCTCGTGGAGAGTTAACAAATAGATTCCCAGCAGTTTTACCACAAAGTGGTAATCATGTGACCTTTATTTTTAATCCTTTCTTATCTCCTGCCAAGCCCACAAATGCATTCATGTAGTTGTGTATTGTTATGACTTATTGTTAAAACAATAACATCTGATGATAACCATGTTTAAATCTAACAAAGCAGACCGACTGATATTTGGAAATGAGGAAGCACTACTTGAAGTGTTGGAGAGAGGAAATAAATCATCTTTTACATATAAAAAAATGAGTTCAACAGAGCCAACCAAGGGTTCATTGTATGTTTCTTTATCACGGACTCACACAATAATATTACTGTGTTGTACAGGACTTATGGATTTAGAAATTGGCTCTTAAGGTTCAATGGGCCCTTCATACTAGGACATTAAAATGCGCAGAAAATCACAAAAAATTTATCCATCAAAGTCCATTCATTGTATGTAATTGAAACTGATTAGTTATACACATCATTTTCAAAGCAGTAATTATCAATTCATATTTTTTAAACTGACTTTTCATTATATATTTGTATAGAGGGACCCCTTTTGCCCCTTTACAAACCCAGCCCTGGTGTTGTAAAAGTCAAAAGAGTAGTTACTGAACAGATATCACTGAAATGAAAGTGACTCACACCAAAGAAATAGCTGGGGCTTGTCGTTTATTTATAAATAGTCATAATCAATGAGAGAAAATAGACTAGAGAACCAAGCTGGACTCACTCTTTTCCATGATCCTAAATGCTCAGAAGATCAATAGTTGTTTGATGATGGCGTTAATCATTTCCAATAATTGTTGATACAGGTCTAAATAGAAACCGTCATGCGACCAATGTCTTTTGGCAGGATGCTGCGTTGGGGTATCGGAATTTACTTGTCATGCTTCTAAAATCTCAACTCCCTCATCTCAGAATGTTTAGGGATTAAAATTCAACCAGTGAGAAAACAAGTCATTTATAAATAATCAAAATCAATGATTAAAAAGTGACTAAAGAACCAAGCTGAACTTGCGCTTCTCCTTGAAATCAACAGTTTTCTGATAATGGCATTAATCACTAGTCAATACAGGTCTGATTAGTCACTCAATAGGAACCGTCATGTCTGAGCTGGGGCCATTGGACTTAATTTGTGGTGTGTGTAAAATCCCTAATTGCCCCATCTCAAAATGTTCAGGGGTTAAAATTACAAACTTTTTTATTGACTGAAATTCAACTGATGAGAAAACCCCACCCCTCAGCCCAACTAAGGCTCATGTGATCGATCTACAGCACCTTGTAACATATTAAAAATTGGCCTCTTTCTTCAACTGACATTGAAACAAGTAGTACTATGTGACGGCTGGCAAAATGCCAAGTCCCCTTTGTTAATATAGGCAAGAAAAATGACAGTCTTTAAAAACTAAATGAAACAACTGCATAGCAGATGTGGAAACAGAAATAAGATATCTCTCTGCGGTTCATAAAATTTTTGCCAAAATGGCCACTACACTTGTGGAAAACACCAAACCTAAGCCTGCTGGTTATGATTTTGCTGAGGGATTGGCCTCTGCCATTGCATGATTGCAAGCAAATGCCTCAACAACTGGGGTACATTATCTGAAATTCTGCGGTAAAAATATAGACCAATTTGAATTTGAAATTTTGTGTCATTTTTAGAGTTACATACTGACAACGCAGAGTGTAAGATAGGATAAAAGCCCTGCATGAAAAATTATATACAGAATTTTTAAATCACAACTGAGGATGCTCAGATATTTGGCATCTATTTTGATTCCTTTATTCTCCCAGTCTAGGTTTCTGAAGATCATCTCAAGGTAGGCTGCGAAGAGTTTGGGGTGAGCTGGTATCACCTTATCTTACCCTTTTTTGGAGTTTCACCAACTTTTTGAATTTTTTAACCAGTGACATTTTGTTCTACTTTGCACTGAAGGATGGAACTGGGGGTAGGGGGTACAGTGTATACCTACTTCTCAATTTCCATGTTTTTTGCACATACAATGTCTGATAATTTCCAAAACCCAGCCTTACTGTGTACTTAGTTCCAAAACCCCATTTTCATCATAGGTCACAGGGAGTTTTGTAGGGGGTTGTCTGGATCCCATCAATGCCAGGGACAAGACTGCCTAAACATGTATTACAGAATCACATGTTTGCTGTGAAAAAATGTTGAGTCATTTTATTCATTATCATCATCGTCATCAGTATATAAAAGTGAGAGGTTTAATTGTCTATTATGCTAAAGAAACTACCTGAACTTTCAAAGGATCATAAGTAAAAGGATATTTTCCCCACTTAGGGAAACAAAAGTGAAAGTGTATTTTCCCCTTCTATAAAAGGTTAAAAGTGAAGGTGATCTTTTTTTTTTCATTTTTAAGGGGGCAAAAATAGAGGGAAACTTGTTCCTTCTTAAAGAGGTCAAAAGTGAAAGAAAACTTTTTTCTTACAAATCTTGATGTTCAGGGTTTTTTTTTTTTACTCCTTAGATATTCAACACAACACAGACAGGTACTTCAGCTAGTGGTTAGTATATTTTTCAAACAATGACCTATAATGCACTTTTTGAATAAAATCATGAAATTTCAACCATAGAACTTAACATAATATTTTTTTTTCAGATGTGGAGGGAAGTCAGATTTGACCTTTTGAGAGGTCAAATTCAAGAGGTCCATCAATCCACCAGGTCTAATGTTTAAATGCATTTCATTTTGAAATCAAGCAGTGCAAAAAATTATTAAAGGTGATTTATCAAGTTAGGAATGTCCATTCATTTGGCAATATTTTGAGATCACCAGAGTCCAAGGAAATGCATTAAGATCAAGGCTAAAATGGAAAAAATGTTAGAGAGACCTTCTTTTGCCAATATATCTAGTGCTGGTAAGCATGACAATCATGTTACATGCAGTATCTCACAGAAATGTCAACGTACATATACAGCAGATGTGAAAAAAACGTATTGTCAATGTCTTCAACAATACAATGGGTAATTTACAGACCAGAATTTATGTCTTCATTTGCTGTAATTTCTCATATTTATCACATAGTTGAGTGTATTTATGAAAAAGACACCTTACCCCCACCCACCCAACCTGAGTTCCTTAATGTTTTTTTTGTGGTATCAGATTTTCTCAATAACATACTAAAAGTCTACCACATTCTGACCACTTTTAAAATTTTTAAAATGACATTCAAGTTGGTCACCAAATCTTAAAAGGGTCCATTACTTGTTCATTATTCACCCTAGATAGGTTTTTCCAATGTTTCTTTGTTTTTTTTTTGTAGTATAAAGTGTGCTAGATAACATGTTAAAGTTCTACCATACTTTGACCACAGGAAAAGTATAATTTTCAAGATGGCATCCAAGTTGGTGGCCAAATTAGTTGGTTTTCAAAAAATCCACTTTACCTGCTAAAAAAAGCACAAAGAAAGCTTTGTCTACGTATTTTGTGCTATTAGGTGTACAGGTCTACAACAATCTGACTACTGGAAATGTATAATTTTCAAGATGGCTGCCAAATTCCTAAAATTCTCATTACCACATCCGTTTCAAACGAATATCAAATGTTGGCTACCATATTGTCTGCCACTTTTCCCGGAACTGTATCTTCCGATTCCATATTTGCTTCTTCTTCAGGTGTTCTAATGCAGACCGTTTTATACATTCTGATGGGGAAAAATGAAGCTACTGCTCTAATAGACTCCAGAAATACTGGATCCTTCATTTCTTATGAACATGCCAAAATACATAATCTAAAGATGAAACCTGCCATTGGAAGTGTGTCCATCTTTGTTGCAATATCATTCTTAGTCAAGATTTCCTGTGTATCGTTTGCCTTTCCTAACTCTAAGAAGAGTCTTCTAATTTCTAATTCTACTACCTGCAGTACACTGTCTGCTACGGTAAACAAGCCATCCCTCTTCTCAAATCTTGCTCCAATCTGCAAACATATTGCTCTCAAATCTAGAACATTTGGAAATGGTGATAAAAAAAAGACCCTCATACTATCATAAGTTGATTAAATGAATCGAGAAGGGGCAATTGAAGAGAGTATGTCTCCCTAGAGAGTTCACGTTATGATCTTCACTAATGAATGTCATACGAAGAGATTGTTTGTTGACTACTGTCAGATCATTAAAGTATTCGCTACTCTTTACATAAAATGGATGATCTGGCTTCTGAAATTTCCAAGTAAAAACTTTACAGTTTGTAATATTTAAAGAGTGCTTATCACCGGGTATCTATTCGGGATGAAGACAAACCATGCACAGCCTTTGAAGCTAACGGCAAGTTGTAGCAGTTCAGCAAAGTTCCAAAGGTTCGAAACGGCATCACTTGCTTCCACAGAACAATCGGTAAAAATATCAAAACAATTTGCGTGGAACTTATGCATACGTCGACAACATTGTTGTAGTCGAGAAGACTCAACAGGAACACGATGAGAATCTAACAAAATAGCTCAGATCTCACTTTTAACAATGAAATGTCCGTCCTATCAACTACATCAATTGGCTTTCTTGGCTCAACTATAACTCATGGGGAACGCAGACCTGATGCCGAACGACTTCTACCATTCAAAAAAACTACCGATCCCTAAAGACAAGACTGCCTTACGCCGTGCCGTAGGGTTATTACTCTCAATGGATCTCCAAGTTTTCTGATAAAATCTGACCTCTGCTTGTTACTGACTCATTTCTCCTCAATCCAGAATCAGTGAAAGCATTCAAGGACCTCAAAGAAAAAATCGGAAGTACTTTGCTGCCTTCAATCGATGAAATCATTCCGCTCCGGTCGAACAGGAAGCTCAAGCTATTGTCATCATCAATCATCAACATCATCAGTCTTTTAACATCCGTCGTTGGACATTCCTCAATCATGGACGTCGCAGAGCCAGTATTTTCTGAATTTGTCTTGTTCATCTCCCCATCTTGTATTCTGTCAGCCTCGGTTTCGCATGTGATCTCTGGGGATCCATGTTGTGAGTCGTGATGTCTATGGGTTGTCTGTCATTCTTGCAACATTGCCATTTAAGTTTTCTAATCGATTCTATAATGTCTCAGACTCCTGTTTTCTTCTTTATATACTGTGCTGTCTTGTGATCTCTCCATGTGAGGTTGAGCATGATCATCTCATGTCCACGTAGCACGGTTCTCAGTTTGCGTTCGCACAATGATAGTTATACCGTGCTATTGTAGATGCCGTCAAAAAAAGGGTCCGACAACTTATCCGCACGACGTTTTACAATAGTCACTGTCATACTAGCTCCATTCAAAGAGACGGAAAGATAAAAAAAAATCAAAAAAATTATAAAATCCAAAGATGAAGGACAGAATTAGGATGTTACGAGTATGACATCATGTATTGACTAGGGAAAAAACAACATCCCTGCTGGCGCGCTCTCACGACTTCGTTGCGGGGCAAGAGTCAGCAAAGGAAAACTTTCTGAGCTCCAGGTCCGTCTTTGTCACCAAGCCATCGCTATAAACCAACTTCATCAAGATTTTTAATGTTCCATACTTTATCGAAGAAATGGGGAGAGGGTATGTGTGGAGTGCCCTGTATGTGCTCGATGTAAAACCTCATTTCCTCACACTAGAATCTGGCCAAAGCAACGCAGCCAACGGAGCAGTTCAGTATGAACTTTGAAGGAACATTTCGAAGTTCTATTCCGAAGAACTAATACATGCTGGCGGTAGTAGATGAATATTCCCAGTTTCGGTTCGTTTTTGCATGTCCAAACATGACTAAGGATGTAATTATCAGATGTCTGAGTCAAATATGTATCGTGTTCGTGATGCCCCCATACATCCACTCTGATCGTGGACCTTCGTTTCTATCCAAGGATCTTCACGAATACCCAACTAACTTGGGGTGTTTATTCGCTGTCCCACTGCAGCAAAATATGACACAAGGTCGAACTTAACGTGGGAAGAATAGAAAACCATTTGTCCAAAAATGGCTCCAGCCGACGCAGCTACGGTTTGCTTCGTAACCAAAGCAACCTCTGCCACGAAAGCATCCACCAGGGGACCTGCTTCTTTAAATGCAATGGTGCAGTGCTGCTCCGGGGAATCCGACCTCCCGCAGCTGGGTCGAGTAATAATAGGAGGGCCTAAGGACGAGTCCAAAGGCCTCCAATGCGCTTAGCAAACGCAGCCTCAGTAAAACCTCATTGGCTGACACACTGCACCGGCGCACTCGGTCTTTGACCTTACCTTACTAACTTGGACACTGCAACAAACCGAGCAACTCCCTATAATCCTCGAAGGAATGGCCTGTGCGAGCATTTGCGATGGCATTGGCTGGAATACACCACTCTGCCCTTGGCTTCGATAAATCTTCAGTAATCTCAGTGGGAGACAGTGCTGCCCCAAGTAATACACTACCAGATCTTTACTTGGTACTGCAACCAATACCACGCCCCATGGAAGACTTTTTTTCATATCAACGTGGATCAGCCAGTGGTCATTCTTTGCCCTCATGGCTGGCGGTTCTATGTCCTGTTGCGCCGTCATGTTTGCGTCAGTAAGTATGAACCACTGATCGAACCCTCAAAATGCTTATCTGCGGTATACCGATGGGCGGGAGTCGATAGTTTTTTTTTGTGTGTGACTTAGCTACGATTGGGAACATGTCGCCAAGTGAAAGGATAGCTAACTCTTTCACTAAAAATTATTTGGAAATCTCTACAACTGCTGGGGAACGGAATGTGACAGGTGGAAAAAGGTGACGATCTCCAACCGTTGGTAGAACATGGACCTTTCACTCCAGTGACAATTGATATAGAGACTTTATCTCCCACTTTGGTCCCAGGAGACCCATAAACACTGAGACTATCTGCACGAGAACGACGCAAGTAATATCGCTATCGTTAACTATCGCTATCGTCTTTTAGGAGAGGAGAATGCCATAATCTTGGATACTTTTAAACTTATGTTATAATTATCTATTAGTTATTAGTTATTAACCCTTTGACCATCAATATATCATCATATTCCATGCATTTCTTCCCTTAACCAGAACTATCTAGTTGGGGTGACGAGTCAAGTTTTATTGTTGATTAAAGCCTTTTATTAAGGTAAAAAAGACATTTTACTCATTACCGCTTGCTCGAAGGCAAGTGAGACCGCTAAAAGAGTAGCAAGCATGCCTGAAAACGCCTTGGTTAGTTTTCCTGATGAAAAACTCAAAAGAAATTGTGACTATAACAAACATTTTTGTGGCCTACACTTGTCCGCAGATCTTGGCTTCGTCAAATTAGTATCTGTCGACAGAAGTCAGTTTATAGTAGTCACAGTTTTCAGTAATCAAGTTTACCAACGCCACGCAAATAACAAAAGTACTTTCAGAATCTTGCATGAATTAAACCATCATCATCATCATCATCATCACTAGTCCTTCGTCGTCCGTCGTTCGACATAGACCTTCCCCAGGATTCGCCACAACCCTCTATCGTGGGCGACGCGGGGCCAATATTTTCTGAACCAGCCCAGTTCGTCGTACCATCTCATATTCTGTCGGCTTCGGTTCCGCATTAGATATCTGGGGATCCATGTTGTGAGTAGCGATGTCCATCGGTTGTCTGCTGTTCTTGCAACATGGCCAGCCCATTGCTATTTGAGTTTCCGATTGGTTTCAATTAAATCCTTGACTCTAATATACTGCGCAGTTTAGTGATCTCTCAAGTGAGAGTGGTTCTCAGTTTGCAGGTCAGTCTCTTTGTTATGTACCATGTTTCAGCTCCGTAGCTGACTATTTGTATCCTTAGTTTAGCCGTTTTCAGTTGCCTGGGTAGATA
Organism: Thysanoteuthis rhombus; assembly: GCA_963457665.1. NCBI lineage: Eukaryota > Metazoa > Mollusca > Cephalopoda > Oegopsida > Thysanoteuthidae > Thysanoteuthis > Thysanoteuthis major. The sequence goes on from OY735206.1 coordinate 50,376,868, forward strand.
ATCTCTTGAATAACGATGATTCCTGTTGACATTTACTCGACCAATACGTGTTATAGCTGAATTATCTCTTCAAAAAGATTACCCGGTGTTATCTGCGTTAATATCGCATTCTTTGGAGAAAAAATCTCCCTTTTCCACCCATCCAAATAGAAAAGGAATCTTTAGAACACCTAGTTGAAGCTTTTTAGTCTAAAACAGAAGATGGAATTGATCTGAACTTTTGGGGAATTTTACAATTTGCACAGGCCCGTGGCGTGCCAAGCTAGTAACGAGTCCTTGAATTCTTTCAAACTGCTCATGAAGTATGTATGTCATCATCATCATCATAATCATCATCATCATCAGTCTTTTATTGTTCGTCGTTGGACATAGACCTTCCCCAGGATCTGCCAAAATTCTCCATCACGGGCATCGCAGAGCCAGTATTTTCTGAATTTGTCTAGTTCATCTCTCCATCTTGTATTCTGTCGGTCTAAGTTTCTTATGTGATCTCTGGGGATCCATGTTGTGAACCGTGACATCCATTGGTTGTCTGCCATTCTTGCAACATGGCCTGCCCATTGCCATTTAGGTTTTCTAATAGATTCTATAATGTTTCAGACTTCCGTTTTCTACCTGATATACTGTGCTGTCTTGTGATCTCTCCATGTGAGGTTGAGCATGATTTTCTCATGCACGCGTAGCATATTTCTCGATTTTCGTGTCTGTCTCTTGGTTAGGTTCCATGTTTCAGCTCCATAAGTGACTATCGGGAGAATTCATAGGTTGTATACTCTTCATTTTAGGATTATTGGGATCATCTGGTTTTTGAAAATTGAGCTTGCTCTGTCGAAGACTTGCAATCCTAGAGCGATTTTTCACTTGATTTCCTCTTCTTTTGAGAATCTCATGGAGATTTGTTGTCCTAGGTAGACTATGTAAACAGTGCTAAATTCATTTGATTTATCTACGAGCAGACGCGGATCGGGAGCCTGGACCCTCTCTCTTCTGCTCAAGCAGTGGACAATTCTAGATAAAGAAATTTTCAAGACCTCAAATAATCCCAAGTAACGATAAAGCAACCTTAAAATCAATTTTATTTAGTCTATATCTATCGTAAGTAATCAAAATCGTCCGTCTTTTTCAAATAATTTCCTATTTATTGGTTTTGAGGTAGTTTTCCAAGATCATTTCTTCCACTGTACACTTTTTCGTCATTTCTGGAGCTAAAAACATATATGAGAGTGTAAGTCGAGTTATTTTAGAATAATGATCTTCTGTTCATAGTTTAGGTCGACCTCTTCATAGAAAATATTCACGTATTTGTGAAAATATGTTTTCCATTTGCCCCCTCCCTCTCAAAATCCTGATGGATATATACATACAGTTTTTCTCACTATCGACAAAGCTCTGTTAAAGGGGCAAAACATTGAAATAAAAAGTTGTTTTTGTCTCAACAAGCTCTCCACTATTGTCATTTCACCGTCATATCAACCACAATCCATACCAATACAGTAGTTTGTATGATGTACTCACAAGTAACAAAACAGAATAAAGAACTAAAGAAAATAAAAGAAAATGTAAATTAGACAATAAACCAAAGTATTTTGATAAGAATCTGTAAGTACAGTAGTATTTTCATGTTTGATCAGTATTCAGAATTCATCTGAATTAATCATTTATGTATCTTCCTAGAAATATTAATATTTGTGGCTAAAGTGTCCTCTCTTGACCCTCTTCCCAATTTCAATATCCTTTACCTTCACCAAAGGGGCCCCCACTTACTTTGCCTCAACAAGGAGGTGTGGTCCCCCACCCCCATCCTCGAAATCGTGAGCCCATACCTTAAGGCGCTCCTGAACCAACCTCCTACTGCTGCAAATACAGTCTGAAATTAGGGTAAAATCGCTAAAATAACTTGCTGTTGTTGAAAGTTCTGCGCAATAATGCTAGACAGGGAGTGTGTAACTGGTCTAGGTTCACATACTTACTTCTTAGTTGCTTACAACTTATGTATGACCTTCTTTCACGAAGTGCAAACTTTCACACCCCCATTCATAAGAGTCACGTGCATTTGGTTTTGTTTTTGTTTTTTGTTTTTTGTAAAGAAGCAAATTGCTTTTCATTAGGTTTTCCGTTGCCGACATTCAGAAATACATATCCTGTCCTGTGCTTGTTAAAATGATGGTACGACGCATTAATGGATTTTCCCGTGGAGTGAATATCAATTATGAACATCAACAGCAACTTTGAACAAAAGTTGTTTTGTTTTTTTTAGTTTTGATTGTTTTTTGTTAAAACACATGAAATGATTGTTGATCTCGATCAATGATGATTAAAATCACTATTAAATCAAAGAAAGACACACACTGCAAATAAAGTGTAAAACTTCTTGAATTCAGCTGCAGCTTCTTGCCTGTGAGAAAGAGGTTTATTTCATGGATGTCCTGACAAAAAAGCTAGACCTCTCCCTCTTGAAGTGAGATAAAGGGAACTTCGGTTAAATTAAAACAAAAAAGTAATTAATAACTATTGATTTTTTTTCATCATCATCAGCCTTTTAGCGTCCCTTGCTGGACATAGACCTTCCTCAATATTCGCTTGTCCTCTCAATCATAGGCGTCGTAAAGCCAATTTTGTCTGAACTTGTCCAGTTCATCATGCCATCGTGTATTCTTACGGTCACGGTTTTGCATGTGGACTCTGGAATCCACATAGTTAGTCAGGATGTCCAGCGGTTGTCTGTCATTCTTACAAGATGAGCCCATTAGACTTTGAGTTTTCTAATGGATTCTATGATATCTCGGACCCTGTTTTTTCCCTAATATATATGTAATGTCTAGTATGATTCTCTCCAGTGCACGTTGCATGGTTCTCAGATTGAGGGTGTATTTTTGGTTATGTTCCATGTTTCAGCAACATGTTTTTTTAAGGCATGGGGCGAGGGTAGGGTTAGGTTTGTTCATAAACTACCAATAAGAATATAAATCATATTTTTGAAGCCTTATTTTCCTGGTGGGACAAAGCTTGCATTTCACATGGACTTGTAAGACTAAATAAACAAGTTTTTGTTTTTCACTCGCAAATTAGAATGATATTTTTGTCGGTGGAGTTTGTTTTTGAGCAAATGTAAAATTTTTCTGGAATTTCCTCTCAAGCTTTCAATCATGGATTGTTTTTGTAAAAAGAAAAAAAAGAATGAGAGAGAAAATTAAGGTCATGGAGGCCATCAGTCAGCAAGGTGTAGATACAGTATATGTTGAAGTATTGAAACATATATACAATCACGGCAGCTCCTTTATCAGGTTACATAAAGACTCGGACCCCTTTCAGCTCCAGAAAGGAGTAAAACAAGGTGATACCAGCTCACCTAAACACTTCACAGCCTGCCTCGAGATGATTTTCAGAAGACTACACTGGGAGAGTAAAGGAATTAAAATAGACGGCGAGTATCTGAGCAACCTCAGATTCACAGACGACATAGCCCTTTTCGCAAAGAACCTACACGACCTCCAACTAATGATAGATGAATTAAATGAAGAGAGGAAGAAAGTCGACCTACACATGAACTTCAGCAAGACGAAGATCATGTGCAACAACCACATCGGGGATAAAAACACCAAGATCAAAATCGAGGACACACAACTGGAGGAAGTAGCCCACTACATCTACCTAGGACAACGAATCTCCATGAGACACTCAAAAGAAGAAGGAATCAAGCGAAGAATCACACTAGGATGGCAAGCTTTTGGCAGAGCTAGCTCAACCTTCAAAAATCAGAAGATCCCATTAATCCTAAAGAGAAGGGTGTATAACCTCTCAATAGTCACTTATGGAGCTGAAACATGGAACCTAACAAAGAGACAGACCCGCAAATTGAGAACCATGCAACGTGCACATGAGAGAATAATGCTAGGCCTCACATGGAGAGACCACAAGACAGTACAGTACATCCGAGAAAAGACAAGAGTTAGGGACATCATAGAATCCATAAAAAATCTCAAATGGCGGTGGGCTGGCCATGTTGTAAGAATGGCAGACAATCGATGGACATCGCGACTCACGACATGGATCCCCCGAGACCACATGCGCAACCGAGGCCGGCAAAATATTAGATGGAGAGACGAGCTAGACAGGTTCAGGAAGTACTGGCTCCACGACGCCTATGATAGGGAAGTGTGACAAATCCTGGGGAAGGTCTATATCCAACGACGGACGTTAAAAGACTGATGATGATGATGATGATTTCTAGATTCATTCGCCAGATGCCTAAAAAAACGTCTTACCATTCAATGGTAGCTCAAGATAAGCAAAGTTAATTTTCTTTTGCTCCCTTTATCAACTCTTCTTCTCGCTATGTGCCCTGCCCATCTCCATTTTTTAGTTTAATTACTTGTACAATATATTTTGTCTTGGTCCTCTCTTGTTGATCTTTTTCTGTTGCCAAGCGTTATTCCTAATATTGCTCTTTCCATTGCCCTCTGAGCTATTCCGAGTTTGTTTTAAAGTGTTTTTGTAAGTTTCTAGGTTTTGCACCCATACATCATAACTGGTGTTATGCATTGATTGTATACTTTACCTTTCAAGCATATTGACAATTTGCTTTCCAATATGTCTCTATTTATACCAAATATTTTCCAGGCAATCATTATGTGCCATCCTATTACATTTCATTGGTAGTTCTCTTTCTTTACCCCCTGACCAAAGTAAATGTATTCCTTAACTTCTTTAATGGCTTACAACCCATTCTATTTAAGTGTTCTAAAGCAACTGCCCTATGACTGAATATAAAAACATATTTTAGCCCTATATTCAGGTATTATGAATATTGATCAATTAGTTATACTGCAAATTAGAAAGATGAAATCTTTCAAGATATGAGAGAATTCTCCCCAGCTTTTTTCACACTCTTAACCCCCAAATGAACTTGTACATTCTATAATTACTTGGAAATGTTAATAACCATTTTTTTTTAAGGTAGCAGACAGAAGGTGATTATTATGATTGCATAAACTATGCTAGATTTGAGCATACGCTAAATAAGCTACAGCTTGAGGCCTCAAAAAATTTGAAAGGCACATGTTTTCAAGTTTTGTAAGAACTTCTGGTGTAATCTTCTAACAAGGGACATTCAAGCTTCATATAGCTTCGGGCCTCATCAAATTTAAATCTGGTACTGAGAATAAAGCTTCTAAAATATGAGGAATTCTACCTAATGACTGTTGATTGATGTATATTATTCAAACAATCTTTGTACAGTTAATTTGCACAGTAGTTCATGTTTAGTTTTCACTGATCTAATAGTATGCTCTTAAAATGAAAACTTGAAACAGTTAAGAACTAATCCTTACAAAATGCTATTAGCTACTTACTGAGGCTACTAACAGATTAGTAGTTGTAACTGTCTACCCAGTAATCTCTTCATACGAAAATATTTCTGAAATAATAAAATTGTATATGTCAGTGAATGAACAATGAAGTTCATGCAGATATTTACCTACATGTGACTACAGTAATAATTCACAGGCAGAACAATGCCTTAGCAAAAACAAGGCCTACAAACAGTGGATACGAAGGAGTGACAAAAATTCCAACTGCAGGTCAGGTGATCAAAACGGCCCTGTCAATTATGTTCTTGTAAGAACAACAATATCCCCAAATATAATCTCTGTTCCATAGCATCCGCTGCAACTTTTCCAGGGAGGGGCAAAGTGATATATTCCTGGGATTGCAAGAGAATATATTCAGGGGACAGAGGTAGGGGATAAAGTTGTCAGGTAAGGGACTAGGAGCTGCCTAAACTAAGACACATCTCTGGTCTCTATAAAGTTCCAAATTTCACACCCTCTGTGAGAAATGGGAAAATGCCCCATTTTCAGCACCCCCCCGCGCCTGAACCAGCAGAGGCCCATGCTAACTGTACTTACAAGTGAACATATTGACTCCTGAAATAAAGTATTTTCATATTATCAATTGGCTTTGGTGTATATATATTTATACATATATATATAAATGTATATACTAACAGAATCATAACAAAATAAGATTTTTCTATGACAAAATGAATTAAAATTATAGTGTAGTTAGGTTCATGGAGACATTGATGAATATGACAGGGAGAGCCATAGCAAGAAACATGTCCTGTTTTCTTATATTCCCGAAACAGGGCGATGGTAAAACAGCTGCCAAACTCCATGATAAAGAATTAAATTACAAAAACAATTATATCCAAATTATAAGAAACAAGAACCTAAAATATATGATAAACATTCATAAGACAACACGTTGAAATAGTACAAATCTGGTTGCAAATAGCTGTGTGACACATGGTTGTGGATACTTTGGGACTACACATAAAAATTGACTAGAAAAGTGGGGTTTTTTTCAAAGTTACAATATGAAAAGTTTACTTTACAATATATATATATATATATATGCACAATATATACATATATAGATATACAATATATATATATATATATATATATATATATATGTATATATATAAATATATGTGAGTAAATATATTGCTTAAATTCAGCCTTACTGACCGTCCAGTTCCATGTAGGGTAGAGATAAGATGCCAGCCTCTGGGTCTTAAGCGAAGGTTTGGATCCTACCTCGTGGTACTGCATGGTATGATAGATGTCTATAGCTTGATTTTCGAAGTATAAAGTTGAATGTATCAAGCACTCTATGAAATGAATCCATCATATATCAGACGTTGCTTTATATTATACAAGATTACTAACCTGATCTGTACCATATATATATATATATATATATATATATATAAACATAAAAACAGGATTCTAAATTTTTTTTTCAGATATTATATTTACTTTTGCATTAAAATTAGAAGTGTTGATAGCTTAATGGTTAACAGCATAGAAAATGGAATTGGCAAAACAAGTTCAAATTTCGCCTGAGACAGTTGGTGTTCACTTACTATTAATGCCCTTGAGAAAAGCATGAATCCACTTCTCTTGTAACTATGGGTAAATAGCAAGACAGAGTGGGCTTTTTAACCTTGGTCTCCAACCAGATATGGGTAAGTAGTAGGGTAAACTGGGCTCTCTAGCCTTGGTTGGTAACCAGTCTAGGCGTTGGACAACTCTGATTCCTAAACCAGGAGTGGAGCACCTATGGCAGTCTATTTGCACTTCTTCCACCTAGTCAGGTCAGGGATTACTCATTACTGTTGGTAACATGAAACCCCGTAAAACCTGTTGCATGTTACTTGGATAGGAGATGGGCACTGCCAAGTAGCTCTCATTTCCCTGAGAAATGCCATGAAGGGGGAGTACTCAACCTGATCTACTCAGTCATTGACTGAACAAGAATTGGAATTAAAACAGCAAATGTATTAACACATGGGTGAATTATACTTTTTTTTTCTGACAATGAAAATGAGAATAATAATGTGAATACAGGTCAAGTACCTCTCATCCAAAATTCCAGGAACCAGAAGTGTTTCAGACTTTTTTTCAGTGGTCCGACCAGCCCGACGGAATTTTCTTTGTAAAGCTAATCTATATGTAGTTAAGTAAGGCTACTATAGTTGTCACTGAAATGAAAGCACACACAGGAAACTGTTAATTTTGTCTTTAGAAAACCTAGTTATGCGATCATTAGCCCTTCTGTTGGGTAAAAATCGTTAGAAAGACCTATTGTGCAACATGTGATGGTGCTGGAAGAGATTAAGAAAAGAAAATCTCTTCTGGAAGAAAATTGAAACACTACAAAATACAGCAATCAGAATTATAGCTCATAACAGTTATACTATAAAAAAAAAACACTGATAGCTTTTATAGTACCATTAATGACAAATACAATTTATTTATTATAAATCATGTGACACTTGGCTATGAGTTCCTAAAAACCTACCTCCAAGTCAAAGATAGTATAACCTAAAAAAATTGTTTAATAATTCATGACTTTACCAATCAAAAACTTCCTGATAGTTTCAAAAAATCTTTTTACGTTTCAAATAGAAAAACTCTATGAAAACTAGAAATTCATATGAAAAAAAACTTTATTTTGGAAACGTATTAACACAGAAAAATATGAAAGAAATTCTATAAAACATGAGGCAATACTTTCTTGGAACAACTTCAGAAAAAGTTTCTTCAAAAGTGGATCTAACACAAGCAAAAGCGTACTTAAAATAACCATTAAAAAATATTTCATGAAATCCTAATCTCGTATCATTTTCCACTGGATATGATTATATTGTCTGCTCTGGGAATGCAACCAGCACTTGCTGGCTACTCTATGAGTATTGAAATGTTGATTCCCCAAAAATAAGTTTATAACATAAGATACTGTTTTATGATAAGCCACGAAGGTGGGTACTACTTATGAGATAATGAGCCTATTTGTACCCTCCCTACCAAAGATTCATGAATAAGAGGAAAAATTGTATATTTAATACGTCATGTATATTAGCAAACCACTACAACAACAACATCGTCATCATCGTTGTCGTTGTCGTCGTCGTCATCATCATCATCAGAGGAAGAAGAAGAAGAAGAAGAAGAAGAAAAAGAAGAAGAAGAAGAAGAAGAAGATGAAGAAGAAGAAGAAGAAGAAGAAGACTCCAACTGGATTTCGATGAACATAGAACGCCAGATATTGGAGACTATATTCTTATGAAATTGGTTGCCGAGAACACTGCCAAACAATTTCACTGTGGCTCAAGTAATTTATAAGGATGATAAGGAGTTTGTTGTTAGCTATTTGAAGCAATCAAGAAAAATCCACCGTGAATTCATCATATACATACACCCCCTTCCAATGTCAACAGTTCTAACGTTGACGAAGAGAATGTTGACATGTGCCTGCCTCAATCCATCTTACCACGCACGAAAAGGTAATTCTGGATTTTTTTTGTTGACTTAATCATCATCATCATCATCATCATGAGTCTTTTAACATCCGTCGTTGGACATAGACCTTCCCCAGGATTTGCCACACTTCTCTATCATGGGCGTCGCGGAGCCAGTACTTCCTGAACTTGTCCAGCTCATCTCACCATCTAATATTCTGCCGGCCTCGGTTGCGCACGTGATCTCGGGGGATCCATGTCGTGAGTCATGATGTCCATCAGTTGTCTGCCATTCTTGCAACATGGCCAGCCCACCACTATTTGAGATTTTTAATGGATTCTATGATGTCCCTGACTCTTGTCTTTTCTCGGATGTACTGTGCTGTCTTGTGTTCTCTCCATGTAAGGCCCCTGCATTTAACAGAGCAATTCTGAGTAGGTCTTGCTTCACATGAAGACATAACAACCAAGACATACAAGACCGTACAAGAACTTTAGAGTCAATGCAATACTAATTGAAATTAATCAGATTCTGTAAATTCCAGTTGTGAAGTTGAATTATATTTCAAAGGTTTCAGAACCAGAATTTGTTTCACTTTTTTGTCACTGGACCAATGTGCCCCAATGGTTCAACATGCCGAGTGGTATATTGGACCTTTTGACAAACTTTTTGAATCTCAATATCCCTTTCTACACCACTACTTGGGAAGGACTTAATGCTGGCTAATGTAAGATGTAATACTGTCACCCTATGTAAGAATCTGGAACTTATTCATGAAAGTCAAAAGTTTTTAAAATGGACCAACATGCCCCGCTCCCCCCTATTCCATCATAAGATGCCAGCTAATTAATTCTAATGTGGGCATCTATTCTTTTCTAATAATGAATGATTTTGATTAAATTTTATAAAAGCTTATGATCATGATCAGTTTTCAAGAAAATATTAACATTACAAGAAAAAAATGTTGACTCTGGAAGCCAGTTCAAAGAGTGAATTACAACATTTACAAAAATGGTCATGCTCTAAAAACAATTAGACTTAAGGCTATCAAAAATAGAAATAAACAATAAAATATTTTTGCCTTTACACTGCATAGTGGGGATTTTAAGTTTCTCCTGAAGGAATATCAAATTTAAAAAGAAGCCAAAAATTTTTTTTCCAGTTGCTGCTGTCACACATTTTTGCAACTAGTGACACCCGTGGAAAACCCACAGTTATTTTAAGAACTACTAGATATATATAAAATACACAGATGAAAACAATTATTATTCCAATGAGTATAAGATTTAATACTTCCGAAAAAATATATGCAAAATTAGAAGAGACCGATGATTATTTGAATTTTTTAGATTCTTAGCTTTTTTTTTTCTAGTATATTTGATTAATTTCATCATGCATTTATTATGTATTTTTTCATCAATAACAGATAGCGGAAGTTATGGACATTGAAGATACCGACATTAAAAAATTACCCTGTTCATCGTTTAGATAGATTATCAACTGTATAGATTGTAAAGGCAGCAGACAATAATATATAATTAGACCACCTACAGATAAGTAATCTTAATTTCAGTTTCCAATATTCATACCAGTAAAATATATCCAAGTTTCTACAGCCCTGTGATTGCAATTATTCGAGAGACATTTCAAAGTACATAGTCAATAGCTTTTTTGTTGTTGTTGTAGTTGTAGTAATAATGATAATCATCATCATGATAATGGGCATCATAATATTGATGATAATCATGATGATAATTATGATGATAATGATAATGATGATGATCATCTTCATGATCATGATCATGATCATCGGCGGTGGCTGCGGCCATTCAAAGTCTTTTGTGAGGCTATAATAATTCATGCTACTCACTCGCTACATTGACTGCTACTCCTGCTGACAACATATATTCAAGTCCTCACAAAAAGGATGTAACCTAAAAAGCAAGAGAAAAAATGCCACAGCAAAAATAAAAATAAAAAAGGAAACTTATGTAAGTAAATATAAAAATGTCAATTTAGGGCGAGTTTGCATATATCTATCTATATTGAAATGGGTCAATAATTTTCTCTAAAGTGCACTGTGGATAGAGACTAGTACTGGTATCTGAGGATAGAACATTCCTATACAAACCTTTCAAGAACCAAAATAGCATGAAGCAAAGAAGCAATTACCATTAAAATTTTTTGAGCATTCCCAGCCCCCCAAAATGGTAATGATGGTGTATTGGGCTGAGTCATTGGAAGTTGAAATATTGGGATGTACAAGACACTAGGCTATAGAAGAGAGAGAGGAAGAGTATGAGCACTATCTCTATAACAATTCACTACAAAACAAACACCGAATGCAATTTCAGTTTTCTGCCAACTTTCTTAAAAGTGTCCTAAAGGAAAGTTCTGAGAAATAGGAAATATTTGTATTTACTGAGTTAGAGCTTAGTTTGGTACAAAGTTAAATAAACAAAAAATAAAGATACCTATTTATGCACATTTAACTATAGAATAAAGAAAAAAAAAGTGCTGACATCCTCATTTTTGTGCAGTAGAGATTGATTCACAAGTACTAAGGTACACAGAAAGCCCTGCTCAATGGAGAAGTGGAAAAAGTTATATAGAGGATATCTTTAATAGTTCAAAAACTTTTTTTCCTCATTATTGTCTTTAAAATCCTAAATAGATATATGTACAGCACAAATCAGAAATGCGATATAATATACTATAATACAATATCCAATGTGTGATGGGTTTATTTCATAAAGTGCTTGATACATTCACGATTAAACATTAAGTTGATTTAGAGTAGAGCTTGAAATATGATGGAGTAAGGATTCACTACACAAACACGTTTATATTTCTGCCCTGTTTGGGCTTCTTCAGGCAAATGAATAGAGCAGGAACATAAACATGTTTGTGTCGTGAATCCTTACTCCATTATATATATATATATATATATATATATATATATATATATATATATATATATATATATTTGGGGGGAACATCAGTAAACCCGTAGTCCACTGATAAAAAAAAGATATTTATCTCACACAATAAGTATGCATTTTTCAACACTGTCTTCCCTTGTCAATACATTTGACCCAATAATTCTCAATTAATCCCATATATTAAAGATTATACAGTGAAAATTTCAGATCAAAATTCACTTGATAACTATGTGTCAGTCTGCGGACATATTGATGCATCTCTATACTTTCAGCTTTGAAGCTACAAACACACAGACCGATTGCATTTTGAAGAGGATCCTACTTTCTTTCCATTTCCACTATTCAAAGAAATTGATAAAGATTTTGATGAAAATAATCAACCTATCCAAGGATAGTTGATCTCTGTTGCTAAAAAGTTTTTTATCATTTCTTTCTGTGTCAGAGTTCAGACATCAAATAATTAATCAGCTGTTGCCAACTTTAGTATTTATTGCTATATTGAATAGATAAGAAAAAAGTAGCTTTGATATTTACCAAGCTTAGTCTTACAAATCATAAATGTGGAGCACCCAGTGGAGATAGAACCCACTCAAGAGATAATGGTCTGAGAACACTGAACTTGCTAACACCATTCTGAATTCAGCGAGCACATTAAAAGGCATCAGTGCATGTAGCGAATAATTTCAAATTCATTTTTTATTTTATCTTCATTAGATGAAGTACATGGCCGCCAATCATTGTAAAGAATGTGTTTTGCCATTTGAATTTCTGTCTCATGGTTGTGACTGTAGTTTAACCAAGTCTAAACAGCATTTGCAGATGGCACAATATGTTGAAGAGAAGCCATTGTTGATCAAATATTTTCACTGAATTCACCAGACTTTCATGAAACAAAGAGACAAAAACAGCATTCCAAAAAAAATGCAGGTCTAAGATTTAAAGAAGATCAAATCAGAGAGAAGTAGCAACATTGAAGCAGAAATTTTTCTTCAACAAAATTCCAACTCATACATAGTAGGACACTAACCAGCTTGCTACTTCTTCTAGTGCTCCCCCCGATCCTCAACAGCTGGCTGCTGGCTGCGGAAAATCTGGACACTTCCAGTGTATTTCTCTAACTGACCTACTACAATTGGATTAGTCTTCTTGCTGACGCTGTCAAAAAAAAAAGGGGTTGTAGACATAATGAGGAGCAAATGTTTAAATTTTCAGCCCTCTAACCCTATCGCTGCAACCTGTATGCATCATACAAACATGTTCATTTTAAATAAACTATTCATCATCATCATTATCAGCCTTTCAGCATCTATTGTTTGACATAAACCTCTCCCAAGATCCGCCAGACCTCTCTATCATGGGCGTTACATAGCCAATACTTCAATTAGTCTAGTTCATCATTCCATTTCATATTTTGCTGGCTGCATTTTCATTTCTATGATATCGCTAACATCAGTCCTTCTATATATAGAGTACTGTCTTTTGATCTCTCCAGTTGAGTATGATTCACTCTTGCACAAATTGCATGGATCTCAGCTTGAAGGTCAATTTTATGGTAAGGTTCCATCAGCTCAATGAGTAACAATCAGGAAGATACATTGGTTATATACTCTTCTTTTAAGGATTAATGGGATTTTGTTGTTTTTGAAGGTTAAGTTTGCTCTACCAAAGGCTTGCCATCCTAGAGCGATTCTTTGCTTGATTTCTTCTTCTTTTCATGGTGACTTGTTCCCAGTTTGGAATCAGAGTTTTCCATTTGTCTCTTAGATTGGCTGCCGACAAAAGTTGAAGAGCCATCCTATCCTGCCATTTACTTATAGATTAGGGGAGAGAGATGGATTCATGCATTTCCCATGTCTTTATTACGAAATAAACATTTCAGCTCTATAGATAATGCATTGGTTGCATACCCTTCTTTCTAGGATTTTCACACAATCAAAAAAAAAATACAAACTATTACTGTCAAATAAAAAATTATATTTCTATGATTTATCATTCTGAAATTCAGGTGACTATAAGTAACAACTCCAAATTATCTTTCACAAATAGATATTTCATTCTATGGGAGTTTTCTTTCCTGTTCATCATGATGAACTGCACAGAGCTAGCTGGAAGAAAACTATTCCTCATGGGGATCACAAATGGAAAATACAAGGCTGTGTATATAAAATAAAGGACTTGAAGCCACTGAGCTCTTAGGACTGCAAATACAAAAATGCATTGAATACCCCTCCAAATGTCAATAGTTTTATGTCATGGCAAATGGAAGATTTTGATTAATACAAACTTCAGCCAATGAGAGATGTTAGAAAATTTGACTCATCTTGTTGGCTGACCTGAAATTTATGATTCATAGAGGGAAACCTATCAACTGAATCAGACATTTCTATTAAATAAGGTTTGACATTTCAAAATACAACAGACACCCACAGAAGGCCAGATAGTACAATGCCTGAAACATGGTGATAATTGCAACAAGTTATGAATAAACCAATATAATGTGTACAACACTCAATGATGAAACCAACACAAAGAGCACAACATATTGTCTATGAATATTTAAAACAGCAATAAACTTGGAGATCTTTACTGAACATTTCAAATTAATCTCATTTTGACTTATGGAAACTAAATGCATTTGGAAAAACCCTGAAGCATAAAAAAAAAATTGTACTCTTTTTCATATCAGTTGAACTGATCGCTCTCATTTTCCATAACAGTTGAAGTGGTCTCTTGTTTTTCGTATCAGTTGAATTGTTCTCTCGTTCTTCAGATCAGTGGAACTGATCTCTCATTTTTTGTGTCAGTTGAATTGATTGCTCTATTTTTTGTATTATTTGAACTGATCGCTCTTGTGTTTCGTATGACTTGAACTGATTGCAGTCATGACAGTTTTATCTGAGTTAGTAATTATTAATGTTACGCCACTAATTTCTGTTAACATATTTTGATAAACTATGAATTCAATTCCTTAATCTGGAAGTGTAGGAAATGGCTTTCATAAACATTTTAATTTAGAACAAATACAAGCAAAATATGAATGAAACAGAAAAACTTTGAAGAAAAGCACTTGAACAGAGGCAAGAGGCAAATATGTGCATCATTTTTACTCATAGATTTCTGTGTGCTTCTGTGTGATAATATAAACACTGTTTTTGTCCTTATAAGTTTGTTGACGTGTTAAAATTGTCCAAAATTATTTTTTTATCATTATCCACAAGCAATTCTTCAAAATACAAAATTCATTAATCCTTTAAATAAAAAAGACTCCATGAGTCTGTAATGTCTGCGTGTGTAGGCTGCATAGTTAGCAAATCTACTCAATGGATTGAGCTGAAGTTCCACTAGCTTATTTTGAGTCCTAGAATGCAATAGGTAAGATGGGATCAAGATGAATCGTTACTGAAAAAGAAAGCATATCATTTTTCTGATGAATAAACAGCTATTATTCACCATAATAATATCAAATTTACTTGCTCTTGTCAGGGTTGATGTATATAGAAATTCAACGAAGCATCAATAATGAGTCAATTTTGAATAATTTTTATCTACAAAAGGTTTCCAAAAGCACTTTTATTCTACAATCTTCAATTTGTATTTAAACCATTTTTCTAACAAAATTTGATTTCATCATGGTAAAAATCCCATCAAATCAGGGTATTCTTTGCTAAGTGAAAGATGCTTATCTATATAAGTTTCACAAATTCATTTGAGTGAGTTATTTCACAGCTGCAGAAGCAAATAACCTATATGTTTTAAAACTTCATGTAGGTATTTCAATAAGTCCATGTCCTAGTAATGGAAAAAAGCATTCATTTCACACAACAGATATTTCTTTTTAACACAGTCTTCTTCTTTTTCAATGCATTTAACCCAACGCTTCTCCATTAATCATGTAAATTAAACATTATAGAGTGGAAATTTCAGACCAGAATTCAGCATGTCAAGCTACAAACTCATTGATCTATCCTTGTACATACCATCTATCTCCCTCTCTCTCTCTCTACATAAAAATAAACATGCCTAGTTAGTAATTCAAGAGAAACCAACACGTGACCAACGTCTTCAGGCAGGATGCCATATTGGTGGGGATCAATTGAAAAATTGTAAAAAAGCGTGTTTGCCTTCTGTTGGGTAGTGATCACTAAAGAAATCTGAATTTTCAAAAAATAGGGGGACATTTGATGAAAAAGGAAAAACAACAAAGAAGGCTGAATTATCATTTATGTAATTTATGTATGTATAAATATATCCTTGTTATACTACAATGTCAATAGAAATGCACCAAGTGAACTATCTCTAAAACTTTTTGCCCTCCCCCCAATTAAGGGGCCAGGGACGTTTTCAAATAGCTCCCTCAATCCTCTACCTCAGGTATGTCTCCAAGTACAAAGTTTCTTTCACTAAGTAGGGATTAATTTGCCAAAACTTACTTCATCTCTACATGTATATTAGGTATACAGATAAAATTTGAACCGCACATCCACATTCTCATTTATCTATTTTGCTAGAATAGATCCTTATTAAATCATAAAACCACAATGGATAGAACTACTTCAAGAGTTTCAAGTGCCTTCTTCACTGACACACGAAGTTTCAGGGATTATAAGAGAAGAGAATTAGGACAGCATTTTATTATTCCATCAAATTGTAGTAAATTATTCAAGACATAGAATTCATTTCCTTCAAAGTCATTTTTAAAATGATTTTTAGATTTATGTAAATAGATTATTAGAACTAATAGCATTCTACAAAAGTGATGGAAGGACAGAGTCACTTACAATCAAGTCTTTGAATGTGCCAATCAAATGAGTATTGAAGCTACCCAGTGCCAGATTAACTATGTAGCAACATGCCCCACAATTTCAAGGGCTCAGTGCTAAATGCTTGCATGCTCTCAATTACGATTCAGTGATTCTGCTCTTGGTGTATTACCATAGTTCATACTATACTGTGCTCAACTTTTATGAGCAACTGGGTGTGTAAGGTTTGTAATTTTAGCAAACTGCCCCTAATTGGAGTTATTATTTCAACAAAGTATTTATTAGAGCATGATATCTACGTGATACACATACAAAACAAATATGAAGGAATTTGAAATCCGAGTCCTAGCTACTGTACAAAGATCAACATGAAAACAAAATATTATTATAAAATTAATGTCAGACATATTTGTCAAATCATTTGACTGTGTGGCAAATGAAAAAAATTAATTACCTCTGAAGTAAAAAATGTGTGTGTCCTAATATTTATGTATATTTTGTTAATTTAAAGCCTCTTTATAACATATGTTTCAGGCACCACACTAGCTTAATCTGGCACTGACATTACCATTAAATATTACTAACTTCAATGGATGGATCAATTTTTCTTAATGAAGAACAAAAGACTCCTAAAGCATATTCTGTATTCTAAACTCAGAGAGAGAACAGGAACAAGAGAGAGTCAAAGAAAAAGATGCAAGGATCAACTTGAGGCAACCCACCAAAAATTCGAAATTTCAGCCATCAATTTGTGAAATATCTATATGTGAGAGGCCAATATGTTGACATCATAGAATAGAGAAATTTGAGACTAAATATAGATAAAAAACTGAGAAGTATGCAACGTACGCATGAGAGAATCATGCTCAACCTCACATCGAGAGATCACAAGACAGCACAGTATATAAGGAAGAAAACAGGTGTTCGTGACATCATAGAAACTATTAAGAAACTCAAATGGCAATGGGCAGGCCATGTTGCAAGAATGAAAGACAACCGATGGATATCACGTCTCACAACATGGATCCCCTAATATCACATAAGAAACCGAGGCTGGCAGAATATTAGATGGAGAGATGTACTTAACAAATTCAGGAAATACTGGCTCCGCAATGCCCATGATAGGGAATTGTGGCAAATCCTGGGGAAGGTCTATGTCTAATGATGGACATTAAAAGACTGATGATGATGATGATGATGATGATTGATCAAATGCAGAAACCAAACAAGAAACATGCAAGCAGTCACAACAAGAATGAATCAACAGCCTGAACTTCACTGGGAAATTTCTATGCATTTTGTGAGGAAGGATATTCCTTTCAGGAATTGGACTGTGAAGCCATTAAACAAACCATTCTGGACCTCTTCTCCACAATGAGAAACGCTGAAAATTGTATGAGTTGGAAACCACACACCTAAATTTTTATTTGTTCATTTTGCATGCATAGATTTTGATTATCTAATTATAAAACCACAATGGACAGTACAATATTACAAGTTAGCCTTCTTCATTGACACATGATGTCTCATCGGTAACAAAAAGAGTGAAATATGGCAGTATTTTTTTTATTGTATCAAATCGTAGCAAATTATTTGAGATGTAGGATTTATTTCCTTGAAAGTCATTTTGCAAAATTTGTTTGGATTTACGTAAGAAGATTAGCACAAATAGCAGGTTTAGAAATGTGAAGGTTGTGCCTGGGTCTCTGAGAGGCATGTTATAAGGTAGTGCAAAGTCGAACACACATACACACTGCACAAACAGTGAATACCTTCATCTTTTACCCGTTTAAGTTTTTTATTTTTAAAAAATATTGATTCCATCAACCTATTTTATTAATGGACCCATTGTATCAACTTAAAAGTCTTGGTACAGAGCTAAACCAAAGAAATTCCTAGTCCCTCCCTTGGCTCTACAGGCCCCTATGCTGTGCATTGATTGCATCCCCCAATAAAAGGCCCCGGGAAGTGCAAAGGTAGAATGAAAAATATCCAAATTTCTTTGAGAAATCTTTATCAAATCTATTTTCTTTTTCCTTAATGAAAGTGATCAGATTTTTTCCAGTTGAAACAAGAATTTCATCTGCTCTTAATGAAGAAGATCATGATCAAAACCAATATATAAGCAACTTTGAATCTCTTTTTGAATAATACTAAAAATATCCCATAAAAATGATCTGCATATACACACAAATAAAAAACATCAATCAACATTATTTCATGTTTCTAGCATGAACCACCAAATGATTCACACAAAAAGCACTTGCAGTTATCCCTTGTCATTTATGGAGGTCAGAGTGACCAGGGGGCTGCATGTGCGCTAAATTCACAAATAATTTTTTCTGATACCCCCTCCCAATCATTTTGGTCCCCAAAACTCATAAATCTTGTGCCTTAAATCTTTTGATAAACAAAAACTTTACCATTCCTAAATTTTAAATGTATAAATAGATAAATGAATACTGTAAAGATAAAATAAAAATTTTGAATTTTAAAACTCGACTTCATTTTTCAATCAAAAACATAAACAAGGCCTTTAACTGTCCAGAAATCTTCTGTCAGTATGAAAAAGTATTTTTTTTTACATCTAATAGAAAATGCTATTTCCTTGCAGTTATAGTCTAAAATAAACTTTCAAAGAAGATATCAATTATGGCAAAATGTTATAGATTAGCATTAAGAAGAGCGTAAGATAGATGCTTGTAAAAAGAAAAATAGAGTTAATTAATGAAAACCATAGATTTCATAAAACTACAGCGCATTGATTATTTACAATTTTTTCTATCTTTTATATGCTTATATCTACCTTCATCTCAATATTTTTTTTATTGCTCTCTTAAAATGTACAGGTGGATAATGAAAGTTGCGTTTACTTTTTAAGGGGTTTTGTTTTTTTTTTAAAAAAAGGTTGGGGTGTTTTATGTGCAGTCAAATGTGGTAATTGCAAAATATTTCAGACAATCAATAAATGCAGTTATCTCACAACCGCTAAATCAAAGGATTCATTATTGCAGAGAGTGGTCAAGAAGTTAATAAAGCCAAAAATTAGATACTGGATGGTCAGTGAATCTCAGCCACTGCCTGCCTGAAGCGGGGATGCTATTTCCCTCTTCTTTTATCTAAATTTAGTCAAAAACAAAAAACAAAAAGCTAATAAAAAGATGAACTCAAATAGACCATAAAGAAGAAGTCCAACATCAAGCTGAAAACCTGAGAAAAACAAATGGCAGATTGCAAACTCTGGGGTCAAACTATCACAACTGTGGCAGACCAGTTTTGCACAAGAACATTCTGGAAATAAAAAGGACAAATGACAAAGACAAAAGATCCATCAGGCACAAAAGAAACAAAATACTCTGAAACAAGTATAGCTAACTATAATACATAAATACACTCAATACGCAAATCATCATATTTTCATTGTTTAAGATAACTATAAGCTCTTCAAAATCTAATGGAATAAATACAAAAGTTTACATTATGATTATTCATCTAAACCAAGCATAGTTTTCCGAGTTCTGAAATCAGCGGAGATGGAGAAAAAAAAAATAAAAAGATGTATACCATATATGTCAGACTATAATACAAATGGTTTACAAGGGTATTTGGAGAACTACCTCTCATGGCAACTCATCCAAGCCTCATAACTGTCCATATCAAGCTTTGGTAGACAGCGCCTCAGTCATAATAACAATGCACTGAATGCAGTGTAATATTTATACATTTGTTTATTTTGATTAAATGTAGATCTCATATAGCAAAATAAATAGTGTTTTTTGGGAGGTGGGGGGTTCTCTCTGGGTGTTTAATTCTATTATGCTTTTTTATTTGGAAAAAAAAAGATGGATTTTGTTGTTGGCTATTAATAGACTCAAATTTAGATATAAAAAATACTGAGCATTAAAATGAAACTATTTGATAAATGAAAAGCAGTACCACCTTTATAAGCTTTAAACAGAAAAAACTGATAGTCAAAATATCAAGCAATTACAGAATGTTTTGACATGTCCCAAAGCAACATACTCGATCTAACGAGAAAGAGAGGAGATCATAAGTTATATCGTTAAAGGTTAGATCAGATACAAAGGTCAAGAGGAGAACAAAGTAGATTTAGATTTTTAGATCTTAAGAGCAACCTCATGATTTTTTTTTTTTTCTCTGATTAATAGGTTCATGCGCTCAGGATTTATCCTAAGCCTGATAATTTATTCAGTAAGAAGAATTGAAGTAATCATTTTTTTTCAAACTCCTGTACAAAGTCTGGATGTGAATTTGTTTTCTTAACTGAACAACAAGGACAATCCTCACCAAAATTATGGATGTAAACCAATATGTAAAAGCTATATTCACCTCCCGTGATTTGTACTCACGACCAACTGATTGCCAGTAGGGTATCTCACTGACTAAGCTGAATCGACTTATATTGATGAAGAATGATCTTGCAGATATGCGCAGGCTTATTTCATTTTGATAAATAAAAACATTTTCACAAAAATATACTTATTTTCATATTTTTTTATTCATTACGAATAATTATACTAAAGTTGCAGCAATCACTTTCAGTTAGAATAGAAGTTGGAGTTGAATTTGACCATGCAGCAGCCAGGCTTGTATTCATCAGCTTTCTCTTCCAAGCACTGAATGTTGTATTTGCATTGCTAAACTATTCTGAATATCTTCTCTTTTCTACAGGAATTGTAGAGACAAACACTGTGTTATTTCGATAAAATAATTAACAATGAAACTACTCTACACTATTCAAAATAATTACCGCATATAAGAAATTGTTTTACTGAATAATGATTTTGTTAAGGGCAGCCACTCATTGTGAGTTTTTTGTGTGTGTATGTGTAGGGGTATGTTAAAAACTTTTTCATAAAGGAAGTGTAGTACAAGAACATTAATAATGTCATTATAGTATTGTTATAACTATTACAAGCTTTTGCCATTGTGTAGTCTGGGATCTGTATTCTGATTGTTTGATTTCAATTGACAATGTTGTTGGTGGAAATATTTGCTCTCAGAGTTGTTATTAGTTAGACGAAGCACTATCAAGCATAATTAATCTTTGACTAGTATTTCTTTCATCTTAATTTCAGTTGTTTTCCATCACGACCACTCCCAGTCCATAGCCTAAAGTAAACAATGCAAATAAGAAATAGTGACTGAGCTCTAAGCAAAACTGAGTAGTTGTGATAAAAAGCAACTGAAATTAAGATGAAAGGAATACTTGTCAAAAATTTATAATCATATTTTTGTAATTCTTTATAAAGGGCAGACATTATCATGAACTTAAATCTTTAAAACTCTGAAATCACTGAATAAGTTAAAAGAATTACTAAGTAAAATTGCCAAATATTGGCCGAGTTGTGATAACTTGAAAAGATTATTCACCTTTGGGAGGGAAGTATTTCAATTCATCCACAATGGATTTATAAAGATAGAAAAAATACTTGACATAAAACAAACAGAGGAGTTCTGTTCATTTGGAACTTGACAGTCAAGTTTTTCCAGGACCAAAACAGTCAACATTAGTTTCTTCAGTTTTTAAGCTGGTCTGGCTGGCTATATATGTGTGTATCACACTTACAGACTAGAGCTAGAGGGCTGAAGATTCAAACTTTTACTCCTTTATGTTTAGAAAAATATTTTATTTTTCAAAGATTCCCCCTTAAGTAGGTTTTAGTGCAGGGTTCAATTTGCAATGTAAGTTTGTGCTAAATTGATCCCTTAGTTTGTGTCTGCAGCAATATTGCTTGTTTTTTCATTCTTTTGAAAATTCAGGCTTTTTAGCAATCACTGGTCGACAAAAGACAAGAGAAGTAACTAATTCATTGATCAACCCTTTTTCCCAATTTGTTAATTGATCACCTCAACACGGCATGCTGCCAAAAGATGTTGGTTGCATGATGGTTTCTATTGTTTAACTAAACAGACCTGTAATATTTCTCTTTCCTCTGATTAAAGCAGAAGAAGTGGGTATTGTATTAAGATGAAAATTTCATGAAAAATGACCCCATAGTAGTAGTTCTAAGAGTCCACCCACATTTTGAATCGTCAATCAAGTGATTTTCCCGTCATTACACTTTCCCTTATACATTCACCCTAAACTTGAATTCCTCCCCAATTCCTCCCTTAGCTAAAATTCCTTCACTTTAGAAATTCTCCCCAAGAGAACCAAGTGCCTTCTGTTTTAGAACCATTACACTATAGATTGTGATTTTTCATGACCAATACATAGGTTAAATGCAATTTATGGTATACTATGTCTGCTCAACTACAACAAGCCTTTTGCAACTTCAAGTCATTTTATTTAAAAGAAAATATGAACATCATGTCAGACATACTGTGTAAACAGTTTAAATCGGCCACAAGTGAGATCACATTATCAAACAGACTTGGCACTAAAAATAGTTGGTAACAAAAACAAACCAACATTGAATCAGAACTTTTATGACAGGAATCAAAAATTCAGGCGGTACATTATAAAGAAAAAAAAAAAATCTCTATAGTATTCCCATTGGTTTGAAAAACAGTGTTTCATTGTTTCTCTAAGATCATGGAATGTATCAAAGATGCTGAATCCTGTTAGAGGGGCTAGAAGCATAACCAGCTAGGGGGACTGGAGCTAATGAGCATTGGACCATGTGCATCCAGGGGTTTTATAGGGGTCGTTGTCGGAAGTGAAATTCTGCATATCTAGCTAAAAGAAGATTTTTATACTTAATTCCTAACTAAAAGTATAGGGGGCACTACACATGTATATACTTTTTCATTTTTCCAGAACTGGGCTTGTCCAAATAGCCACTAATTTTGTTGTAGATCTTCATAGGATTTTTGAACATCCATCTTTGGGAGATATTGCACTGAATGGCAACTTGAGCTCATGTAGTTGTACAATCTCCACTCCAGATTCTGATAACAAATATTTTTTGCCCATTGTAACTACTCCAATTCTCATAGAAAAATATTGTGAATAACTTATTTCAGCTTATCAGCAAATAAAGTGTAAAGGTTAATTTTGAGCATGATGTTTATGACAAAATATCATTTAAAGTTAAAGTATTATGATTTTTAATCATTCTTGTGAAAATAACATTATTTAAAAGAGCAAGATAATGTGCTTTGATTTTACATATAATGAGATGAAAAGTTACATTCAAGAAAGTGATTAAAGTTAGTGTGTTCATGTCCCAAAATCAAATGACACCACCATGTATAAAATATATATATATATGTACATATATATGTATATAAATTATATATATATATATATATATATATATATATATATATATATATATATATATATATACACAGATCTGGTTAATCACTCAATAGAAACTATCACATGACCAATGTTGTTTGGGGTTATCGATTAAAAAAATTGGAAAAAAAGATTTTTCTGATTTGGCATAAGTTAGTCTCAAAATTCCTACAATACAATAAATTACATAATCCCTATTTATATGATCATATCTATGGTAAAATCGTTTTCACTCAATTGAAGTCATGGTTTCCAGAAACCCAATCATAACATTAATTAGGAAGTAACTGTACAGTGGAGATTTCTCATCAAAATTGACCTAATAACTATATGTCAAGCTACAGACGAATTGATACAACCTTGTTTGCACATACACACTTACATACACATACATACATCATAAAGTTTTGATGATTGACTCATATACTATGTTTTAAGCTGATAATCCATTTTCAATATCAATAGGCTCCATTTGAACAACTTGGCAACATCTGTATGACAACCAATATCCTCATTCGTTAGATACAAGGAAGCACTGTTTAAGTTTAAAACCAATGGTGTCCTGAAAAAATAAACCTAGAATCAACAACTTTATAAACTTTACTAATGAATGTGAAACTCTAATTTCCTGGCGTGGTAAATGCATTGATTCATTCCTAAAATCAAAACATTTACCAGATTTTTGAATTCATCTTTTTCAAATCAAGTGTGATGTATGACTACTTTTGACCTTCGTCTTGATTAGTTGCTTTTTATTGCAACTTTTCCTCTGACTGATTAGCCAGCGTCAATCGTAAAATAAAGAATCAGCCTCAGATAGGATTTCAACCCTTACCCTATTTGCTCAAGCAATTTAGTTATCAAAACTCAATTAGAAGAATGAAGTCCAAGTGATTCCTTTAAACCAATCCTTTGTTTGTGATGGGCAGCCATGTTTGTTTACATTTTGGTAGATTAGGTTTTTCATTATAAATGATTTTTTTCAATTTTATTTGATGAAGTACAATGATTCATTGTTTTTATAAATTAAAATGAAAGTAAAAAGTAGTCATAAAGATAAAAATGAAAATAAAAATAATTTCCAGATTTCCCAAGACCTAACAGGTCAATAATTCTTTGTCATCATTGTATACTGTCCAAAATCTCCTTGTATTTTTCTGGTTGCTTTTTCCAGACTATTTTCTACCATTCTAATATCCTATTAACTAAAGGTAACAGACCAATGCACAAAGATTTCCTTTTTAATTTAAGTAACGCAGAAGAAGTGTGTTTTAAATTTCTTTAGGAAGATATGTATTTTTTTCTTTATTTGAATATCAACATAGTACCTGTTTGAAATAGCAGAATTATTATTCACATATGGATAGATTATACAAATACTTATTTTAGTATAAATGTATTTATGGCAAACAAAAAACATGTATGCCTCAAACGAAATCTATTTTTCGTATTCTCTATTTTTATAATAATTTTAAAACACTAAGACGACAGAATAAAGTAAAACGCAAGATGGAGATAGCAGCAGAAATAGTAGTACTGATATTATCAGCGGTAGAAGTCAGCCTATTTCCAGTGAACACATAGACACAGAGAAGCCTTGCTTTGTCAGCAGCAGCCCATTCTGTATCTGTGTGTTCAAGGTATCCCCTTCTCTCTTTCTGATTGCTTTAGCATAATAAAACAAACAATGAATAAACAGTCAAAAAAGTGACAAGGCCTTTTAGGGTAACAGGTTGCCCACAGAAAGACGGGAGGAGGCAAAAATAAGACCAAGGTTTCTTCTTACAAGCTCATCTTAAATTTGTCTTTTTCTACTGATTTTACTAATTGAAGAAACAAGCTCCCAGCCAAAATCGTCTAAGTACCAAGTCACTTTTTAATCAGTTCATGAGATAGTGAAGCTGGTGGAGTGATTAGTTTAACAAAAAAACATTAAATCACAGGGCAACTGGAACATACAATTTGAGCAGTTTCAGATGTTTATCTCTTAACAATTTTCCAATAATAGAAACAGACGAAGGAGTCTACATTACTTCAAACCTGGAATAGAATATCCCTGAGCAAATTACAAAGATTAGTTACAGAATTTTTAGGGTTACACGGATAAAATTTCAATTATATTAGAAACTCTTACCATAGCTTTCTTCAATTTTCAAGTTGGTCTGGTTGGTTGGCCATCTATCACACATACAGGACACATGAATGGAGTCAGAGGGCTGAAGATTTAAACATGTACTCATTATGTCTGAAAAAAAAACGTTTGGGTTTTTTTTTTTTTGAAAATCCCAACCAAATAGATACAATTTGCAATGTAAGTTTATGCTGAATTGATCCCTTGGTTTTTGTCCAATTGCATTTTTTAGTGATCACTGCACAACAAAAAGCAAAAGAAGTAACTTACTTATAGATCACTTTTTTCAAATTTTTTAATTGATCATCCCGCTCCCAGATGACCATTAGTGACTAATCTTCATTTATTTTTCTGCCAAAATTTCTATGTCCTATTTGCAACACAAAAGGTGTAACTGGTATGGAAAAGGAAAGATTCCAAGTTCGAGTTTTGTCCTAGGTTTTTTGCATTCATGTCACACTTATACCCTTGAAAAAAGCATGGATCTTCCAACAGCTATGGGCAAATACCAGTGCATTCGGGGCCCTTTAGCCCTGTAATGCAATCCATCTAAGGTTATTTTGAAAAAAACTTTCCAGCTCAGCCATGACCATCATCATCATCAGTCTTTAAACGTCCATCGTTGGATATAGACCTTCTCCAGGATTCGCCACACTTCTCTATCATGGGCATTGCGGAGCCAGCACTTTCTGAACTTGTCTAGCTCGTCTCTCCATCTAATATTCTGCTGGCCTTGGTTGCGCATGTGATCTTGGGGGATCCATTGTCATACAATGTTTCGGCCGTTGTACTCAACGGCCTTCATCAGGTATCATCTGGTAGGTGTGGAGGGAGTAACTAACCGAACCCTTTATTTAACCGACAGGAGTATATCGACCGCACTCCCCTCTTAGCAGTAGTAGTATTTTCGAATTATTTTTGTCTCACACTGGGATTGAACCTAGAACCATTAGATTACTTGCAGTAATTCTGTCTGATTCTCTAGCCACTATGCTATGTGCTCATGTTCGGTTCGTTACTTCCTCCACACCTACCAGATGATACCTGATGAAGGCCCTTTTCATACAACGTTCGAAACGTTGTATGAAAAACAACCAAGATGAGGATAGTCCGAATGATAATAGAAATAATAATTTGGCTCTGGTTTAAAAAAAAAAAGGAAAGGGAAACAGATCCAGTTTGTCACACCATAGAAACCGTCACGTGACCATCTTTTGTCAGCATGCCATATTCATCATCATCATCATCAGTCTTTTAACATCCGTCGTTGGACATAGACCTTCCCCAGGATTTGCCACACTTCTCTATCATGGGCATCGCAAAGCTAGTACTTCCTGAACTTGTCTAGCTTGTCTCTCAATCTAATATTCTGCAGGCCTTGGTTGCGCATGTGATCTTGTCGTGAGTCGCGATGTCCATCGGTTGTCTTTCATTCTTGCAGCATGGCCAGCCCACCGCCATTTGAGATTTTTAATGGATTCTATGATGTCCCTGACTCTTGTCTTTTCCCAGATGTACTGTGCTGTCTTGTGGTCTCTCCATGTGAGGCCCAGCATCATTCTTTCATGTGCATGTTGCATGGTTTTCAATTTACAGGTCTGTCTCTTGGTTAGGTTCCATGTTTCGGCTCCATAACTGACTATTGGGAGGATGCACTGGTTATAGACCATTCTCTTTAGGATTAATGGGATCTTCTTATTTTTGGAGGTTGAGCTAGCTCTGCCAAAGACTTGCCATCTAAGTGTGATTCTTTGCTTGATTTCTTCTTCTTTAGAGGGTTTCATGGCGATTCGTTTTCCAAGGTAGATGTAGTGGTCTACTTCCTCCAGTCCTGTGTCCTCGATTTTGATCTTATTGGGGTTTGATTAATTTCCAAAATTGGAAAAGGGAGTGATTCATGATCAGTTTACTTCTCCCACCTTCTGTTTGTCAGCGATCACTAATAAAAAGTTTGAATTTTCAAAAACCGAGCGTGAATGCTACCAGTCACAAACAGAGGAACCAATTTAGCATAAACTTACATTGCAAATTGAATCCCCCCCCATTGAAAATTAAATTTCCAGCCCTCTAGCTCCAAAACTCCAGAAACCTGGTTGTTTATTTGATTGATGGTTCCTAAATAAACAAATAGGAAAAGACAAGTATTTAGGGATCGAATTGGTGGTAGAACAATAAAATTTTAATATTTATATCAAAATATATATACATGTATGCAGAATACATCCAGATGCATTCCATTTAATGCATTCTTGCATGAATCATTCGTGTAATTAATTAGATTTATCATATCAAACAAAAATGCAGATGGTATTTACTCAGTGTCACAACAATTAAAAAAGAACGTTCAAACTCAATCATTTTTTATCAGTCATAATGCTACTGAATTCTTGTATGTACAGAGTAATGTAAACAGAAACTTGGACTTATTTTGTTTCAGGGACCTCCTGTAGTTTAAGCTGCCTGTATATATGGTGACATTGATGTGAGATATTTAATGTATGCGCAGAAAATGTTTAAAAAGCAAATGATGAATAGTTATTCCCTAATCTAAAAATGACTCAAGGCCGTGAGAATATATCAAACCAGTTTTAATTTCCAGGGCTTATTAATTCAAATCAGAAACTGGAAAGGATGTTATATGAACAAAAAAAAACATCTATGTGTGCATGAGTATGTGTGTATGAAGGTAACTTTAAAAAAATTGCAACAAACAAAAGAGTTTATTTTCAATGCTTTTTCAGAAATGCCTCAATGCAAAACTTATTTCTTTTTTTTCTTCTTTTAGATTTTTATCATTTAAAGATGGAAAGAAATAAGAGAATTCATAAAAGAAAACCAGCTGTAAGTTATGTTTAGAATAGCACTTTTCCCTTGATAAATTTGAGATAAGCAGTGGGAGAAAGGAAAAGGCCAAACAAACAAATTTTTATCAATTAAAAACGAAATGAAATAAGAAAGAAAAACATTGTATAATCATTGGTTAGAATAGATTGTTGTTTTTTTTTCTTTTAATTGTTTTCCTTTGCTTATTTCTTTTTATTTCTGACTTAGAATTACAATCAGAACCACAATGGCAGGGTTGAAACGAAAGTTTTTTTAACGAGTTCCCAAATAATTATTAAATTCTTAGCTAATTTGATTTTTGCTCCATCCACATAAAACATAGCATTTAAAACATCAAGAATACATCACAAATAAAAGCCACACAAACAGACTTGGTCAGTCACACAATAGAGAACCATCACCAGACCAAAGTCTTTTGTCACAGCATGCTGTGTTGGGATGTTTAATTAAAGAATTAGAAAAAAAAAGGGGTGATCAATGAATGAGTTACTTTTCTCACTTCTTTTTGGGAAGTGATCACAAAAAAATCCTTATTTTTTAAAAAAACAAAAAAACATGAATACTACCAGGTACAAACTAAGTGACCAATTTAGCATAAAGTTACATAGTAAATTGAAACCCACTAAACTGGGGGATGGGATTAAAATACAAAAGTTTTTTTCCAGAACATGATAAAGAGAGAATGTTTTATTTGCTCCATCAGTGCAGCCTGTATGTGTAATGCATACATACCTGTACACAGCCAGCCAGCCAGCCAGCCAGCCAGCCAGCCGGCCGGCCAGCCAATCAAAAGACTTGAAAACTGAAGAAACCTTCATTGACAGTTTTGGTTGACATTTTCAAACTAATCTGAAAATAATAAAAATGCCTCATCTGAGAAATTAATGCAAGAACAACAAGGAGTAGCATTTCCTCTAAAAATGGCAGAGGGGATAGAATATATCGGTTTCAATTTTATTCTGTCTCCAATGAGAGAGAAAAGGAAAGACATATGTTCTTATAAATGCATATACGTGTCTATAGAAAGATCTTCACACGAGAACATATGTGTTTATTTTATCAAATGGGATCAAAGAGCCATAAATTCAGTGTAATGAGATCTCTGTGCTTAATTAAATTACACTAGTTATCCAATCAATCTCCAAGCAAAGTGTCAAAGATAATAACAAGGATTATATTACAAAAGATGAAGGGAATCATAATAGAAACAACATGAGAAAGATTAAAGGAAGGAATTTATTCTTGTTCCTTGCCTTATAACCATCATCTCTGGGCAGAACAGTTTTAGCATATTCAGTCCCAGAAATAATTATAGAGCAATTTTTTGCCAGCAAGAGAGAATTAATGATCATATAATTAAAAAGGGAAAAGACTGTACATTAATAAAGATTATCATCTCATAACTTGATATCTCTCATAAACTATTTTCTTATATAATGGATAACTAAAAAGAAAAAAAAGTTAATTCAGTTCAAGTCAAGATAAACGATAAACTTTTTATTTGATATTCCACTATCCTCTGCCATTTTTCAGGCAACTTCATAATTTCATCCTCCCAAGACTGCTCTAGGTGTCCTTTGTAGTCTTCTAGGGAATTCAAGTTTTTTTTCATCTAGAGAATTCGATGAAGATTGGAATAAATGTGAGGCGAAAAAAAGGGGAACAAAGTGTATTTACAAGGGAGGAGCAGACAAGAGGAGAGGCATTGAATTGGGAGAAGCTTTTATGGCTACACTGCAGCCTGGCCTCACGCCTCTCGAATAAACCTTGCGACATGACTTACGGGACAAGATCTAATCTCCCAAAAAGAGTAACTTGTTATGTGTCTCTTGTGTGCCAGTATACAGTATTCAGTTTCTATCCAAGCAGTGTTCAGCATAACCTTGTTGTTGGTCAAAAGTTGGGCATGGCGCTCCCCGAACGGAAAAAAAACAAAACAATATATTCCTGCAATAAGGTGAAGCCGATTTTTTCTTCTCTTTCGATCCCTTTTTTTCTTCTTTTCCCGGTTGAAATCAAACTATTAGATAAATGATGATTCAAAGGTGCAATATCTGGAGAATAAGATGAATGAGTGGAAACATTTTTTTTTAGATGCATACTGACAAAACATTCTAAAGCACTTATTGGCAACCATACACCGACAGAAAATCTGGGCATTCATTAAAAATTTCATGTAATTTTTCTCAAAAAAGTCAATTTTATCATTCATATAGTAAAATTATCATTGTTTTGATTTTACAAATCAATCATATAATAATTATAATTCACGTTTGACTAAAATAGAAATTAAGTAGGCTTTCTATTATACAATTTACATTTTTGAAGTGAGTGAAAAAAAATCATGCGCAACAATCACGTTGAGAATAAAAACATAACTGTCAAGATAGAAGATGCAAAACTTGGGAAGGTGGACCACTACTTCTACCAAGGACAACAAATCTCCATGAGACCCTCAATAGAGAAGGAAATCAAGCGGAATCACTCTGGGATGGCAAGCCTTCAGCAGAGCAAGCTCAACTTTCAAAAACCGGATGATCCCAATAATCTTGAAAAGAAGATAATACAACCAATGCATTCTCCCGATAGACACTTATGGAGCTGAAACATGGAACCTAACCAAAAGAGAGACCTGCAAACTGAGAAGCATGCAGCATGCGCATGAGAGAATCATGCTCAACCTTACAGAGAGAGATCACAAGATAGCACAGTACATAAGGAAGAAAACGGGAGTCTGAGACATCATGGAAATTACTAAAAGAACTAAAATGGCAATGGACAGGCCACGTTGCAAGAGTGAAAGACAACTGATGGACATCACAACTCACAACATGGATCTCCAGAGATCACGTGAGAAACCGGGGACAACAGAACACTGGCACCTATATATCATCATCAGCAGCAGCAGCAGCATTTTAGGACCCCTATATTTGCTAGACCTCTCTATCATGGACATCGCAGAGCCAGTATTTTCTGATATGGTGTAGCTCAATATGATCATCATGATAATGGTCGGTGGCGGTGGCGTCTATACACATGATACATATTTATTTGGCCAGCCAGCCCGACTTATAGATGTCAGTTTATAAAATCTGTTGTGAATATGAAAGGATGAACAACTTTTTCCTGGCCAGCTACAGTAGGCATTACACGAAATTTGACGAAAAATGGACTAAATGTGTCTGAGTGGCCAAAAATTTGTTTTTGATAATGTTCAAAATGATGAAAAATTAACCAAGAAATAAATTAATCTCAATCCAAAGTATCTGGAGAGAAACTTGTTTCTGTAATGGGTCATTTTTGTTACTTCCAACTAAAAACTGATGTCCATAATTTCAAAGTACAGAAGCATAAAGAGAAAAAAAAATAGGATTCATTTGTACTTTCTTTTTCTTTCAAAAAGATCCAAAATGTTAGGCTGAAGGTGGTAATGTTTTGAATCTCCAAGATCAAATTTGACCCAAAACTCACACCACTAATTGAGTTCCTGGTCAACAAGAAAAACAAAATGCAACTTTTTTTTTTTTGTTAGCCTTCCATATTTTAAAAATATGGATTGACAGCTTTAAGTGGGGACTGACAAAAAAGCCCCTCCCCCTATAATTTTCTGTCTTTCAGTTTCATCAAGAAGGGAAAAAAATGCATTGCCGGATGCAGGGTTAATGCTTGGTCCAACTATGCCCCACCCCCATGCAATTTTTTTTGCATTACTTTTTTAGATTTTTCAGGTTTCTTTAGATATTATTGCCCACTCTCTGAGCTTCAGTTGTAGGGTCTGCAGGTCACACATGCTGCTTCTGGCCTAGTGCTTCATCACATGATATTTTGCCGCGTAACAACTGAACATTTGAGCCTTTCCAGGAAAATTTAGTAGCAACATTCCAGCAAACCACACACTTTGTATGCACTTATACAAACTAGAACAAAAATAGTTACATTCTGGTATTTCCAACTTCAACAATGGAAAACTACAACTATTTTTTCTACCACCACACATTTCTATTACCACCATGAAAGAATGATTCAAATATTGGCCATAGTACTTGGTAAAAAAAAGTTGTTTTTCTTCAAAATCAATATCTTTTTAACATTGAACAATGCCATAAATTGAACAACCAACAGGAAAATACATCTATACATTTTTTTTCAGTAAATAACCTTACAATAGATCTAGGTACCCCTATCAATTCTTTTCAGCAAATGATATTTAATCTACACAAACTAACATCATTTGAGTAACTTTTAACTGCAGTGAATTTAAAATAGAGGTTATCATTGAAATATATGATGGTATTTAATCTTCATGATTAAGTACTTGATTATTAGCATCCATATGTCTTCATTTATTTTTTGATTAAATGAAAAATTATGAAGAACACTATTGTTCATTAAAAAATTGTAAAAAATTTCTGTAGCCCCAATAATCTTTATGGGACCCCAGAGGTGTCCTGACCCCAAAATTAAGAAGCCCTAGTTTACAGTAGCCCATCTAATTGAAAATTACAGTCAATTTTTCAACCTGATTTGGCCAGCTGGAAAATAGGGAGGAGATGGACATGTTTATGTGTGTGTGCTATTATGGTTATTTTTTCCTTTGAAAAAGCAATACTTGTACCCAAAAGGAACATTTTTTTCAATAAATTCAAGAACATTCCTAGAATGTATCTATAAGCTGTACTCACCAGCATTTGCAAGGTTTTACACCAAAAGGTGCGTCTGGTAGCACTGACACAAGATTTTTTTTGAGAAGCATGCAAAATTCCATCAAACATAAATTTGAAAAAATTTTTTAAAAAATACTTTTAGGAGATATCTAGTGGATTACAAATTCAAATTTGCAAGATTCTAGACCAAATGGTGTGGCCAGATTTACTGACACAATAAAAACAACCAAATGAAAAGGGAAGAATACCTCATCATCTTTCTTGTTGCTTAGTTAGATCGGTGATCGTTGCTATGATGATGCAATAAACATTGAACTCAATCATATTTTCAACATTTCTGATGTAAAATATATTTTCTCACCTAGAGAGCCTGATAGAAAAGTCATTTAACTCGGCAGATAAAAATAGACTGCAGAATTTTCTTCAGCTTTTTCCGCTGCAATTGTTAAGATAACAGTTTTTAATCTGAGTGTGGTAAGTAAGAGGTGTCACGCCATCAGTCTGTTTGTCAGTCATGTTATAAAAACCAGCAAAACATGGACACCGCCCAACCTAATTTGGCATGCATTCTCAATGGACCTAGGGAAGGTTAAAAATGAAAGGAAACTCTTATCTTTACCTTTAAGGAGTCAGAAGAGAAGTGAAACTTTATTTTCAAAAGTCTGAAAGTCTCTGTCCTACTTTTTAACTCTTTAAATATTTTATCAGGCATGGACAGTACTTCTGTAAGTACACTTATATCTTAGTCATACATTTTTGTTTCTGCTTGAGTTTGAAAAGAAACAGGTATGAGAAATGTGTGACTAAGTTGCTGAACTGATGATTTATGGATGAGTAAACATGGTGTCTAGAAATAAAGTCACTTGAGAGTATTGGACTGATATTTTGATCTTACGTCAATGACTTTTTAAATGTTTATGAGGGAGAAGTATCAAGTATTTGTAAGATCAATACCTACACAAATATCCTATAAGAGTATGTTTTTAAAACATTTTTTTGTGTTTAGGATAACAATATGGTAACTTAAAGAGACGTTCATTTTTTTAATATATATCCTGAACAATAGGAAAGCGTAGATGCCATATTAAGGAAAAGGGAGTGGTGAAACCAATAAGAAATGTTTTCTTCAAAGAAATGATTGGACTTAGCAAATTTCTTTTCTATTTGTTGCTGACACATCTCAATGGTTATGACATAAAAATAAATATTACTTCATAGAAACTTTTAAGACTTTTCGTCGGATCAACACACGTTAAAACAGCTCAAGTTGATTTGAGACTTTGAAAAAATTAAAATTAGGATACTCAAATAATTAAAAATGAATTACCCAATAAAATAGTTCCTCATCCATACATAAAAAGACCAATAAGTTTTTTGGGGTAAATGTTAGTAAATGAGCTGAAGGTTGTGAAATTATCAGATTTTTATCTTTTGCCATGACAAGAGAGGGTCATGGACTTGAAGAAGATGAAGATAAACAGACCAAATGGATACCGGGTCTTAAAAAAAAATTACTGAATTTTGAAAACTGATTATTTGTCTGTCAGTTTTGGGGAGAGGGTTAGCTAAGATAAAAAAAAGAAGAAAGTCCTTATACTCTTCTATTCTTATCTCTCATTCAGATTTTACTAACCCTGTCGGCCACTGATGTTTGGATAATTTCTATGGACAACTGACTTTTCTCAGCTTCAATTGAAAGTTAGTCATGTACTAGAAAAAAATGAAAAGGTAAAATGAATCACATGAAAGAAGTCAACAAGTGCAACCAGAGGCATAGCTAGAGGACGAGATGTGAACTGTCGCCCACCCACCCAATCCACTCCGGTGCAGATGCAAAGAGGTGCAAAATCTCCCATGGCCTATAATGCCTGTTAATTAATAATTATGCCCACCCCAAACCCTTAACACAGCTGCCTTTTGTCACTGTATTTGCCTTCAGATGCTGAAACCCTTGCTGCATCACTGAGTACATCCATTTGTTATCCTAAATAGTAAGTCAATAGAAGGTGAAAAAAAAAAAAAATCAATGAAAACTATCAAGTCTCTAAACTTGAATAATTTGGGAAGGGATATAACATAAAGCTATCTATGTAGGTACATCAATAAGTCTGCAGCTTGGTTAGGAAAAAATCCTTTATTTCCCCACAACAAATATGTTTCAACATAATTACTTTCCCAATGAATGCACTTGATTCAGTAATGAATGTTAATCACATAGATCAAACATTATACAATAAAAATTTCAGATCAGAATTCAGCTAATAACTGTGTCAGGCTATGGACCTATTGATCCAGCCCCACTAATTCAGTACTCAATTAAATAATGATTTAATTAATAATCCTAATGAAACCAAGAGGTTAATTTTTCTAACTAAAATGATAATGTTGATTTGAAGTAGTTATATAATTGTTAATTGCGTTAGCAGTTCATTATCCCATTAATCCTAAAGAGAAGTTTGTATAACCAATGCATCCTCCCAATAGTCACTTATGGAGCTGAAACATGGAACCTAACAAAGAGACAGACCCGCAAATTGAGAACCATGCAACGTGCACGTGAAAGAATGATGCTGGGCCTCACATGGAGAGACCACAAGACAGCACTGTACATCCGAGAAAAGACAAGAGTCAGGGACATCATAGAATCCATTAAAAATCTCAAATGGTGGTGGGCTGACCATGTTGCAAGAATGGCAGACAACTGATGGACATCGCAACTCACGACATGGATCTCCAGAGGCTGGCAGAATATTAGATGGAGAGACGATCTAGACAAGTTTACGAAGTACTGGCTCCGCAACGCCCATGATAGAGAAGTGTGGCAAATCCTGGGGAAGGTCTATGTCCAACGACAGACGTTAAAAGACTGATGATGATGATTAGATGATAATATATGCCAGAAATTCCACCATATTACTTCCTTTGTACAATTTTTTTTTCTACTGGCTTTGTTTTCATTACCTAAATTCTCCATTTCAGTTTCCATTCTGTTTTTACGCCTGTAGACAATAATATTTTTTTCCCTCCTGCTATGGCTTTCTTTACATAATTTTTTCCTCCGGCTTAGCTTTCATCACCTAGATACAGTCTTAAAATTTTTATTGTATTTATGCCTATTTATTGCCAATCATGGCCTTGTAGGCATTAATCCTAGTTAATCCATCAAACACTTCAATCCAACAACCCTTTTGAAAAACAAAGAAAATATTGATTTCCAGGGTTATAGTAAACCACTACTGCAATTTACAGTGTGGGTGATTACCTCTGGTTTAGCTATAGTTTTGAAATTAGTCCAACCTTATCACTGAGGATCCATGTGAAGATATTGGCAATATTTTAAAATGTTTGCTGTATGCATACATAAAATGGATCATGGCTGTATCATAGGCAGTCATGCATGATATAAACAAATGTTCAAAAACTTTATCTCGATTGTTTGAGAAATTAAGTGCTACACATAACCAAACAAAGGATTTCATTGACAAAATTGATGAAAACTCATGCTAGATCCATTTAGGAATTTGACTTAACCCAATGTGATTAAGTCTTTATTATGTTCATGATTTTTCCTCCAAAAAAAACATGAACACACACAGGAGGAGAGCATGCATGCTATATTAAAGGACAAAGAGGGCTCATAGATAAGAAAAAAAACATTAGAAAAAGTAGTCAAAACAGTTCATTGTAGCAAGGGATATCAAGTCGAGTTACTCCTAAAATGTGAACCTTGTCATTTTTCTGGCCCTTTTGATTAGGAATTAAGTGTAGTATCTGTTCCATGGCATAGCCCAAGATGCCGGTACTGATGCTTACCTGCCGAATGGGCCAGAGATTGTGTGGTGGTGAGCATCAAAGACCAAATACATTAGCCAATGAGGGGACTCTGAGGCTGCGCTTCGCTAAGCTCATTGGGAACCTTTGGACTCGTCCATGGGTTCTCATTCTATTACTCAGCCAACTGCAGGGAAGCAGTTCACCCTAGGGCGGCACTAAGAAGGGGAGGTCGAGCTCAACCTGACGCCTTTGCGAGTTTGGTTGCTCTATTTTCCCATGCTGGGAGTGTGGAATTAATAAAAATAAATAAATAAAACCCATAAAATGCACTAACCTGAAGAATGAACGCTAAAAAAAAGTTTGGGTGATTTGTTACTTAATAATTATATTGTTGTGTCTGTGTTTGCACTCACCCCAATGATGAGGATCTGATTTCCATCAATCTGTCTATCTAAATAGTATTAAAATTCTGATTCAGTTTATCAGTATGTGACCTCTTAGCAGTCGAAATAGAGCATTGCAGAGATATTGAATTAAGGTAACCCTAAGGAAATTTAATTCTCATACTTGCATAAACATAATCACTTGATTCATTTTTTTTTTATATCTAAGTCTTTTAAATATGATACTGTACACAAAGTAACCCTTTTAAATATTTTTTGCTTTTGAGATCTGACATGCATGCTAAAAGTGAATGAAATTCAACAGCAAAATAAAGCAGAATGAATCTTCCGATTCCTCCTGGGTATTTGCAGAACCAACAAACATTTATAAACACATGATGCAAAATGAATTCATAGTTCCAAACCGACCAGCTTTGTACCAATGTATAAAGTATCGAGTTTCAATGTTTAGGCGTGTTATTAATTGTTGTTATGGTTGTTGGGTGCCTTCTATGGGGTAATGGTTATTAAGCTACAATTTAATAGCAGAAGTTTTCTCTATACACATACACACTCACAGGTTATGCCTGCTTTTCAGAATATTGCTTCACACTACTTCAATTTTACATGAGACCTACATTAGTGGAGGTTTTTTTAGCTATGGAATGCTGAAAAGTGAAGAAGCAATTACCATTACTTATTACGGGAAAATTTTGTAGCATTCTCAGACCCCCAAAATAACCCTCAGTGAGAATTTTCATACAACTGACAAGGTTGTAATGACTGTAGAAGAGTATTACTTAAATTTTGAAAGGTCACGTAGGTAAGGTAGTTTTGTAGGATGTTTTGACTGCCTACAAAGAGGTATGATAGGAAAATGTGTGAGGCTAAGCAGTCAAGCATACTATTATATATCAAGCCTTCCACATCAGCCACAACAGACAATGAACCTCAGCCTTCTACATTGGAACAGGCAGACACAGTTGGCTATTTGGGGTGGGGGAGAAGGCTAAAAATATCTCCTACATAAATTAATGATAATTACTTCTTTGCTTTATGACATTCTGCATAGCTGTGGTGAAAACTGTATTAATGTAGGCCTCTCGTAAAAGCAATGTGGTGTGGAGCAAATTTTGAAAAAGCAGATCTTCTCTTCTTTTCAAAAGTTTACATCCTGTAAAATTGCCCTGAACTCATGTAACCTTTCAAGATTGAAGTCATACTTTTCTACAATCACTGCAGCACTGTCAACCATAGAAAAAAACTCACACAAGGTAATTTTTGAGGTCAATTGTAATTCATTTTTTGCTTCATGCCATTTTGGGTAACAAAAAGACTCATTGGGAAGCCTTACTTTCACAAAGGGCAGAAAACCTGTATGTATATATGAAGTGTAAACCCAAAACGGGAATTTTGGCTATGAAGAAAATTATTTAGTTCAACACCTAGTTTTCTCCATCTCCTTCAAAGTAGTCTCTTTGGGTATGTTTGTCCAACAGTTAACAAAGAGTACTGTTCAAAAAGGGTAATATCAAAAGTCTGTACTCCATTAAGTTTGCATATGGTTTTGAAATTCTTCAAACGTTCAAGTAATTCCTCACATTATTATACACACATATATATATTTATACATATATATATATCTGAAATGGAGGAGGTGTTTAATCAACATTGCAGGGGGTGCCATGTTAATACAACTGTTTTGTTTCTAAAATCCCCGAAACAGTTACATGGTAAACAACCAATGATCCAACCAAAAGACAATCTATACATTCTATAAAAATAACAAAATATATGTGAAACAGGGGAAAAAAACATTGAAGAAAATTACATAAATTGCATTGACAGATATTTGGAAATAAATGACTGAAGTGACACAAAAACATTTTTTTTTTTAAATTTTCAATGTTTAGTGTTTAAAGCTGTGAAGCTTTCCAGAATATATGTATCAGCTTGTTTCATATTTTCAGCTGATATTATGTAGGATGTTATCCCAACATAGATTGGAGAATGTAAATCATATTGGATTTGTGAATTGGGTTTTTAAATTTGTATTTAATGGTTGAATGAAGATTACTCTCACTGCAACAAGGGTATCAGCTCCTGCCACTTCTTTTCAGCTTAGGGCCAGGGTGTATAAACAGCCAGCAGTTGAGTTATGTAAAGAGTGGTTGATTTGGTGAGTCCAATCAAAGACAGTGTGACTCATAGTGGGAAAGATGTGTTATGGTATCAATCACGAAACAAGTGTGTTTATTTCAAGCTGAGAACAGTTCATTACAAATTTAATCCATGTTTTTCTTTTGGTATGTTCGTAGTTCTTGCTGTTTCCTAAATGTATAAGTGCAAAAGCTGATAACCATCAATTTAATTCTATAGTAAGAAATGAAATCAAGATGACTTATTAATACATGTGTCATATTTGCCCTCATCAGAACTGCCTTGTTCAATGAAGAAACATTTTTTTAAATTTGAAAAAGAACTTATCAAAAAAATCCAACTAGCTATTGGACTGGTTTCTTTTCTGAAAACAGAAATCCAATTACATGATTGTTATAGATGGAGAAACAAACAAAAAATGTCACACTGTTCATTGTATAGATATATGGAGACACTAATTGTTTTGAATTGTAGCACAGAAATTGGCCAAATCAAGTACAACAAAATTTGATTAGAAAGTAGCTATTCAAAAGATCCTTTAACTAAAACTTCGCAAATTCGAGTGTCCAATCATCTATAAATCATACTTATAAGTAGCACAGGTGGGCTTTTCTGACAATTCTTGGCCGGAAACCAATAATAAGTATAAACCTCGTTCCTTGGGACCTGTCTCCCAGGCAGTATCTCTCCATTGAAATAACAGAACAGGGTTAGAGATATGGCCCTGATGCCTGAAAGTATCCAGCCATTTTTTAATATCTCAAGAACTGGTTGTGTGCCCTGGATGTAACTGGACAACTAATTAAAGGCAACCTTACAGCACATGATGAACAGACACTCTCAGATGGGGTTACTCAGTTGGCAATGAGACACCATTGAGTGACCTTATGAACTATGCAATTGCTGCATTCATAATGATTGAGTCAGTTTGGCAATAAGGCATTTAAAAATTTATGTATTCAAGTTTCATTGTATCAACAAGGTCTATCAGCTTCTCAACAGTCCAGATGAGGCCCCAGAATTAAGGAGCAGTGTGGTTGTAAGTGCAACTTTTTAAAGAAATAGCTACAAGGATTTAAGTGGACTGACAAATTTGGGGATAATACACTTTTAAATTTATGAAAGCAAAGAATCTCCTTCAAAAATTAATGTATTCATATGAGTGAATGATATATTCTTTTAACTTTAATGATTCCTACGTCTTTTTCTCAAATTACTCTTGCTCTTAGACTGCTTTATGTACGAGGATGTTCAATTGATAAAATTTAGTATGGAGGATGTTAAAGTGATAAATAGAACATATGTACGTACGCAGTAACTCTTTTATTTTTAATTTAAAATTAAATACAGAAATAAATAAATATTAGCTTTAGATATGAAACCTTGAATCTAGCTACTTGTGCAAAATGTTACTTTCTTTATCTATTGGCTATAAAAGCTCACTCATTGAAGCCTCAACTGCCTTAGTTGGTTACTTCCTTTCTCTATTCCTTCCTTTCTCTAAAGGATCTCAATTATTTTGCTGGCCTCCCGGCCAATTCAAATTTTATCATTTTTCCACCATGACTAATCAATGTTTTAAGCCTTACCCATTTCATTTTCACAGATGTTGAGGTATCTCTCATATGCTCAGCTACGAATTGCAGGTCCTCTAGCTCAAATGTGTATTAATCTCTCTATCTTCTGTGAATGAAATGACAATGTATTTACTACACAACAGCCATGATTATTTTCAGGAAGTACACATGGGTTAAACACATGTTTTCTATGACTAGTCTTTCTGTTGTGTTTTTCAGCGTCTGAAAATGGCCCCCAAGTTGCACTCGGTGATCATAAATCCAGGGATCATTTCATCAACTCATGGCCACTACAATATTTTGCACAGAGCTCCTATCCTACACTTGAGGACTATCTTTTGTCTTTCTCTTCTACCTAGCCACAAGGTATCATGGATCCAATCTCCTTCCTCAACTACCTAATGATCTCATCTAAACAGGCCTCTTCGATCATAATTGATCTTATTAATGTTAATACGTATTTCTCTTCCAGCTTTAGATATATTGTTATAAAAGTCTCATTCGTCGAATCATTAAATGAATGTCCAATTTGTTTATCTAAACATTTGTGTGTTTATTCCAATTACAAACTCTGATTAATCTATACATCCATATTCATACTTGGCACACATATTCTCTCTTCTAACAAAGAAACAAAATGGTTACCAGATGTTTACATCAAAACAAGATGGCCACTTCCATCAACTTCCAACATTTATATTGATGTCATCATGTGACAGTAAACTCAAAGCACACAGGGAGGAATTCCTTTGTCCTCAACAACTGCACCATCCTGTCCCTTCACAGAACTAACTACCATTACTATTCTCCCACACGCAATTTCAACTATGAAATTATAAATAAAACACGAGCTTAAAACAAATGAATGGCAAGAAAGCAATCACATTTAGATTATTACGTTTTAATTTGTATAGAAAAGATCAAGCAAATGAGTAATCATTTGCTCTAGACTTTGGGAATAAGGCCAAAATTGAGCATCAACTCACTCTCTGTCTCTTTCAAGGAACAGACCTTCCAAGTTCTACACATAATGAGTGAGACACAAGCATTTTGATAGATTCTTTCCCTCACATGCATGGAAGGGAAATTCTCATGCATTTTATAGAAACTGGTAGATTTAATTAGATTTATTAAATTGGTTTAGGTTTCTGATAGAAATAGCAGCAGATATGCCCTGGGACACAATTTTAGATACATGATTTTAAAAATTTTCTGGGGGAGCAGGTCACTATTATAGAACATTTGGGTCCCCTTCCCTCTCTGCATTCAGAATCTTTTTTTTTTTGTGGTACGGGTTGTGATTCTCAATGATTCTAAACATTGAAACTTGACAAGTCTGAGGGGATAGAAAATAAATGCATATCCTCCATTGCAAAAGGAATATATGATCAGGCCCAGGAAGAGAGAAGGCCAACTGGGCCAGTTGGTATAGGCCAACAATTTTGAGGGGGTCCTACTCGAGACTTTACAAATTGTTCTAGTATTTTATTCTGTTCGGTTATTTATAAATACATCATGCACACATATACACCCATACATAATATAATCTGTATTTAACACTGATTACAAAAAATACTTAATGAGCAGTTTGAAGTGGGGTCTACATTTCCCATCTGAATTGGGCCCTGTACATAATACAACACCATACTGTAACAATGTACATTAAGATACTTAAGTAGATAACATTACTACACATTAAATGCAAAAACATCTTCAGAATTCCCAAAGTACTTCTGGAAGTACGACATATGTCCCTCGTGACTTTACATTTAGAGAAATCTGGAACACAAAGACTTCATGGTATACACTCACACTTT
The DNA here is from genome assembly GCA_963457665.1 of Thysanoteuthis rhombus. Taxonomy (NCBI): domain Eukaryota; kingdom Metazoa; phylum Mollusca; class Cephalopoda; order Oegopsida; family Thysanoteuthidae; genus Thysanoteuthis; species Thysanoteuthis major. The sequence goes on from OY735206.1 coordinate 50,419,994, forward strand.
TTAAGTTGGATAGTACTATATATACATACACAAATATCAAACATAAGAAAACTAAGTCTTTTTCATCAGATTTTACATGTAGACATTTGATACATTTTCAAAGGATTGAGCAATTCCCTCCACCACATTCTGATCTGACAAATCCTTTCAAGATTCCTTATATGATTACACTGACATTATATAATATATATAAGTGGTGGCACATGAGGCCAGGAAAGGGTACAACTTTTCTGAGGGACCCTGAACATCTGAAAAACAAAAACAAATAATAAATAGATAAATGAAATAATCTAAAAAAAAAAAAATTTACAGATAAGACTTTTTAACAATCTATTGCAAAATTTGAACATCTTTGAAGATTTCATTTTGATTATGATTGCAAGAAAATAGCATAAAGTTAGTAGTAAATAAAAGAAGAAATATTTTGGGATGTTCAGAGGATTTCTGAGCGAAGGGGTCAATTTAGAAAATATTTCCAAAAGATTTTCAAACAAAATAAATTTTTCATAGGAAAATGAATTCAAAATTGAATAAATCCAGTGAGTTTTATTAAAATCAGCCCAGTGATATACTTTTGTGAAATTTTAAAATTTGTCTGTAGATTGAATAAAAGTTCCTAATATGAATTCTCTTCTTTGGTTCACACGTGTAAACAGATTTTCAACCACAATTATTTCCGAGTATATACTGCCTACACAAATAATCTTCAACAATCTCTCTTCTTAGTAATAACACAAAGATTATTATGATAAAATTAACAGATTACAAATTTCAGACATTTTTATTGGTACAAGTTGATTTTTGTCAAAAGTATATGAGAGCAGAAAAAAAACTTTATTCTGAGAAGATTTATGATGCAGACTGTACTTGATATACCCCGTTTATGTTTATTCTTTCAAACCGTTTTATATTTTGTTTTGAATACAATTAGAAAAAACAAGTTTGATTGAAACAGGTTTTTATTTTCAAGTAAGGATCAAAATCAGAATAAAAACCCAAGAATAACTCTTTTTTGTGAGGGGGCACACGTAGACCTAGTGCCACTGGGGAATATAAATATACATCCTGAGGATTTTATGACTTTTGGGATATACAAGTCAGAGACATAGCAAGTGGGGATTAGTCACGCTTCAGGCACAGGTGAAATCGGGCATAAAATTTCCCTAACTCTATAATGCGTGTTAATTAATGATTTTATGCTTTCCTTTAGGATATAGCGCAAAAGCCTCTAAGCACTGAGTTCTCTTACAACACCACAGACACAAGTCCTATAGATCTCTTTTAGAAGTATACTGAAACATTGTAATTCAGATATTAAGGGCCTCAATAAGTAAGTCTTGAAAGGATTAACTAATTAGAGCAGAAATTTAGTGATGTCCAACAAACTCGTCCAGCAGTGAATCATTGGTTAATGTAAAAGAGTTTGATCCTAACAGATGCCCAACAGCTGTGGCCTTGTGCCAGTGACTCAAGCTTGGTAAATAATACCTACATGAAAATGTTTATATTTACAAGTTTCCCCCTGTACTTCAAACAGAAAGATATTGATTTCAGGCAATAATGAGAACAAAAAGAAAAAAAACAATTACTGACTTAGTGTTGAAAATTGTGTTGGCCAAGTCTAACATCATCTTATATGCACATATATATACTAGCATGGTACCAGTAAAAATGACAAGATTATTCAAGTATGGTTCTGCACTTCTGCCTAGGATCAGAGTATGCTCAACCTAGAATCAAAATGTTGCTCCCCGGTTCTGTTGATGATCAAACCGCCAATGCAATAAGCCCTGGGGTAGCACCTTCCCATTACACTAAAAAACGAGGGTCAGGCTTGCCCTGACACCCTCGCAATACCAGTTGTGGGGACTGGAGCAATTCATTAAGCTTTCTGTAATGGAAACCCACATCAAACCAACCTTGTGTCTCATCTTGCTCTCGTGGGGAAGTGAGTTGATACAGATCAGAGAGTACAATCTGTGTGCTCATTGAAAATTGCCATGCACACACACCTATATATATATATATACACACACATATTTTTTTTAAAGTGTAAATAAGAAAGAGAAAGAAAAAGAAAAAGACAGAAGGAAAATTAAGGAAAAGAAAAAGAAAAGGCAAACTTTTGATTGTGGTTTTGAGGTATGATAGTTTTTAATAAGCCTTAGCAGGTTTTGTGAAGGTCTTCAGAAGTCTGATGTGGTTCAATTTCTGCTCATTATTTTCAAACAGAACCACACAAGCCTTCTGAAGACATATACAAAAACGGTTAAGGCTTATTAAAAACAACTATACTTCAAAGCCGTAACTAAAAAGTTTAGCCTCCCATTTTCACACTTTTCTTAAATTTATTCAACCCTTATTGCAGAATTTACCTACCTATATATATATATATACATATACATATACACACACATACATGAATAAAATCTTATATCTGTGCAATAATTAATAAAAAATCATGGATATACTTGAATTTCTATGAAATGATTTTCTTTTAGAGAAGAAACTACAGAACTCATTTCAGTGAGAGATTCCATTGTTTCAAGTTGTGGGTAGGAGATATTTTCTACAACAAAACAGTAACCTTTAAATGGAAGAGTCCATTGTTCTGGACAGAAAAACAAAAGAGAATCAAGTAAATCACAATGCAGATCAAAGAAGAAAGTTTAAAAAAATTGTTCCAAAAATCAATGATCAACTCCAGTAATGCTGAGTAGTAAACTTGTAGGCTCTTATAATGAATGCAGGACTGGTCCAAGGGTTGCTGGCGCCACGGGTCAAGCTGAACTTTGGTACACTGACTTCACACCAAGGAATTTTCTTATTCGGACTATTTTTAATGTTTAAGTCATTCATTTTTTTTTTTTTTTTAATGTGTATTTGGAGAGTCCTACTGTCTTTCAAATACTTGACAATCCCCCCACCCCACCTTGATTGTCCCTGAATGAATGAATGAATGATTTGTTATATATTTGTATGACACAGAGCCTTTCACTTAATGTAAGGTAATTTCAGGGAAAAATACATTTCCATAGCTGTACCTAACACTGTACATTTACAGTGAAGAACAGCAGCACCTACGCACTGGTTGGCGGAAATGAGAGTGGAACACTTCTCAGTCACATACACAAATAGGAGTGCCAAAAAGACATTCAACCACGCAGAATGTGTAGCAATCACGTGATTCCTAATTCAGCTGTATCTTATCAAATAACCTCCACCAATAATTTGTATCCTATTCCCATTTCAAAAGGAAATTAATTGCCTTGGAGGAAATTTTTCCACCATATTCTCAAAGCTGTCAATTAAGGATCAAAGTTGTTTTAGTTATGAACAAAAACTCTGGCAAGGAAATCAATGCCTATGGAAAAGAACCCAGTCGTTGAAATCTTTGTGCCATTAGTAAGAAGAAAGATTTGGGAAAAATCTAACATAAAATTTATTTGTGTACAATATACACAATATAATCGGACCAAAGACATTTTTGTGATACAGCAAAAAGTTGTTTACCAGTAAAAAAAAAAAAAAAAAAAAAAAAAATTTGTATTAGAAAAAACTTTAAAGGAAAAATCTGCTGAGCGGAAATCATGGAACACACTTAAAACTTCTATTCGAAAAGGGCAACTTTTATACCTGTAGAATTTTTATAAAATCATTTCAAGATTCACAATTAAAAACAGTCATATGTAATACAGTATTTAGAATAACTCACTTAATTTAATTTTGTGACAGAATTTTCAAACAAAACTTGAAATTGAATTTTCTTAAATTTTAAGCTGAGCAGAAGAAAATTCTAATACAGTTTTTTTTTCTATAAAACTTTAAAAAATTCTATTCAGCAACATAGAAGTTTAATAAATTTGATTTTTTTTTTCTATTAACACTTTTAGTCAAAATCAAGATTTCAATGTTCAAAGTGCATAAAGGTTCTAAAAACAAAACAAATGAAAACACTTGGACATTTTTGGAAGAAAAGAGCAGAAAATTGTGATTGGAATCCATTTTTTTTTTTTAGATAAAATCCAGAATATAAACAGAAAATAAGAAAAATAACTTTGATTTGCCATTAAAAGCCAAAAGTTCTCCAAGGAATAAGAGAGAAGTTTCACCTTTATTTTATACATGAGTGCATATGTAAAAGGATAAAACTTTCTATACATTTCAGTTCTTCCAAATGGTGAGGAAAACTTTTGCTCAATCACTTCTCCATTGATTTGTAACTTTTTTTTAAGTATATTGTCATATGCCAGGAAGATTAAACCTTAAGATTCTTGCTAAAAATAAAATTAAATCAGATAAATAGAATTTTTGAAAATGAATGAAATTAATCTTTCATATCAGAAAAGTAGATCAAATCATGTTGAGTTTATTAATATAGCAGCAGAATTATATTATAATACAGTTTTTGCCCATTGAAAAATTTTCTGTGAGAGGGAGTTGGGGTAAATGCTGAATAAAAGAGGAAATCGTGATAACCAGCTGATGATAACCAACAACAAAATCTTGGATATAATCATTCAAAAATCGAATGAGTGAGGCATCTATTATAAGTACTAGTCTTTAACCAATTGCTTCACTGACGGTAATCATAAGTATACAACAAGTTTAAAAGGAAATGGGGCAGCTGCAGGAATCAAACCAGCAATGGTCACATGTTCGATTCCTGCTATTTTCTTTTATTCACCATGTAATAATAGGAGATCACTTCAAATAAAGTTTTAAAGTAATGTAATGCATTTATGATTATTTCAGTCGGATTATTTTTCTGTTTCCGAATAATCATATATATGTATAGATAAAATCTTGTTTTTCTTGGCACCACTGCAAGTTTCTTTGAAATTTATAGACAAGCATTGAAACATGCCCATGTCGGATCATCTCACATCTACACAACAAACACACATATATATATAAGAGAGAGAGAGAGAGTCTATGTGTGTGTGGGCATGTATGTATAACACTTTTCAGTAAGCTACACTCTGATCCTAGGTAGAAGAGCCAATTTATATGTTATGAATCCAATAACACTTTTCAGTAAGCTACACTCTGATCCTAGGTAGAAGAGCCAATTTATATGTTATGAATCCAATAACACTTTTCAGTAAGCTACACTCTGATCCTAGGTAGAAGAGCCAATTTATATGTTATAAATCCAATCATCTTTAATATGGACTATGCTAGTAGATGTATACTTCACACTCAACTGGAGGTTAATACCAAACAGATGAATAACAAGATCCAAAATTTTGAGGAATTAAAAATGTGATTAGTAAGTGATTCAGTAACAGTAATTTTATGGATATTTGGTACAATTGTACATGTGAGTGAGCAATATCCAGACATCAAATTAAAAAAAAACAAAAAAGGAAAGAAAAAAAACAGCCTACTTTTAAAAAGGAATTCTATTCAAGTCTAATTTTGATTGTCTACAAATGCACAAATAAGTACAAGACTGATTTGGGCAGAAGTTTTTTCATCATTCCGATCTGTTGGTTAATGCATCCTAAAAATCAACAGCACTTTGTTATTCTTTGTGCAAAAGTGTAGAAAGCCCAAAGATTTTCAATGAACTTAATATTTGTGACTTCTTATACTGGATGTACATATTAGCTGAGTGTTAGCCAGAAATTCCAAAGTGTATAAAGTCTTGTTTTTTGATATTGACAAACTATCAACAAATCTTAATATTTTATCAAGAATTTTTTTTTCCCAATTCACACATATGAGGAAAAACTAAAAAGGTTATTTTCTCTGAAGTTTCATACGATCATTCGAAATGTGTTCCCTGAAATTGTGGCACATATCCAAACAATCATTCTGTAATTCTCTATGAGAAGACTAGGCACAATATTGATATTCGTTGGCATCAACTCTGAGTTAAATCAGTCGCATGGTCCGACAATGATCTTCATTGTTCGTATGGTGAACATTTGAGATTTTTGTTATTTCAGCTTATTAAAGATTGGCCAGATTGCGATTGGTCTTCAAATGACATTTCAAACAGAAATACCATTTGAACCAGCGTCGTTCTACCCCCCGCCCCCCAAAAAGCTGTTCTTTTTTATCAATGATTGTGCGGGGGAGGGGGGACCAGAGGAAACAAATCAGTCAATCCTAAACAGTGCCACTCGCCAGAACGGCTCAGAATAGTTTTGGCTTGTGGGTGATACATAGTGGCGCAATGTGTACCTACATCCAATTCACACACCACATCTGAATTCTTTTGGTATTCCCTCATATGAGAAAAACTGCAAGGCTATCTCCAGAGAGAAGGTAACCTCATGACTTATCTGTGAAGCCGGGGGGTGGGGATTGAAATGTAAATAGTGCCAAAGTACTGAAAAAGTCAATTTGTAAAAATAGTATCTCATGTTGAAATAGACTTGGAGATGTTTACGAAAATAACTTCATACTGCAACAATGATTGTGTTAAACATCTTGAAAAGAACTAATGATGTAACCATTTGGGGTAGGAGGGGGTACTCACAACTGGTGACATAATTTCTGTGATCCAAAAACCCCAAATTTTACACGAAAAAACTTGGATTACCGTTTTAGTAATCTTTTAACTTTGGCTGCTCTCCACAGAAATGAAGAAAGTTTATCGTTATTTCTGAGATGAATAATCATGCATTAATTTACTCAGTCTGGTATCCTCATCTTGGTTGCCTCTTCCACTGGATCAGGCAAGCGACACAAAAAGTTTAAGGCTAAACTTGAACCAATTGTGCATGAGCATAAAACACTGAAATTTGAAAGAACACTTGTATCAAAAAGGAGAGGCTAAACTTTCATGAACCAGACCCCAAAATATAATTCCCCCATCATGTTGTTGTTATGGGTAGCTTGGTAGGATGTTCAAAGTCCAGTATATCCTCATGGAAGAACTTGCCTTTCTCCTCCAAATACACTCCATCCAATATTCACCTTGATCTTATCAAGCTGAGTGTCAAAGAAGTGGACTTTGAGGTACAACCTGTAGCCCATTTTACCATAGTTCTTCACCATAATCTCAACCAGTTCCACAGAGTTTCCAGCTTTGTTATTGCCCTGGAAATCCCAAACCACCGTCACAAAGCTGTATCAAGCTACTTTCCGAGGAGTTTCACGGGGACACTGGTGTTGACCTTTGCCTCGGACAGTACTCTGCTAAGATGGACTAAGCCTATAAGACATATTTCAGCATGCCTATTGGGAATCAAGACAAATTCTGGGCACATCATTTCACCAGCAATACAACATTGTCAAGACTTTGCTAGATGCCTTGATTCATGATGTATGGCTGAGAGTTAATCAAAACCTTCAAAATAGCAGCATTCCTTAGCACACTACTAAAGGCAGGAATAGCCATAGCCATCCAAATTCTATGTTGGTGTGAACAGCAACACATGAGAGCCACTGATAGACCCTCAGAAAGTGTTAATGCCACTATTGCACATAAAATTAGATCTGGAGGAACAATTTGTCAGTGATCTAGGTACCGAGTTTGCAACTTTCAACTTGCTTCTCAGTCTTTGGCAAAATGTGTAAATTACAAAATATCAATGTTCCGATCACAAAAGCAAAGTTTGAAGGGAATAATAGCCGTTTTCTATACTAAACATTTTAACCAATCATTTAAGAAATATCTTATTGCCTGGGAACAGAAAAAAAAAGTTTCTAAAAAGTTGCATAGAGTTATACACAGGAAGCCGCTTATGATCACTTTGGGACAGGGTCTTTTAAATAACAATAACAGGCTGATAAGATAATGCAAAGGATATAAAAGTTGAAATAATTCATCTTCATCATATTGTAAATTTACATTCTTGTCATAAATTCTTTGTTCACTTATCGAATCGATTAATACAAACAACTTATGTTATAAAAAAATTAATATGAAATTTATTGACTTTCATCAATGAATTTTATGTAGAGTGATTTTGATGACAAACTTTTGATAACATTATCCATAATTATAATAAATAGCATCCTCTGTAGAAAAGAGGATGGTTATTGCTGTTGTAAAATTTCATTATCTGATGTGGTAACAGAGCCACTAACCAGGAGCAGTGTATAGAAAAGGGAAAATATCAACTAGGCAGATGAATTCCATATAAAGTCAACAAAAATTGCAAAAAGAAAAATTGTTAAAAAGAAAAAATATATAAATATATATGACATGTTATGAAAATTGGTAAAATTGTTTTAACAAAAAACAAATACATCGTTTTGATTTGATCAAGAATTTATCTAATCAGAACAGAGATATGAAAAACTATTTGTTTTTTGTAGGTTTTTTGGTTTTTGTTTTTTTTACAAAAAATGAGTAAATTTCACCAATTTGGCATGACATGATATACAAAAGAAAAAAAAAACAAAAAAAAACAAACAAGAATAAATTAGAAAAAAAAAAATTTAATTTAGAAATTCAGAAAAAATGCATCAGTTGAAAATAAATAAAACAATTCAACTAAAAAGGTCAAGAAAATAACAGCCAAATTGGAATGATAAAGACAAAAAAAAAATCTCTGAAAATGTCTGTTCTTTGATCAGCACTCTCAAAAGCAATTCATGTGGAGAATTTTTTTTTTTTTCTCAGATACCCTCCCCCCTGAAAAAAAACAATTTGAAAGATATTTAATAATAAAACCCTACAAGGGTCAACTTCTGCGAGACATCAAAACAATATGACTGAAGATAAAGTGGAAGGCACTGTAAAAGTTTGTCAAGCTGCAGTCATGTATTCCTCCAATGAGACATGGCGCCATCAAGTCTACCATTGTCATTAGCTGTACATAGAATTGCTTCAGTTTTTGGTGATCTACCAACAGCACCAAGAGTAAAATCGTTGTAGTCAGAATATCATCTGAACAAGCTAAATAGTCAGAATTCTGTGAAGAGCACACTGTTGAGATAGTTGTTCCGAGGAATCGGAAAATACGAGTTAAACACCGGAGTTTACCAACTATGCTGCTAGTTACCAACATGTTGTCGATGCATATCAAAGCTGGAGAAAAAGTTCGTTTGAAATTTGTCAAGTCATATTCAGCTTTTTTTGGTGGAGACCCGTGTTCAATTTGGACATCAGAGGGCTCAACAGCATTATTGATTTCTGCCATGGCATCATGAAAACTTTCGATAGAGTCTGAAAAGCTTTGTGTAGTCATGCTCTTCATAGAATTCCTACGAGAGCCTAAGGATAGTTTTATGGATTCCATAAGACTAGAACAATCCTCGTCGGCACCACGATACAAATCTTTCACCATGTCACTCTCCCATTTCAGGTCATCCATTGACATTGAAAGCCGCATTTTCTCATTATCAACCTCATCATTTTCATCATCACTATTTTCAACAGAGTCTGTAGCTAGAGCAGAAAAAGACGACATGTCTTGCCCAAGCAAAAAACGCTGAGAAAATGACCCTTCATTGACAAACTCAGAGACAGAAAATTTTGAGATATTAGCAAGAAGGTGGTTACAAACCGATTCATAGGCAATGGAATAAAGCTTAATGATGTCATTCATGAGGTTTTGGTAAAGATGGTTCTCATAGATGAGCCACAGTTTGCTCAAAGAAATCTCACTGTGCTCGATTGCAGCTGGCAGTACATTCCTGCACATATTTTGGATATGTGTGTGAATATCAGATCGGAATGTGTCAATGGAAGACTTTAGAGGCAAAGTGCGGAAGTGATCGGTTATAGAAACATCTGACATTCGCTGATCTAAAGGGAATTTTTCATCCACACTTTCTACACTTGCATTTCTCATTACAGGTAGCTCCAAAGAATCAGAATATTTTCTATTCAAAGAGGCATGAAAAGAAGCGTTTTCAATTGGAAGACAATATCTAGTGCGGTGGCTAGAGAGACCGGATTGGTTAAGTAGTTCCATTTCTGTTGTACTAATTTTTACTTCAGTAGATGCCCTATTTTTTAATGTTTCGGTGCGGAACAGAGAGTATTCTTCACTAGCAGCTTTGATACGATCCCTTATTCGGTTGCAGAACGTTTTGTGGACTTGGTAAGGCTCTTGCTTGGGGTTACTTAAAATAAGTGCAACCTTTTCTTCGTGAGTCTTCCAACTGTCAGGCTTGAGTTTCACGTCGAAGATGTCTGTTGCTCTCTCACTGCCATCAATCTTGACTTCGATGCCCACCGTCTCGCCAACGGTTTGGACATCTCGAATGGACAAAATAATTGCTTCCCGAACTGTAATGATTTTGACCTTTTGGAAACACGTGTTCTGCAAAGTTTCCTTCTGTTCGTTCAACTTCTTGTTAACCTCGACATAGATGTCATGAAAGACGTTTGGCTGTTTTTTCTTCTTTAACTTTTTTTTCTTCTTAATAACAGGACGGATTATAACATTTTTTATGTTCTCGCGAATGTGCTCCAAGTTGTCCAACTGCTTGTGAATGTTGTCCCTTTCTTTCCGTAAGCTGATCAGTGACTCAGCTACATCGCCAGAGGCAGCTTTCACGTTATTTATCTTCTGCTGGTATTCATCCAGAAGACGATCATTTTTTAAAATATCCTTTTCAACATCCTTTAGCAGAAGACTCAAAAAATCTGTTTTGCAGTTTCGTACATTGGATTCCTTAAGAAAGTTTTCTGTGCGGAATAACCTTTCCCGTTGAGACTTTAGAGATGACTCAGTAAGAAAGGCCATTTTGTCTTGTTTCAAGATACGTTCTTCTGCCTTGGCCACTTGATGGTTAATATAGTCCTGGGCCATTACCAAAATAGGGAGGTCAGATATTACAAACTTGACGGAGGGTAGAATAAAGCAATGTAAAAGCTTCAGGACGCAAATGTTGAAATCTGATTCACTGAGAACTCCACGGCTAAAATCGATGAGATTGTCAGTGGCCTGATTAAAAAATTCGTCGATCAGACAGTCGAAGTCGTAACATTCCCCATCGTCGTACACTTCGTAGATAGAGTCAGTGGACAGATTACGAAGACGAGACTCGTTACAGTCATCTCGGGTGGTGGTTGTACGTAGAGACAGTAATTCCTCTCTTGGTTGGGAAGAAGAGCTCGCATGGCGATCCGGTCGCCATGTCTCGCCGTCAGAAACAGTTGACAGTTCAGAAATTTTTCGAAACCTGACTCGTCGTTGATCGCAGTCGACATGAATGTAAGTTATTAGTAGACATTTGAACCAAATAGCAGGTTCCAGCATTTGTGATTCGGCTGGGGTTTTCCCAGAGTCGGTCCCAACTCTAGGACGGCATCCCTCATGCAAGTTAATGTTGCAAACCCTCTTAGTGAGTTTCCCATACTTCAAGTCCACATCCATTCTGACATAATCACATTACAGCGGAAATAACTTGGGTGCGTGCGAGTATGTCAACAACAGCAACTATAACGACAACAAAAATCGCCTTTCTTTACTTCTTCAAATTAACTCAATTTAGATAAAGTAGTTGTCACTTTCAATGTATTTGCAAATAACGGGGAAAAGACCTGATAAGTATTACTTGATGGGATATTTTCATAAGCAGAAACGATTTGTTTTTTTTAACAACCGCAGTTTTATTTTCAGTGA